>NW_020769420.1:2196562-2208845 GCF_900518735.1 Pseudonaja textilis | reverse complement strand
ATTAGATAGTTGGATGGAGATGATAGAGATAGACAGATAGATAGATGGATAGATGTAATTAGATAGTTGGATGGATGGAGAGAGAGAATTGATAGATAAGATGGATAGATAGATGGATGGGTGGGTGGAGAGAGAGAGAGAGAGAGAGAGAGAGAGAGAGAGAGAGAGAGAGAGAGAGAGAGAGAGACTTCAGGATAGGTGGACTTCTCTGCCAGCTGGGGAATTCTGGGAGTTGAAGTCCACTGATCTCGATGTTGCCAAGGTTGGGAAACACTGCACTTGATGTGTGAAATTACAACTTTTCAAATTCTTCAATTAGAGGCCCTGTTGACTGGGAGATTCTGAGACGTGTAACGTGAACACCTATGAATAGTATAAGGTTGGGGACAGCCCCACTATACCAGGTCTTAAAAAAGCAATTTTCATTGAAAGCTTTTTAAAAAGCCCAGCTAACTGAAATAAAAAGAGAATGTGGACACGGTGAAGAGGGTCTCACAGCCACACTGACATTTCAGCCGCTGTGAGGCTGCTCCTAATTGCAAAGAGGCCCATCGTTAGAAGCCCCCACCCCACCCCCGAACGGCTGAGCCGCAGGGCGTTAAACTCCACTTACCAACGCTGGTAAAGTGTTTGTCTTCCCTGTCAGTGAATCTTTTTCCGTAAACTGGAGTTCATCCAGAGGCAAGACCGGCATGTTTCCGGGCTCTTTTCGTCTGAAAAGACACATACACACACACGCAAGGGTCACATCAGGAAGCGCTTCAGGAATTCACAGCCTAAAACCCATGTTGATCCTGGTACAGTCGCCACATCTAGAAGTCTCCCAACTGTTTTTTGTACAAGAACGTGAGAGAAAGATAAAATTCTCAAGGATTTTTGGCACAAAGCTGGCAGAGCAGAAGGTCAACCATCACAGCAGAATAGAGGATAGTATAGTATAGTAATATAGTAATCTCTCTCTCTCTCCCTCTCTCCTTCCCACCCTTCTCTCTCCCTCCCTCCTTCCTCTCTCCTTCCCTTCTCTCTCCCTCCCTCCTCCCTCCCCCTCTCTTCTCTCTCCTTTCCTCCCCTCTCTCTCCCTGTCTCCCCCTGTCTCCCCCCTCTCTCTCCTTCCCTCCCCCTTCTCTCTTCCTCCCCCTCTCTCTCCCTCCCTCTCTCTAGAGTGGGCGGGATCTTAATTAGGACTTATTTTGGGCACACATGTAAAAAAATCAAGCTAGGACTTACTTTCAGGGTAGGTCGTATTTTCGGGGAAACAGCGGGGAGAGAGAGAGAGAGAGAAAGAAAGAGAAAGAGAGAGAGTAGAATAGCAACCTTGGAAGTTTGAAGATGTGTAGACTTCACCTTCCAGAATTCTCCAGCCAGCATAGAATTCTCAATTTGGGGGGGGGGGGGCACGAAGCTTAAAGAGCAGAATAGCATCACAGTAGAACAGAGCAGAGCAGAATCTGGCTGGCTCGGCCTCAGAGGAAAATGGGTACCATAGTCTCTGCCTTCGTTCATGGGAACTGTAGTCCAGCACTAATAGAGAAGCCCTCCTCGCCCTCCTCTAAAGTCCAGAATTTCATAATTGGCTCCCCTCCCCAGAAAGGCAGAGCCAGTAAACCAGGTCACCTCTCCAAAAACTGTCCTCTACACAACAACCCCGCAAGATGGACCAAGGAAGGGCCAGCTGGCATTCTCCCCCCCTCTTTAGCCCTGCCCGGACCACGCCCTCTCCCGCAGCCAACCAATCCCCTTCCTGAGCCGTGACGTCACCGCGCACCGGCCGGGCAGCTGAGCCACGTCGCGTCACAGCAGGCCCCGCCCTACATCCGGGTCTTCTTGCCTCCCAGCCTCGTTTACTTATTCCAGGCCGAGTCCGGAGTCATGGAAGCCGAGGGAGAGGCGGGCCGTGCCACCGAGGCCCTCCGGAGCCCTGTAGTTTTTTTCCGCCGGTTCTTTTTCTTCCCGCTGGGCCACTCAAGAAATACCCCCGCAATTACCTGACACCGCCTCGGTGATAGCGTCCTGTAGGCCTCTCACTTCCGGTGCTGGGGACAGCACTTCCGGGTCGAGAAGGTCGTCAGTCCGCTCCGAGGCGCCTCCGGTTGCTTAGTTACGGGGGAGCTTGTTTGGGGGCCTATTTTATGAGTTATAGTTATTTGTCCTTTTTTATTAATTTTAACAATATTTATATTAGTATTTATATTATTAATATTAATATTTATTATATTTATATTTATTATTATTACTATATTACTGAAATGGTATAGGTTCTCCTGCTTGAACAGGGGGCTGGACTAGAAGACCTTTAAAGTCCCTTCCAGCTCTATTTTATTCCAAAAATATTCTACTTTATTCAGTCATCATTATTATTAGTGGCCAGGGCTACGGTTCTTCCTAGCCCTTTTTCCTGGCAGGGTGGGGGAAGAAGGGAGGCTGGGACTACAAGACCCATTGTTCCCAGACCTTCCTAAGTTGATGAATTAATCCTCTTTTCTTACTTTGGCACATCAAATTAAAAGGTAAAAATTCTTTAAACAGAATTTAAAGGTAAAAGAAGACAAAGCTATGTTTTTTCCCTTTTTAATTAAAGGAATAATAATTAAGAGGGCAATAGACATATAAGAATACCAATGAGATCCCAGGAGTTTATATCAAACCTCTATTCTTTAAAGTTATATCTATATGAAATGCATTTTTACATACATCATTTCATAATATATAATAATTACAATATTTTATATAGTAATTAATTACAATATTGTAATTAATTACAATATTTTATATTGCAATATTTTATATTTACAATATGTTGCATATTGTGTGTACATTTTATATGGACAGATAGATTGATCTCCATACAATATCCATGTATGTAAATATACAAATACATGCACATACAGGATTACTAATTATAAAATGAATAGCATTCTCCATTACTTGAGCTGCGTCAGATGATCTTTCCAAATAATCTCTTCCTTTATAAGTAGGCAAAACAATGAGATAAAAAAACAAAGTTTACAGAGAGAAAACAATTGTTTCTGTCTCCCATATTTAAAATACACTTTACATTTGTGACTAAGAATCCCCAAACCAGAAAGGCAGGTTCACTCATTTCAACACTTTATTTATCTTTGGGCAGCATCAAGAGTAAATTCCCCACAGGAATTGTACATGTTGGAGTTTTATGCATCCTGTCCTTTAAGAACAACTCTGCCTAAACTTGCTTACTCTGCTGCTTCGTTTTTGTTTAATTCAAGCTGCTTGCTAGTCACTTCTAATTACAATTTCCCCATTCCAATATCCCATCTAATTATCTCAATAAGTCATATGGATACCAATGTGGAGATGGCTGATTTAATTTTCAATTTCAAGTAATCCTCTAGTTCTGAAGCTCCATATTCTCCAAGTTAAGTTATATACAATGTAAGAACAAAGTTTGCTGGATGGATTTTAAAATAATGAAAAAATTAAAGCTAATCCACCACAATATGCTTAAACTAGTCTTAATCCTAAAGTTGCAAATCTAGTGACTGCCTTACTACTGGTACACACTCATTAACTTTTAACATATTAATTTTTCTGAGATGTGCAAATCCATCTCACTTGGCTATTTTATGATACAGTGTAATGTGTGAGAGTTTGAAACTTAATTTAACCAAGTTAAGTGTTATGTGTAAATTCTAATTCTGTCTCACATTAATAGAGAAAAATAGAGAAAAAAGGTAATTAATAGTACACAAAAATATAGTTTTATTACTTCAGCATGGAGTAGGCTATCGCTGAATGCAAAACTGTAACATTTATTATGCTATGAATAATCAAAAAGATGAGTATTTCTGCTCCTCTGAAGATGTGTTGGTAGAGGAGATTATGTTGAGAGTTAAACAGTATATTAGAAAAAATACGTTCTCTGCCTAAGAATCTTAAGAGCAATTTATTTCATCCTACATCCACTTTTCAAATTTCCCCTATCCTTAATTTACACTTAAAAATCCTTAGTTTCAGAACATGCCTATTCCAAAAGGCATTTCTTACCATTTTCATTGACTCAATTTTAATCAAAATCAGTTTGCAGTTGACATATTATTATCACTTCTATTATCAGATAATACTGACCCTTGACTTTCTGTTGCTTTATTATTTTTCATGTTCCTAAAAGGCTGCCCTCTCAGAACTTCCTAACTTCAGCAGGATGTCTGGAATCCCAAAATGGTGAGGATAGTTTGAACGTTGAGGGTGTGTGAAGTGTTGAAAAAAAATTGAGAACTAAGGGCGCATTGCCTTTTTGTGTATGTGTGTGTGTGTGTGAAAAGCAGACCACAACCATTCTCTCTCATCATTCTGTGCTCTGTGGCCCTCAAACTTCGGGGCATCAGGGACCAGTTCTGTGAGGGAGGTTTTTCCCTGGATTTGAGGGGGTCTGGTTTTGTTTGATGCCTGCATCCCTAGGATGGGACTTTTCTTGTTTGCATGGACCAGTTTCTGGCATGCTGTGCGGCCCAATGCCAGTTCCACAGACTGAGGGATTGGAGACCCCTGCTCTAAGACCAACATGGTGGAACGGGGGTCTCCTTAATCCATATCAACTTTCCTGATCTCTCCATATGAAGTTCACAACCTGTAGACTGATAATGCTCATCTATTCGATAGCGTTGCTTTTCCATAAGGCGTGCAACTCCTGGTTGGAATTTTAAATGCAGTTGCTTAATCGCACAGGCCCACAAAGACTTGCCAACCATTCTAGATCTCTGCCTAGCTATTCATGAAGGCACGCACATGCAGTTTGATATGTATGTTGCCAGGCCTGATCTTACCATGAGATTGGATGCCACCTCAAAGGATGCAGCTACAGGATGCAGCAACAACTTCCCACTGTCCCTTATAAATCTTAGAATTAGCTTGTGTTTTGCCACCAGTGCAGGTGAGACAGATGTGGTCAAAGGAGACAAATGCAACTTCCTCAATTAACAAGAGATAAATTTCCATGATGGCAACAAACCAGTCTAGGAGCTGGAATGTCCGGGCGCCACCGTTCTCCAATCCCAAAGCAAACTGAATCCTTATTTGCAAATGGAATTGATAGAAAAACTCCCATTCCTATCCACAGAGAAAGTATCATCATCGTTGTTGTTGTTGTTGTTGTTGTTGTTATTATTATTATTATTATTATTATTATTATTATTATTATTATTATTATGAAATACTAAATGATTTGAACCCCAGTGTGGCTAGCTTGCCCCAAGAAATGGCACAGAACCATTGTATAATTGTTCCAAAGGAACTCTTAACCCAATATTTGGAAGAAAACGTTGATGCATCTCATATTTGGGCATGAAGGAGACTTGGCTAGAATTTTAATAGAGTTTAAAGAAATGAACTATAGGCAACAGTGCAATTGATATCAAATCTCTTCTTGAAGAGAGATAGGTTTTGGGAAGTTTTTGGGCACGACAAATGGCAACGCTTGCGTCGTTAGTCACGGTCTGCCAGTGAATGCTTCGGATAATGCCTCGGGTGGGCAGGCTTTGACAGATGTACGCCACTAATCTTGGCTCTGTTTTAAGTGTTGGGAGAAACTTCCTGACACAGCCGGTAACAGGGTACAAAGTGGCATTTTCCTTTCAAAGACAAGAGCAGAAACCCAGGACGGCAGATTTAAAGCCGGCATTTTACTCATGCTGATCCGCTAACGAAGAAAATCCCCCCCAAACATTCAAACTTTCTAGGCCGTTTCAAGTGTCGGAAGAGTCTGCAAGGCTCATTTCCCTAATCTTAAGATATAAATCTTATTTTATGTCCATGCAGAAAAGATGCGCACTCTCTCTCTCTCTCTCTCCCTCTCTCCCTCCCTCTCTCTCTCTCCCCTTCTCTCCTCTGTTTCGGCCAACCTTGGCTGCGGTCAGATGACCTCTGTTCCTGAATGCACAGTAGCCACCATCCCCTTGGCTCGCTTCTCCTGTTCCTCTTACTTTTATTTTCAAGGGAAATGACAAAGAAACGCTGGCAGAATGAAGGGTTGTGAGTCATTGTGAGGCTTTGTCTCTTTTTTTTTCTTTCCTTTTTTCTTTTCCACAAAGTAGGTCGAGGAACCTGGAAAGCATAAACAAGTCAAACTGTACATTCACTGGCAAGTTAGGTTACAAAACAGCACATTCAACAACGGAGGGGGGACAAATTCCATGGAATCACAGAAGCTTTTCCATGGCTAGCTGGGCTTTTGCCAGCTGGGGTGGGGGAGTCCCAGAGGGAAACCATTGGCCAAAGGCAAAGGTTGTTTTTGTTACTTTTCCAGTGAACCCCCCCCCCCAAGGGGAAGGAAATTAACAATGCTGCAGCTTTAGGGCTGCATAGTTTCTTGGTCCTTTTTCATTACACAGGTATGGGGGGTGGGGGTGGGGGTTGCCTTCTCTGGCATTCCCCTGGCTTTGCAATAAGACTGTACCAGTGATGAAAGTTGTGTATGGATGTTTATGGGTGTGTATGAATAGGTACAAAAGACAGAGATAGTAGGGAATATCCTGTGTAGCGGGAAGCGGGTCCCCTATTCGAAGGGCTGTCACAAAGAAAATGGGTGTGTGTGTGTGTCAAGCTATTTTCCAAAGCACCAGAAGGCAGGAGAAGAAACAATGGATGGAAACTAATCAAGGAGAGAAGCAACCTGGAATTAAGGAGAAACTTCCTAAGAGTGAGGACAATTAACCAGTGGAACAGCTTGCCACCAGAAGTTGTGCGTGACCTTTATGAGTTGACATTGCACCCGCTCCATCCCTGGAGGATTTTAAGAGGAGATTGTACAACCACTTGACTGAAACAGTATAGGGTTGGACTAGAAGACCTCCAAGGCCCCTTCCAACTCTGTTGTTCTATTGTTCTGGGGATCAATTATACCACTTTGTAATCTACTATGATTCATTTTAATTATAGATAACTGACAGCAGGAAAAGACCTAGTGATCCATGGAGTCTCCCCTTTGAGTATTTTTCTTTTTTCCTTTTAATGAATTATTTTTAATTATTGTCTTTGCGTTTTATTGTTTTTATTTTAGTTTTTGTCAGATTGTGAACATGCTTATTTAAACTCAGTGACTGACAATTGAGCCACTACCTCTGCTGGAAGTTGGTTCCAAGCTTAATTATTCGTGTGTGTAGTGTATATATAAAAATCAGAGGGAACAAAGCACAAAATACAATTTTGTAGTCCAGCACCATGAGTGCTTTGGGGTTAGCACATGAGCCACAGAAGATACTTTAGGAGCAGATGAGGTTCCACTTTAGCTAGCTCAGTAATTTTGCAATGAATATTGGACATATTCTCAGAATCCCAAATGTGCCAACCAGCAGAAAAGTCTGGGAGATTGCAGGTCTTCTTGCACAAAACTTAAAGGCCTTACTTTTAATTTCTGAAAGAGTTCCTTATATTTTTTTCTGACGTGCCAATAGATAACACCACCAGATCCCGCAACTGGAATTTCCTTGCCCTCACAGACAGGATCACTCTTTAATCTCGTTTGGTTTCCTATCAGGCGTGGCCATTATTATCTCTTTGCAGAAATGCTTTTAGCAGAACCAGACTCGGGCCTCCTTTTTTGCTCCTCACGCTGGGCTTTTGAAATCTGTTCTTGCGATAGTTCAAGTCCTCTTGGGCAATCAGGATTGTGCTTTCTTTCCTGTTCTTTCTCTCTCTCTTCAGCCACTTCTAAAGAGTGGTGAAATTTTAAAGAGTTTCCAGGTTGCTTGTTGAATTCAGGGGAGGTGGGCAGGAAGGCTGAAGGAACAGGTTGGCTCCTACCTCAACTGCAGTGCTCTTCCAACAGGAGAGACTTTTTCAGAAGGGACCGGACAACCAGTAGTCCAAAATGGGTCTCCTGTTTTTGCAGAGGGTTGGCCTAGAAGACCTCCAAGGTCCCTTTTGTAGGGTATCTTGGCCGTGCTGCCTTTTTGACTGAGGATACAAATCAGTATTGGGTATATAATTGGTGTTATAAAGCTTATTTCACTGGACTGGATGTTTTGTGTATGTGAATTGCGTATTATGTGAAATGCTGGGCATCCTTTCAGACTGTAAACGGGATTAATAAATAAATCAGGACCCATCATTAACCAGGCAGTCTATTGCACGTATAACAGGTGATAAGTTCCATCTTGCTCTCATGCATATAACTTGGGAGTAAACACCAGCCTTATTTTTTTCAATAAACCTTCAAAGGAAAAACCAACGAGCAATCGAGTTAGGCATTAAATCAAAGAACAGGGACGGGCACTCCGTCAATCCAGGATAAAATGTTAAATGTCATGTCAATTTCAAGTTGAGTTCAAGCATGTCCATGCAGTTTTCTTGGCAATGAGGCAGAAATATTGTCTTCTGGGGTGTGTTTTGGCTCCTCAGTCCTACCCTGGTAATTTTCTGGAGGATTCCCATCAACTTGTAACTAGCTCTGATCCCGTTTAATATCTCATCACCAGAGAGAATCCAGTCAAGGTTGCAATCTGCCGAGATTCAAAATAGGATAGGCATAATTTTAAAAGCCTGGGAGAATAAAATGTTTGGTTAAAAAAAAACCAAAAACCTCACCGATATCCCACAATACAGGATCTATGAGAGCTGAGACAAGCGAGGCAGGAACTAGAAGTCCCCAGAGCAGAAGAACCTCAAGAGGTTATCCGTTCCCAAGATCAGCAAATGAGTCAGTTCAGAAGACAGACAGACAGACCGACAGAAGGGCAGACAGAGGGAGGAAGAAGCCTAGAGTTTAGAACGCAGAATAAGAGGAACAAAGAACATTAGAATAATACAGTTGGAAGGGATCTTGAAGGCCTTCTAGTCCAGCCCCCCGCTGAAGCAGGAGACCTTCTATTATTCCAGACAAAAGGCTGGTCCAGTATCTTCCAGAAGTCTCTGAATTTTGCAGCGCATTGGACAGTCAACTGTCCTGTTTCAGGCTTTGCTCATGCCAGCTCTAAGAATTCTGTTCTAGCTGAGCTGTGTCTGGGAATCTTATCACCTGTAGTCAAGAGCTGAACTAAGAATTAAACGGGTTTGGAAACCTTCACGGCAGTCCCAAGGTGACAGGGCCTGAGCCTGTAAACCGTAGGGGATACAATAAATTTTGCTGGTCAGCGTGGGATCCTTGGTGCTCTCTGAACTTGGTTGCTTTCTTGCGGACGTTTCATTACCAAACTGGGTAACATCATCAGGGCTAGTAAGGGAGTGGGGTTTGCAGGGAGGAGGATTCTTGGTGCTCTCAGAGCTTGGTTACTTTCTTGCAGATGTTTGTTTACCCAAACTGGGTAACATCATCAGCGCTAGTTATCTGCACTGATAACTGGCGCCGATGTTGTTACCCGGTTTGCACGCCGTAACAAACCTCAAGGAAAACTTGGAATAGATGATCACATCACTAACCCTGATGATGTTACCTAGTCAAGGTAGTGAAACATCTGCAAGAAAACCACCTAGCTCAGGGGGCACCAAGGACCTTAAATGACCCCCTAAAAAATTTAAAAAATTTCCTTGACCTACTCATCAGGCACACACACCTTTGCAGTCCTGGTGCACCACTAATTCATGGCCAGGATTTGCATCAAAGAAACCCCTTTCTGGCTTTTAAGACGGCTGTCTGCCTATTGCTGCAAACCTACCTCTCTCTTGGACAAATCTTTCAGCCTTGACCCAGGCCATTTCAGGACTGCTTCAATAAATCAGATTCCTGAAGGGAGATCATTTGTCTGGCTTAGCTGTGAGCTGTCAAGAGCCCGAAAGCAGAGCCAAGAATTCAGCCTGGAAAATATTATTGGTCAGGAAATCCCAGCCAGAAAGTCTTTTTTAACAATCTACCTTTTCCAAGGGGGCACCAATAGCCAGCCTGGATGAGTAGGGTGAGTCCAGCCCAAGGAATCGTTATCAGGGGGGCAGTTCTGATAGCAGATTGAAGGCCTCCATGGCAGTCCTTGATTTTACAACTCTTCGTTTAGTTACCGAAGTTAAAACAGTCCTGAAAAAAAGCGACTTGACTGTTTTGCAAACTTACGACCGACCATTGCAGCGTCCCCACCATTACATGATCAAAATGTGGACGCTTGCCAACTGACTCATATTTACGACGGGTTGCTGCTTCATGTTTATGAAGGTTGAAATGTCTCGTGGCAGAAGTGGTATTCAGGCGGTTCGGACCAGTTCTGGAGAACCGGTAGCGGAAATTTCGAGTAGTTCGGAGAACTGGCCAATACCGCCTCTGACTGGCCCCGCCAACCCCATCTCTTCTGTGCCTCCTGTCCCAGCTGATCAGCTGGGTCTTCTTTGGTTGCCCTGCACAGGAGAATGGAGCTGGAAAGCAGGTTAGTTGCCAGGATTCCAGCCGTTACCCCCAATTAAATCATGAGTCTCGAGCCAAACTTCCAAAACTTCAAAAGGATTTATTGGGAGTTAACATGTACGGCATTGCCAGGGTGTATCGTAATTCATATTCTCCAATGGGACACATCTATAGCCCAGAGTCATCAATCATGCTCTCCAGTGAAGAATTTTGCTGTGGCAGAAACTTCAGTCACCTAGTTACTATCTTTGAAAAACTATTTATAGAATGCACTTTCCGTTTCCAAGCTGCCACACTGCTTCCCCACTCCCTTTCTGTTGGCAACTCAGACCAGAGAAATATTTTACGAGTTGACATTGGTGGGTTGGGGAGGGAATGGGATTTTGCAGTATCTTTCCCCTGCCATGCCCCCCAAGTCATGCCCACCAAACCAAGCCACGCCCACCAAACCGATAGTAAAATTTTTTGAATCCCACCACTGTCTCGGGATCACGCAATTCCCTTTTTGCAACCTTCCAAGAAGCCAAGTCAAGGGGGAAAATAGATTCACTTAATGCCCGCGTTACCGAGGTCAGAACTGCAGGTACCCCTGAAGGCAAGAAAGGTTGGAAAAGGAGGGGAAACTCCCTGAAGAGAAGTTGTTGGAGAAAGACAAACAGGAGGTCACAAAAGGAGATCCTGTGCCCTCAGGATACGGTAAGCATCATAGACACATGCCGGCAGCCAAGCGTCTGAATTTTGAGCACCTGTGGGGATGCTGCAACGGTCGCAAGTATGGAAAAAAGGCCACAGGTCCCTTTTCTCAATGCCGTTCTAACTTGGAACAGTCGCTAAAACAAATGGTTGCAGATGATTCTCCAAAGCACCAGAAGGCAGGAGAAGAAACAATGGATGGAAACTAACCAAGGAGAGAAGCAACCTGGAATTAAGGAGCAACTTCCTAACAGGGAGGACAATTAACCAGTGGAACAGCTTGCCACCAGAAGTTGTAGGCGCTTCATCCCTGGAGGTCTTCAAGAAGAGACCGGACAGTCATTGGTCTGAAACGGCCCAGGGTCTCCTGCTTGGGGTGGGTGAGTTGGACTAGATGACCTCCAAGCCCCCTTCCAGCTCCTATTCTGTTCCAAAATCCGTAAAACTTCATAATGACAGAAGAGATTGCGACTGCAAGCCACGCCCCCCTCCCACCGCGCGCTCCCATTTGCCGGGACGGGGCCAGGCGCGCCCCGCCCACCCGCCGCCGGCCCCGCCCCTTCTCCCGCCCCCGGCGTGTACCCCCGGCCGCCATGTTGTTTGGCTTGTGAGGGAGGCGGAGGCTGGGCGGGCATCGAGAAAGAGCGGCCGCCGCCGCCGCCACGGCCCGCCACGGAGGACCCCGCAGGGGCTGCCCAGCCGCCGACGGGACCGGAGGGCCGCCGTGCCATGGGCAGGAGCCGCCGCCGCCGCTGCCGGGTGAGCTTCTGACGGGCCGGGCCAGGCCTGACGCCGGATGGGGGGGGGGTTGGTTGGTTGGGGAGGCCGCGCGGGCCTTGGTTGGGGTGGGGGGGAATGGGAGGCAGGGAGTGGGGGTCTGGTCGCTCCGGGAGGGAGAAGGATGCTGCTGGGGGCAGAGGGTTTGTGTGTGTTGGGGGGGGTAAGAACTAACGAGGGTGAGCCCAACAAGCCCCTTTTGGCCCATTAAGGGTGATCTTAATCGCCCGGGGGGGGGGGTGAGGGGGGAGGAGGAGGAGGAGGATGGAGGAAGAAGAAGAAGAAGAAGTCTCGTCCATTGATAGAACACAATGATAGAAGACGCTGTAGAGAAGGGAACATAGGAGACAATATGGAGAATAGAATAATATTGTCTTCTATGTTCTAGGATAGAGGAACCGAATATAGAGAATAGAACAAATACAGAAGACTAGTGAATAGAGTATAGAAGACAACATAGGGAACATAGAATAATATTACAGACAATATGGAGAATAGAATAGAATAGAATAG
>NW_020769420.1:2095581-2196552 GCF_900518735.1 Pseudonaja textilis | reverse complement strand
TAGAATAATATTACAGACAATATGGAGAATAGAATAGAATAGAATAGAATATAGAGAATAGAATAGAACATAGACGACAATATAGAGAATAGAATATAGAAGACTATATAGTGAATAGACTATAGAAGACAACATAGGGTACATAGAAGAATATAGCAGGCAATATAGAGAATAGAATAGAATATATAGACTATAGGACAATATAGAGGATAGAATAGAACATAGAAGACAGTATAGAGAATAGAATAATATTGTCTTCTATGTTCTAGAATAGAGGAACATTATATAGAGAATAAAATAGACTGTAGAAGACTATATAGTGAATGGAATATAGAAGACAACATAGGGAGTAGAATATAGAAGGCAATATAGAGAATAGAGTAGAATAGAAAATTGAATAGAATAACTTTATTATCACTTTGAATGCACACTAATCGGCATACATTAAAATGAAATTTTGTTGCATGTGGCTCTCAAAGGGTTGTCACGTCCAATATAAACTACATAACCATGACAGAATGAATAAATACAT
This sequence comes from Pseudonaja textilis, assembly GCF_900518735.1. The sequence goes on along the minus strand of NW_020769420.1, from coordinate 2,196,020 downwards.
AAATAAATACAAAATTATGCCTGTATCCACATATATTATTCTATGACAAAGAGAAACAACACAGTCTAGTTCGCATGTATATTGCAATACCAGGTGATGCACGAATCGAAGAGAAATGATTAGGGTCAAAATAATGAAATACCACCATCTGCAAATTGAAGTTGAGCGATGGTGGAGGAAGAAACCAATGGTTGTGTCAATAGAAATAGGAGGCCTTCCAGCAATATCCAAAGGGCTGCCTAGATACAGGGAAATTTTGAACCTATTGGATCTGAATATTCTGACTTTGGCAATAAACCACCTTATATATTTAGACATTACCTTAATAGCTCTTAGGTCCTTGGCTGGCACATGACCTGTTTAAGCTTTTACCTGTCCCAGACTGTGAATCGAATTGAAGATTACATCTTAATAATAATAAATCACCATCACTTCTGCCCATTAATAATTAGTCAGAAGAAGGAATAATACCCCCCCCCCCCATTTTGCCTTTAAATGAGAAGAGCCACCAGAAGGACGAGGATGGAGATGGAAGTCAGGTGGATGCTGGTCTGCACCTGTGGAGGCAGAGGTGGGCAGAAAGGCTTGCGAGGGGGATCCACCCATCATGGGGAGATGGGCTCCGGGTCCCATCATCCCTGACCAGGGGACAGATTGGGGAGCATGGCGGCTGTACTGGGGGGGGGCTGGGAAAAAGGGGGTGTGGGGTGTCCTGGAAAGGGGGTTACCAGCCCTGTGGAGAGTACAGGGAGGAAAGTCATGGGTTGGGGAGACGGGTGGGCTGATGGGGGCTGGAGTTGAGTAGCATCTGGGGGTCCTATCAGGTAGCTAAGCTCTGAAGAGAAACCCCTAAGATCTTATAAGGGGCTCATGCCCAGATTGGAGCACATAAGGTTGCTCCTTTCCAGCCCAGGCAAATGCACATTTGCTTAAACGTCCAATTTCAACCAGGAAGCAGGGATGCCACATCTGCTTTTGTGCTGCTGTGTCTCTAGAAATTGGTAAGTAAAGAAGAGATGTAATTTTGCCTCTCCTAGACCGGTTGCAACCAGATTTGGGACCCGTGCTCCTTGCTTTCTTTCTCCCACACGAATGCGTAGCAGCTTCTTTCTGTTTTGTTCCCCAGGTTTTGAGCGTTCTGTTTTTGTTTGTCTAGCTGGTCCTAACTCCAGCCAGTATTAACTAGCATTAAATCATCCTTGGGCTCAGTGGTGGTTAATTCAGAGTAACTCCCATCTCCCACTTCCTCGCTTCCATTCATCGTGCAGATTAGGCTACCTGGAAAAGGGGGTGGGGAGAATTCATCCTCCTTTGCCTCTCACTGTAATCTGGGCTGTGATTATTATGATTTAAGGGATTGGGGCAGGTTTGTAAAGCTTCTCTCCCCAAGTTGCATGTGGGGGGCAAATAGTGCTGCGGCGCTGGAACAAAAGTCAGCTCCTAAAGTCTTAATGGCCACAAATGATTAAACACAAGTATCAGCACATTGGTTATTAAATACTGTGATAATTACAAGTAGTCCTTGAATTACGGCAACAATGGAGCCCAGGATTTACGTTGCTGAGTGAGAAATACGTTGAGGTTTGCTCCCGTTTTACGACTTTCCTTGCTGCATTTGTTAAGTGAATGACTGCAGTTGTTAAGTGAGGCACACCGTCGTATCTGGCTTGTCAGGAGGGTGCAAAAGGGGACCGCGTGACACTGCGACGGTCATAAATATGAGTCAGTTTGCAGGTATCTGGATTTTGATTACGTGACCATTGGGACTCCGCAACGGTCATAAGTGTGAAAAATGGTCATTAGTCCCTTTCTTCGAGGCCGTTGTAACTTATGACTTACGACCATTTTACACAGTTAATTATCATTGCCACATCCCCGTGGTCACGTGATCAACATTCAGATGCTTGCAAACTGACTCAAACTTATGACCGTCGCAGTGTCCCAGGGTTGCATGTTCCCCTTTTGTAACCTTCTGACAAGCAAAGTCAGTCTATGGGGAAGCCAGATTCACTTTATGAGAACCCTAGCAAGGAAGGTGGTAAAATGGGGCAAAACTCACGTACATTTCTCTTGGCAAGGGAAGTGATCATAAGTCGAGGACTATCGTTACTGCAGCCATGCAGGTTGACTGGTATTCCCTGTGGGAGACTGAATGCTTTGCTGATGTTTTTTTTTTATAAAAAGTTTTTTTTTATTTTTAACAACAAACATAGACAAACATAAACATAAACTTTCAGTTCTACAGTGTGTCGGTTGGTACATATTTCTTGTGCACAATATCTATAGTCTTTTCCTCTTAGGTTTAAATTTACATTCCTATTACATATTGCTGATGATTTTTGAAGTTGTGGAGTGCAGTTACCACATTCTGGGCAGAGAGAAGACAGCTGTTTTTTTTTTTTTTTATTCTGGCCTTCAATCGGTTCTTCTTCAGCAATGACTTAAAAATGGGATGGTAGCTTGGGTTTGCGCTATTGTGCCGTTTAATGGCAAAATATTGCCGATTTTGGTTACCTCTGAAGCTTCCATTTCCTCCGTTCTGTACCGTAGTCTTTCCTTGCCTCTCTGCCTAATTGTCTCTTGTTAACTCTTCAAAAATAGTCGCTTTAAAAGGAATCCTGGCTTGGGGGCCTGCAAGGTGGAATTGACTTTTGCAACTTAAGTCCAAACAGATGAGCACGCCTGGAATTGGCCTTTCAGCCAACACAACGAGCAGTCCTTGGAAATGCCGTTTCTTATAGGAAATTCTCCAGTCTTTCCCGAGCGGCTTCCTTTCAGCTGACCGGAAGTATCGGCAGAGGCTTAAATACTCAGTTCAGGTTCCTGGTTTGAAGTCACCACCGACAACATCAAGGTTTTGAAGCGCTTCAGAGGACTGAATGCTCGGGCTAGCAAACTGCTGTGTCATTTCATGTGGCAGAAAGCAAAATATCTCTGGTGCCACATTGAGTTGTGCATTGCAATTATATAACTGCAGAGGTGTTAAAGAGGGAGGGAGGCAGAAAAAGAGCTAAGATGAATGCAAAAGGGATACTTTTATTCTTTTTTGTTTGAGGGCAAAATTGCAGGTTGCTATTATGCTTATGGAACTGTGTAATGAAGTAAGAGGAAGTAAAGGCTCTCCTTTGATTTTTTTTTTCTTCAAATAAATTATACAGCTCGTTAAAGAGCAATTCCAGCTGGTTCTCATGTGATCTATCATGCTCATGTTGAAGTATTCAGAAAAACAACCACCACCAATCTTACTAGGTTTTGGATTTTTTGCAGGAGCCTGTTTGAATTAAACTGTTGGCACGTTTACTTTATGACTTCCTTAAAGTCATTTTTGGGTCACAGATAGCCATCTTTTCCCAGTTCTGCGGTAGGCATTATTTTGGGGAATGCTTTGCAGTTTGCTGGTTGTTATACCAAGCTGTTCTAGAAAGAATATAGTTCTTTGCTACCCAGAGCCACCTGGTAGAGGAGATGGCTGGCATAAACATTTGATAAATAAAATAAATAGTTGGGTTTATAGAACATGCTACAGTTAGGCTGAAGTTTGTTTGGTTAGTTTGTGGATCATAGTTTTGTAGGAATCCAGTTAACTGTCTTAACATACGGTAGGAACCACCATATAACGTGTGTTTCTCAACCTTGGTAAAGTTATGTGGCCTTCAATTCCCAGAATTCCCCAGCCAGACAGGGTTGACTGGGGAATGCTGGGAATCGAAGTCCACACTTAATGTTGCTCAGGTTGAGAAACATCAGTGTGAAAGTTAAAATGTTGGGCTAAGTGTGAAGATCCGTTCCATTCTTAGTCACAGAAGCTGCCTGATCGACTTTTTCTCTCAGCCCAGTTTGCCTCACCAGATTGTTGTTTCGGTGGGGAAAAATTGGGAGAAGAGTGTATTGCTGTGTGTATTGCTTTGAGCTCCTGAACAAACGGGGTAAAACATAGAGGCCTGATGAAAGCAATCGGGTCTGTGATTAATGGGAGGCAATAAAGCATAATGGGAACTTAGCCCTGGTGGGGTTTTGAGGCTTGCGCTGTGCGAGCCCAGACACTCTGCCGTTTCGATTTTACATTGCCTGTTTAGCATGTCAGACATGCCACAGACAAGCTTATTAACTCAAATGACTGACAGAAGTAGGCTAATGAAACAGTTTTAAATTAAAATGATATTTAAGGAATGCCAGCCTCAATAGAATGTAAATATTTCAAAAACCCCTCTGGGTATCAGATGTGCTTCCATGCCGCAGCCTTTGAAGGGGGATGATGCAAAAGACGAACTGGAGAAGAACAGGAAGTTCTGGTGACTTTCTTGGAGAGGAGTGCCAGACCAATTTCCCTTCCCCTCCCTTTTTTGGGGAGGTTTAAGAATGGGAATGAAGGCCCCTGGGAGGCCTAGCATTTCTATCACACTCCTTAAAAAAATGATCCCAACTCCCTTAGTACAGGCATCCTCGGCTTAGTCACCATTCAAAGTTAACAACGGTGAAAAGTAACTTACGGCTGTTTTTTTCACACGGCCGTTGCAACAACCGCCTGGTCACAAGATCAAAATTCAGGCGCTTGGCAACTGACTCATATTTATGACGGTTGCAGCGTTTCCCGTGGTCACCTAATCCCCTTTTGCGACCTTCTGACAAGCAAAGCCAACGGGGAAGCCAGATTCACTCAACAACCGTGTGGTTAACAACTTGCAGGGATTCGCGTAACAAGGAAGTTTGAAAAACGGGGCAAAACTCGCGTAACGAATGTTATTTGGGGCTCAGTCGTGGTCGTAAGGCAAGGACTACCTGCATGGCTTGACACATGCTGAAAATTGGCTTAAACCGGAGTATTGGGGATCCGCTAGTTGCCCATCCTAAGTGTGCCATCTTCCTTGGCATTCCTGGGGGGGGGGGGGGGGAGAGATGAAATAATTCTGGCATTACCTCTGCTTAGGTCATACTTGACTTCTTCCTGCCTGCAGTGAGAGAGGCTGAGGTTCCTCCCCACCCGCCTTAGGTTGCTGAGGCCTGTTTCAATTGAACAAACTCCCTTTCAGTGTGTTTATACAAACCAGAAGGTGTTTCCTCGGGATCCTAAATATACCAACATTGCTGGTGAAGAAAAGGAACTCTTCTTTCGCTCTTGGCTTCTGCTCTGAAGTGCGGTCCAGTGTTTGGGAATTTGTCTTCACTCCCTTCTGACCAGGTTTACGGCCGTCTCAGGACTGGGATGTCATTTTGATGGACAAGCCACCTTCCTACGTTTTAAGGTCGCATATTTTACGTTTGCTACGGCTGCAGTGATTCCCAGGGGGGGAGTTGGGTTGCGGTGTCTTATTTATTTTCATTCTGTTCAGCACACTGATTTGTTTGAAATGTTGTCTTGTTTTGGTCTTAGTTACCTTTAAAATTGCCTATTAGGTTATAACTCAAAATAATTATTAAGCGATATTCATAAGTGATTTAGAATGTGAGGACAGCTCCCTGAGGAAATATAAAGGAAACACCAGAGGGAAAAAAAGGGCATTTGAGTCAGAATAAATATTTATACACGTTCCTGTGTTAGGGCCACACAATATGCCAGTATTGCTCATAAACCTAGTAGCAGTTCCTATTTGTTGAATTTGTGATCAACTTGTCTTAACTTATTTATGCTCCAATTCCAATCTGGAGCATGTGGTAGTGGCTGTATGTGTGTGTGTGTAAAATCATCTTTTGCAAACCCTTCTGATAAGGGTGAGAAGTCCAAGAATCATTTGTTGCTATTTGGAAGACAGCCGTTAAAGGGCCTTCAATTATTTCCTATTTCCCAACACTTTGCTGAGGTTGGAAAGCAGTGAGAACCAGTCTTCTCACCCCTCCTAGTGTCATTGCCAGTCCATTTCCCTAAGGAATGTGAATTTAAGAAAAGTATTGTATCATATATTTTTTAAAGCAGAGGTAAACTTCTGAATTTGCCACTCCAAAGTCCTTTCTCCAAGAATCTCTGGAAAACCTGGTGCAAGATTTTAGGGAGGTTCACCAAAGACAGCTATGTCAGAAAAAAAAAGGAAAACCTTTCCTTCAAGGTATGTGTTTCCTGGAGATAAAAGATTCTCTTGCTTATGAAATTATTACACGCATTTAAAGGAGCGGGGCAATTAATAGCAACCTTAATATGTTCATCTTGAACATATTAATAGCAAACCTGTCTCGATCTAGTTTCCTCCAATGATAGGTTAAATTGGCTGTGGGAAACACGTATAAGCCATTTGCACGGATTAAAAATGCTAAGGAAATTTCCATACAGAGTCGATCGCTAATTGGTGGACTGGATGAAGGAACATGTATGAAGTAGGCTTGCTTCTTAGATGTTAAACATCTATCCTGACCATTGGACTAATTCTGCAGATCTCCCCTTCCTGTTTTTTTTAAAAAAAGAAGCCTGCAGGGTGGTTTTGTCGTTCGGCGCGGTTATTAAACCCAGCCATTATATCTGAGCATGAGTGTATGAATCAGGCTATCACAGTTACACCATTGTGTGAGTTTATTGTCCATTGGGTCACAGAGAGCAAAACAGCTGAGTCAGCAAAGCTCCGTATTAATAGAAACTCCTTGATATTCAGCAAACATTGTGAATTGGACCAGCGGTCATTCTTCTAATTGTGTGGAATGGCATTCCCTGTTAAAGCTAAGGCTTTTTCATAAGATTAACTCAGGGATTGGTGTGTGTTTTGAGACTTTCCCCCCAAAATTAAAAACAAAAACCAATGTTTAGTTGTGTCTAGGGATCTGATTATCCAGGACATTGAATGCTTGGAAAATGCCTGGTGTCCAAATCTTTCTTCCTTGCCTTTGCTCCTATTTGCTTGGACATATCATTCCTTCGTCTTTACTTTTTCAGGAAATGGTGTTTAAAAGAAAAATCTGAATGTATGTACTTCATTTGTTATAACTTCCTGCCTGTCCTTTCAAAATAATGTGAAGACAGGTTTGTGTTTATTTCTTCCAATGTTTCTCCCGGGTTTTTAGGCCTTCCATTGGAGAAAAGGGAAGTTTTTCATTCCCCCCCCCACTTCTCAAACACGAATTCTTCTTCTTGTTCTTCCCCTTTAATTCATTGTAGTTGAGATCTAAATTCCCCAGGATGAGACTTCAGTGCGGGTAGTCCTCGACTTACGAACACAATTGAGCCCAACATTTCCGTTGTGAAGCAAGACAGTTGTTAAGTGAATTTTGCCCCATTTTACCAGCAGGATGAATGTTGGAAGGTAGCAGCTATTACAAGACGGTCAGGTTTTAATGTGGTTATTTCGCAGTAGACTGTCTTCTGTAGGATTGCTATTCTCCATCTGTTAGGATGGAAATGAGTCAGTGCTGACATCAGTTTGGAACAGGTAGAAAATTAATGTTATATAAAAAGCAAACCTTTAAAAACAGTGAGTATGCTTTTGGTAGGGAGTTCTATCCATAATCCATTTCCAGGATCTGCTAATACAGCTGGCTATGGATGAATCAAACTAGTATATTTCTTTATAGGCTGACACGGTACAAAGCTAAGCAGGAAGTTGCCAGTTCAGTTTTTTTAAAGCTGTTGTTTTTAGAGAACGCTAATGATATTTCCCTATTAAGTGCAATATATTAGACTGTAACTAGACCACTTCGGGCGCCCTATAGGGTTATGGCATCCTTTTGAACTTTACCAAATGCATAAAATTTAACTGGAATTGTTTGTGGTAGAGATGATGTTCACTATCAGAGCAAAGATAATTGTTTTGGACTTCGCAACAGCATCTTCTACTTAAAAGAGCACAAACACGGGGAAAATCCAGATATTCTGCTTCTGTCTTCGCTGTTCACAATCCCGGTAACAAGAATTTGCTGTGAATGGGGAACATTAAATTGTGGCTGGGTATTTAGCATGATCAAATTAGGTTCTTTTGTCTGTATGCAGTGAACCTTTCTACTTTATTAGACAAGCTTTCAAAGCAAGATAATGCACTTTTCAGATGGAAAAGAATTTTGCTCCTGCCGCTGTTCCTATTTCATTTTTTTGCTAAGTAATTTTTTTAAAAATTTCTCACAATGCGCATTCCTGTAGGGAATTGGGTTTGTGCATTCTGCCTGAAACCAACCAGGTTGCTTTGCCCAGGAGCACAGAGTAATTCAGCTTTGGCTTCGCCTTGGGATCTTTTTCTGCCCTCACGTTTGAATGTTCTGGGATGCCTCTTGTTGCTTCCCAGCTCCTTGTTTTATGATTTAAGAAATCCGATGCAGGTAGCCTTCGACTTACACCCGTTCACTTAGTGACCAGTCCAAGTTACAATGGCGCTGAAAAAAGTGACCAGTGACCGTTTCCCCCACAACCGTGGCAGCCATCTAAATGCTTGGCCAGTGACTCATACTTACGACGGTTGCTGTGTCCTAGGGAGACGTCATCTTTTGCAACTTTCTGATGAGCCAAGTCAATGGGGAAGCCAGATTGACTTAACAACGGTGTTACTAACAACAACTGCAGTGATTCACTTAACAACTTATGGCATGAAAGATCATAAAATGGGGCAAAATTCACTTAACGGCAGAAATATCGGGCTCGATTGTGATCATTAGTCAAGGACTACCTGTATAAGGGAGATTAAAAATTCCATAGAAGTGAGCTTTGTAAACAGATGTAATAGCTATCTCATTTATTCCATCCTTTTAAAAAAAGTCTGCAGTTTTTCTGATGTGCCAGAAGTCTAGATAAGATGATTTATCTAAGAATATTTTGATATTCACTTTGACTACAATGTAATTAATCTTCTGTGAAAGATACATATATACAAAACCACCTGGAACGCTAGAAAATGTGCAGTGCAGCCACTTCTCCATACCTTCATTTTGCCACCTATTTGCAGAGAAGACAAGCAAACTATCCCGTAAAACTAGAAAGGTAGACAGATGAAATCTACGGTTTGTCTTGCAACTGCGGAGAAGTTCAATAGATTTTCGGATTGATCCTGCAGATTGACCCCTTAATCAAGAAATACGTTTAAAACGACTGCTTCTTTCTCAGAACCTCTGGCTGAACTCGAGAATCTCTTACCCGTTGATAAAATGAATGAATGCCTTTTGTCCATTTTCTTAATTAAGTGTCTGCCTTGAATCTCATTTTCAAGCCGTCCTTCCACATTTTTCTGAAATGACGGCTGACTCTGGCTTGAATAATTAACTGTGGATTGATTCAGTGGCACGCACACCCACTGACTACAGGCCCATGGACTTCTTAGGTAATGATTTTGGACAGCTTCATCTGTATTTTTTGCTGAACCCTGTGTCTTTTCTTGACATCTCAATATCGCATTTCCTGATGGTTGTTTCTTGCTGATGTTCAGAATGTGTTTTAGGCCTGTCTCAAGCTGTACAGACCCACCTGTGTCCATCTGTTGTTCAAGATCCCCACTTAATGGGGGGTGTCATGGGGGGGGGTGTTAAATGAACCAAGGTAACACTCCATCTCTCCCCCCCCCCCGCTCCATTCATCTTGCTCCTTTCTTCTCCATTTTGATGAATTTGAGGAATTTAAAACCCAAATTCCATGTTGTTTGTTGTTTTAAGGTTGTGTATTGGTTTCCATTCAGCTGACCTAACACCACCCTGAATAAAGGGGTTAAAAGACTGTAAAAAAAGAAAAGAAAAATCCATGTTATTGATTGTAATCCACCTAGAATCGCCTCCAGGGGAGATGGGAGGCACAGAATGAATGAATAAAAATGAATGAATAAAAATGAATGAATAAAAATGAATGAATGAATGAATAAAAATGAATGAATGAATGAATGAAATAGATACCATGACCATTTGCCCCCCTAGGATAATCAATTCAAGTCAGAGATTTTTTTACTTTTAACTTTACCCAAGTTATAAAGTTACTCAGATTAGAGTATGGCCCTTTCAATTCCCATGCCCATCCTTCTGAGGTGGATTAAAGCTCCCCGTTTGTCCTAAAGAGCCCACCTGGCATAGTTTAGGGCGTTATAAAATAACCAAGATTAGAAGGGGAAGGCTTATTTTTCCTCGGTGTTTACTTTATCGTACAGCGCAAGGCACTGTATTTTCTACCTAATGGACACCATCCTCAGTTTGGGAAGAGCCCTCTTACTCCATTAAATTGCTGCTCACTTGCGCCCAGTGTTTGATCAGGAGGTTGGAAATTACAGAGCGCAACTGAAAATTGTTGATGTACCTCTTCAAGGTTTTGTTTGGGGAATTGCTGGAGAAAGGGTGAATCTCTTTCCTGTTGATAGAAACGAGGTCAGTATAAATGGCCTGTGCTTGATTCCTCGAAAGAGGAGCTGCCCCTAATTGTGTGATGATAAGTGTACATTTTGGAGCACTGCGAGCAAACCGTATCGGTGCCATTTTTAATAATATGGATAAAGGGCTCACTTAAAAAGAAGACAACTAAATATTCTGCCAAAAGGAAAAGAAAAGTTATCAGTGGAAGTTTTGCATGTGTTCCCAAATTCATGCCTTATGGTGTTTGTTTGTTTAATTTCTGTGTCGGCTATCTCACTTGAGTGACTCTGGGCAGTTTGAATACTATCATAAAGCCATTTAAATACATGAAGAAAGGTAATCCTCGACTTCCAAACCAAAGCTGAGCCCAAAATTTCTGTTGTTAAGCGAGGCAGCGGCTAAATGTTCATCAGCGTTGAAAATCAAACTTTTGGAGTTAAATCGTTTCTCTTCTTTCAAGCACAAATGTCTTTTTTGGGGAGCTCTGACTGTCAGATTTATTGATTTTATTGCAGAGTTTCTATTTTTGAAATTAGAGGGTTCTTCAAACAAAACGTTTTCCACTACTTTGACCCTAATCTGAGAAATCTGTTCTTTGGACTTTGTGTGGTCCTGAAGGCTGCGGCCATGGATGGGAAAAGAGATTGCTGAAATACCTTTATGTGCCTCTCTTTGATGACGTTTTAGGGATATCCTTATATTCGGAATGGGATTAAGTTCTCCCCTGCCTGAGAAGCAAAACAAAGTTGACGTGGCTAATCTAAAAAAAAAAAAAAAGTTGGGCTAGAATTTTGTGTGTGTGTGTATGTATATTTCTTTTCCCAAGAAATCCTATCGTATCTAAAATTGGAAGTGGGAAAGAAACATCTCAGAAGACAAGGGAAACCCATTTCCATACACGTAGTCCTCGAATTATGACTACAACGAAGCCCCAAATTGCCATTGCTAAGCAAGACAGCTGTTGCATGAGTTTTGCTCCGTGTTATGACCTTTCTCGCCCCAGTCGTTAAGTGAATCATCACGGCACTTGCTAGTAACACGGGTGTTAAGTGAATCCGGCTTCTCATTGATTTTGCTCATCGGGGGTTCGCCAAAGGGGGAATGCTGCAACCATCATAAGTACATGCCAGTTGCCAAGCGTGCAAATTTGGATCGTGTGACCAGGAGCACGCTGCACCAGTTGTAGTTGTTTAAAATGCTCACTTTTTTTGAGCACCGTCGTAACGTCGAACGGTCACTAAGCAACTGAATATCTGTAGCTCGGGTGTATCATGAGGGTGGAGGTTTCATTCTCCAAGCCTGTGGGTTGGTTTCCCTTACCTTTTGTTAACCTGGCTAGGTGTCATCTTCAGCGGAGTGTAGGGGAGGTTGGTGTTCTTCTGTGGTTTCAATGCTTTGAAGTCCAGGATTTCCTGTATCGTTGCTCAGAAAACAAGATTAATTGGCCCGTGAAACCAAGTCACGTTCCACTTGAAGGAATTTCTCTTAAATTCTGATCGGAGCAGCACCTTTCAAGATGCCAGCTTGAATCAGCCAACTCACCGTGAAACGATTACACAACTCTTTTTTACTGGCAGTCCGCAACGTTCAACCCCAGTTGAGCCCAACCTTTATGTCGCTAAGTGTGACATTTCTGGAGGTTTTACCCCATTTTCCTTGCCACATCCGTTAAACGAATCACTGCGGCTGTTAAAATTAGTCACACGGTTGTTTTAGCGAGCCTGGCTTCTCCACGGACTTGGCTGGTCAAAAGGGGATCATGTGACCCCTTCATAAGTAGGAGTCAGTAAATCACCTGTGTAAAATGCTCATAAGTCCCTTTTTTCAGCGGTGGTGTAACTTTGACTGGTCACTAAATGAGCTGTTGTAAGCAGAGGACTGTTTGTAGAAGATACACTAGGATTTGGAAGAGGAAAGGAGAAGACACTGAGAACGTGTTGCTTTACACCGGGTTTAAGACTGTAGTGGATTACACACGTGTTACGTATAATCCGCTATATGTATACATGGAAAAACTGCTGGTGACCTTCTACCGCTGCACCAGAGAGAGTATCTTAACTTACTACATCTCTGTATGGTTTGCCAATTGCACCGTGGCAGGCAGGACAGCACTCCAGAGGGTTAATGTCATTGCCCAGAAGATCATGGGTTGCCCTCTCCCCTTTTTGGAAGAACTTTATAGCTTCCTCTGCCTTAAGAAAGTTCAAAACATCCTCAAAGATCCATCTCATGCTGGGCACCCCTGTTTTTTTGAACTATTACCATCTGGCAGACGGTACAGGATAATAAAAACAAGGACAAATAGGCTAAAAAAACAGCTTCCATCCCAGGACAGGAACTCTATTGAATTGTACAGTATATAGTGCGATATGAATGCAACATTAAGGGTTTTCAATGTATGAAGTGTGAAGGATGTATGTTTGTGTTTATTTTCAGGGTCATGATGTGCACTAAAGATGGTGTTTGATTTCGTTGTACGAGGTGCAATGACAATAAACTAAACTAAATTAAACATGTATATCTGTACACATGCACACCAGTTCAGGCTAGTCCCTTTTCATTGTTATGGTCCCTGGATTTCTGTTGCTCCAGAACCTAAGACATAAATTTGAATGTGGGTGTACCGGATGTTTATTAATAGGCGAAGAAACTTATCAGAATCCGAGCAGGAGGGCACATGTTTTAACTTGTGTTATCACATGCTTCTGTTTGCTTGAGATACCAAAGAGGTTTGAGGCCGGCTTGATCTGCAACTCCGGGTTTGTTTACTCAGAAGTAAAGCCAGCACACGCAGGGCGGCTTTTTGGCCAGATCGGCCGGCTTGGAGCTGGCATTTTTTTTAAAAAAGGGAAGCTGGAATCTTTGTTGTTATCTGTAAGCAGATCGTATCTGCAAAGCTGGTTTCCAATCTGGAAAAGAGGGTAGGCTGAGAAGAAACACGATTTAAAAAAAATAAAAATAAGGAGCAGATCTGAAAGGTAATTTGGATATCCAGCCTGTTGTTTCTTGAGCAGACTTTAGAAGGGATGCCGTAGGTTTTACATCTCTATTTCCATTTGATGCCTCTGTAAATGGAAGTCTTCCACAAACCTTATTAAATTCACTTGTAATAATGAGGTGCAACTATCTGCCATTTAACAGTTGAGCCTGGAAGACCCAGAGCTCCAAGAACACGTTCATTGAACGCAAAGACAGCTTTCGGGAAGGCAGAAACTTCCTCCAGAGTTGGGCAGCCTAGTCAGACCATTCCTTCATTTCCTGTCCACGGGGAGCTTTATCGGTTTTATTTTCATTTTTCCAGGGTGGGGGGGGTGAGGAGGAAATTGGATTTTGTAAGGGAGAGATGTAGGTTAGGGTTGACTTGTAAAAGCCAGAAAACGTACTGGCAGGCTCCCAGGTAAGATTTGACGGGAATGTAAGCACTGCCTCCTGACCTTGTCTGTCTTCTATACTGTCTCCCATCCTTGTTTTTAGCCAAAAAACAAAAAAGAGGGGGGGTGGGAATATCACATTTCTAGGATTGTCAGTTGAACACTTTAATTGTTCTGGATTGGTTTCCTGCATTCTGAGATTGCTGGAGTTCATGTCTAAAACAGATTCCCCGAGCTAATATTTGGAAGTTTCCCGACTTCCTTTTCTTGCACTTAGCTCCTTTGTACCCACTTGGCAAACAGCAAGAACAATTCAGCTAAGAAATGAGGATCTCGGGGCATTTGTCCGACCCAGAGATCTTAGCTTCTTGGGGAGCAACAAACCAGGGAGACCTTAGTTTGATTTAGCCCTGAGCTTTGGAGTAATTCGGGGTTTCCTAATATATAGACTTACCCTTTGTATGCACTTTGTCCTTGACATATGACGGAAATTGAGCTCCAAATTTCTGTGGATAAGCAAGGCACTTGTTTAAATGTGTTCTTTCCCGTTTTACGATCTTTTTTGCCACGGCTGTTAAGCGACTCACTATGGTTGTTAAATTAATCCTGCAATCATTAGGGAAATCTGGTTTTCCCCATTAACCGCTTGTCAGAAGCTCCCAAGGATGGCTGCAAATGAGAATTCCCAGGCCTCTGGGATGCTTGCAACCATTGCACACCAGTGCCAAGAACCTGAACTTTGATGCCATCACTATACCATTGGGTCATAAAGTGTGAGAACTGGTCATAAGTCACTTTTTTTCAGTGCCATTGTAACTTTGAATGGTTGTAAGCCGAGGATTACCTGTATTGACCAAGATTAGGAGAATAAGTTAGAAGCATTTTGTTTCGTTTTGCTGCTTAAATGTTGTTTTAGGATGCAGCTTACTCCCAAGCAATCGATGCAGTTTAATTACAGAATACTCTTTTATCCTTTCAGCTGTCACTGTGAAATACCTGACAATCGTGAATCGCATCTGAAATCTGTCAAAGTGGTTTATTGTTGATTGGTAAGTTTACAGATCCTTAAAGCCCAGCAGTTTTCCTTTTTCAGAATTGCTGGATTTTTTTGTTTTAAATTCTGCTAATTATTGTGCATCGTTTTGTAGCCAATCACTTACCTTGTTTAACTTTCTGTGTATTTATTATTAATCGTTTTGATTCTGCCTGTAGACAAGAGTGGAAGTATGCTGAAAGAGCACAATAATTTTTTTCTTTAACCTTTCAGATATTTGTGCCGAGCTGTTCAATGGTAGATAGCACTAGCATTTAGACTTCTATACTGCTTCGCAGTGGTTTCCCAGCCCTCTCTAAGCAATTTACAGAGTCAGCCTCTTGCCCCCCAACAATCTGGGTCCTCGATTTATGGACCTCGGAAGGATGGAAGTCATTGCCATCATATTTTCAATCTCCCTCTCCTCCTTTTCTTCCAACACTTATTTATCCACAAATTGTGTTTTTTTCAGCATTAGGAAAGCCACAGTCTGGACCAGTAATTAATTTTCCTTTTTGCTCTTCAACCAAACCAGTTTTGTGTGGAGCCTTGATTTCATTAAGTCCTTAATTAGGAAAGATCCATATAGACTATGCATATAAATCTTTCTCTCCTTCCATCCTGTCTCTTAGTCAGCACCGACCTGAAGTTTTATCCCGCCTTTATTATTTTTATATTCCTTCCTACTCCTGTTTTCCCCACAAGAACAACCTGTGAGGTGAGCTAGGCTGAGAGGGAAGGAATGGGCCAAAGTTTCCAGCTGGCTTTCATGCCTAAGGCAGGATTAGAACTCACTGCCTCCTGGAGATTGGCCTAAGTCACTCATCTGGCTTTTATGCCTATAAATGGCATCAGTTAGCCAGGACAGTGTAACATGCTGAGAGTTGTGGTCATTATATTTGTGATGCAACTTAGGATGTCACTGGGGAAGATTGACTTTGCACTTCC
The DNA here is from genome assembly GCF_900518735.1 of Pseudonaja textilis. The sequence goes on along the minus strand of NW_020769420.1, from coordinate 2,180,438 downwards.
AACGTTCTCTTCCTAGCCAGAACCATAGCAGGAATGGCAGTGATAGGTGCTTGACCTTCCCTGGTTTCTAAAACCCTACTTTCCTTGCATTTGGGGCTCCATATATATCATGCTGAACGTACAGATCAGAGTATCTTCTCTAGATCTGATTTACTGAATGCTCACCTTCTTAAAAGGTGGTTCACATATCACACAGATACACGTTTTGTTCAATCTGCAATTGGATAAGTTAACATAACCTACAAAAACCGTGATTTGCAAATGGCTGTGACAGATCCACACGAAGCCCTAAGCCAAAATCCAACAAGCTACTTTTTACAGTTTACCATCTTCAGGAAATCAGACCAGAAACTTCCAAAAAAAAAAAAAAAGGATTGTTATTGGAACTGATCCATTCACTGGAATATTAAGAAGACTTCTTAAATATATAACTAATGGCCAACCTGTAAAATGATTGGCTTAGGGTCGACTTTGCTTTCCAATGCCATTTTGAACAACAGTACCCATGATTCCCAGTTGTGGCTTTGCTGACTTATAGTTAAGATTCAGCAGTACTAGAGGACACTGGATCTCTACACCCACTTTAGAATTGTGATGTCAGCAACATAAAATTGAATTGAACGTTACAGCAGTTGGACTTAATTAGGAAATAAATTGCCCAGAATCCAAGGAGCTGTTTTAGGCGTGCCCAGCAAATGAAATGCATTTTCTTTTTTACTTTTAGTCTTTGGCATTTGAACACCAAAAGGATTTAAAAGGGAATTAATTTGTAGCAGAAGAAACAGTTGAGAAACAGGTCAGATTTGTGGTTGACTATATTTATCATCATTAAATATATTATACGAGTCATTTTTTTCAGAACAGGTTCATTGAGTCGGATTCAAATTTGAACCCTAAGTGTTTTGAATTTTTGAAATTTTTTAATGTAGATTATATGTTAATTTCAAGAGTGTCTTACTCCTTTTGTTATATATAGCCACTTCAGTTAAGAGTTTTGAGTTGAAATGCAGTCTGTAAATATTTTAAGCAAAACATCATGCAATTAGTAATGCCTGCTTCTAAATTTTATCATATGTCCTTTTGGTCTGTGGGGCGATTCTAATATTTCTGATATTGTGATATTTCTTTGCAAATAATAAATATATTGCTCTCAGTATCCACCTTCTAATTTTGTCTTCCAGAGCTTTCCATGATATATAGCGCTGCGGAACTGGAAAGCAAGGGTGAGGGCCTTGCCTAGCAGCTAGGCTCTGTCATGGTACGTGCCCAGATCCTTCAGAGGGGAGCAAAAGGAAAACGGGAGCCAAAGCACAGGAACGCTGGGCAGGGCAACCCTTAGGTGTTGACAGCAATCTAGCAAAGTTTGGTCACGCTAAACCAGTGTTTCTCAACCTTGGTAACCTGAAAGCTGGCTGAGGAATTCTGGGAGTTGAAGTCATCGTCTCCCGTCTCCTTCCGTCTCCCCCCACCCCACACACACACTTTCAAATTACTACGGTGGATTATAACTCCTTCAGAAGATCGTTTTGACACTAGCAAAAATCAGTTAACTTCTGTCGGTTCTGTTGAGGACGTCATACGGACATTGAGGTTTTAGTGGAAGAAGCAAGTTGAGGATTTAAGCTAGTCATTGGTATCCTTGGAAGCCTCATCCAGATGAAGCTGCTTCACCCCTTTTTTTGGTTTTACCTGGACAGACAAAAAGACTGTTCTGTGTGCCTCTGTACCCTTGTTTCCAATTCACGGAGGGAAAACAAAAAAACAGGTGTTCAGCACAACAAGAGATGCTTCCAGAATTTCGGGTAGAAAAATAAATTACATCCTTAGTGCAGCTACAGCCCTGGATTTGACTTGGTCTGCAGATTACAGTAAGTTGTAGTTTAACCATTGTGTACTGAGGAGACTGCCACTGGTCTCATGCTAAGGCTTAACCTGTGAACGTGCGTAGAAGCTTTTAGAGCAGGGGTGTCCAACCTAGGCAACTTTTAAGACTTGTGGACTTCAACTCCCAGAATTCCCCAGCCAGCCTTTCTCCATCCCTGGAGGTTTTTGTCCGGAATGATAGAGGATTTCCTGCTTGAGCAGAAGATTGGGCTAGAAGACCTCCAAGGTCCCTTCTAACCTTAACATTTTATGCTCTATGCTCTAAAGGGTTTGGTAGAGGAAGAGAGTTTCAGAATGTGGTGACTAAGAATGAATCCTTGTGATTATTCAGTTAGTAGAAGAAATGTGACTAGCACGTACAAGTGTATTGACACGAACAGAATCATAAGTTTGACTTCTAAACTTAATCATTCTCAGGATGAAGAGACTCATCATAGCCTTGAATGCATCCAAGCTAATCAGATCTTCCCCAGGAAGCAGCTAATCCGGGAGGACGAAAATCTCCAGGTCATCACTTGATTCTCCTTTGATCTTGCGGTGGTGGGATCCAGGGGCTGTGTGGGATTTAGACTAGATGAGACAGCAGAACTTCGAGGTGCTTGATTTGGTTTCGACCTGGAAGGTAAAACGTTTTGGGTTGAAGCAGTGAGCTTGGTTGCAAAAATTCTAAATCTAGACAGTCCTTGACTTAGCACTGGTCCCTTAGCTACCTTTCAAGGCTACGCCTGAAAAACAGGGGACTTACAACTGGGATTCAAAGGTCTGATGGTTAGGTCTTTCCACCATCGGGTTTCTGAACATGTTCTAAGGTAATGTTGCAGGATCCAACATTATCTTGGGATATAATATACTGTGGCAGGATCCAATCTGGGTGGGGCACCGAGACCAAAGGTTTTGTCTTCAGGAGCTTGCAAGAACACAAGCGAGCGGTTTAGACAAGGAGACCGGAACTCATGGGTAGCCTCACATTGCAATGGATGAAGACACGCATTCAATTTTGCAGCTTACTGAGTTTGTTGGCCGGGCAGGTACAAAAACAGCCAGGGAAATGATTGAAGTCCGGGAAACGGGCCAGTTAACAGGGGTGCTGAATTGCCGCCAGCTTATCAGATACTTTGGAGCCGAGTGCTTGGCGGCACAAGGAAACGATAGCCATCAACACACCAATCAGCCAGTAGGAAGGCACCACATAAACACGGTTCACAGAACAACCCAAAGCACCTATTCCAGTAGAGAGGAATTCCCAACATGAGTCCGAAAGCTCGGAAGAGTACATCTCTGGTCCCCGGCGACCGACCTAAATTTGATCTCACATCGTTATCCTGGGACACGTACATTTGCCTCCCTTCACCACTCGTGTCTTCCCTGAAGGAGACATCCTTGGTCTTGGGATGCCACCTTCCCCCTGTAAAGGAAACGAATCTTTCCGCTGTCCCTGCAGGTCCCATTTCTCGAACTTCACGGGGAGAGCACCGAGTACGTCGGCCGAGCCGATGATGCCGTCATTGCCCTGTCCAACTACAGGCTTCACATCAAATTTAAGGAATCCGTGGTGAACGTAAGTTGTCTCTTCTGGACCAGAAATTTGGGGGTGAGGGAAGCGGGAGCTGCCACGGGTAGGCCTTCAGTTCGAAACGGGAAATATCTGGAAAGCCAGCGTGGTGGTGCTGGTTTTGCCTCCCTTGTAACATTTGGGGCAACATCTGTCATTGGTGGCATTTCAATTGCTTGCCCGTCAACTCTCGTGCCGCCTGGTTGTGGATGCCAGTGCAGAGAGGCGGGTGGAATTTTAAAGCGCACAGGTTTTGGTTCAAAACGGGTGATGGACGGCAAGGAGGAGAGCATCCCTGTTTAATTATTACTACCGTATTATTTTAACCCTCGTGCATATTCTGCTGCAGAAACTTCCCTTGTCAAAGTCAACACCCCTCCTCCTCGCAGCCGCAAGAGTTTGGTCTTGTTTCTCTCCCACCGCCTCAGAGCAAGGACACAGGGAGAAGCAATGTAGTAGAATTAGCATTTATCCTGATCATGAACTCAGCCTTGATGCTAACGAATCCCCACCTTTGTTGTTCGAGTGGAGCTGTTGGGACATTGTAAGCAGGCTGTGAGGTTCTGCCATGCAATGCTCAAAATCTCAAACAGGGCACAACACCTGGGGAACCTTCCTTTATGGCAATAGCCCTTAGACTTGTATACCGCTTCGCGGTGCTTTACGTCTCGCTTGTAAGTGTTTTACAGAGTCAGCCTCTTGCAAACCCCAACAATCTGGGTCCTCCTTTACCAACCTCAGAAGGACGGGAGGCTGAGTCAACCTTGAGCCAGTCAGGATCCTATTTGGATCCCTCCTCTTCTCTCCCCACCTGCAGCCTCCCCCCCCCCCCCCCAGCTGCCATGTCATTTTTGAGTTGCTTGGCCTGTTCCCAAAGAATGTCCTGAACAGCATCAATATTCTTATTTTATTTTTCCCAGAATGCTCATTCTGTGGATGTGAGGCCCGGAAGCCTTTGGGGGAATAAAACTGAAGTTGGAGATTGGTTCTTTGTAGCAGGCCTGGCAGCCATTTTTTTGCTCTTCCACCTCCTACTTTATCTACAACCGTAACTGTAAAATTGGCTGGGCTGAAAAAGAAGTCACCCACCTGACTTACATGCCTAAGGCAGGACTGGAACTCCCGGTCTCCTGGTTTCTAGTCTGGTTCCTTACCAAACTTATGCCAAACTGGCTCTGGTTTATATCTTAATATTAAGCCAGGTTATGGCAGGTTTTTTTTCCTAGCCCCCACTTTCCACAGCCTGCCTTCGCATGATCAGCCATAACCCAAAGTTCTTTCACACACCCCCTTCTTTTTTTTTTAACAAGTCCCCAGTGCTAATCCATAATGTATAATTCTGTAATTAAACAGAAAGATACCCCTGTTCAGACTTGGCTGGATTGGTTTCTCTCTCTCTCTCCTTTGCAGCTGCGAGTTCGTTTTCATTTTAGCTGATTCTTGTGTTTGATGTGCAGCGAATCAGTTGCAAAATTAACCTCCCAAAGAACAAAAACGTTGTTTGTGTAGCAATTGACAGCATTCTAAGTCAAGAATGCAGCTGCGAGTGATATGAAAGTGAGTTATTGCTCGGCTATGCGAGAGTGAGCGCTTGGAATGGGTACCGTCTCAGACGGTTATGTAATATTAGATGAATTTATACTCTTAATATCGCATGGGGATTACTGCGATGAGAAAACCTCTGGCAACTACAGCAGAAGGTAGCAGCGGTTCAAGAGCTCCGTTTGTGAGCTGGTTTGTGCAACACACCAAACTCCCAACCTCGGTTCACAAACCATACAGTTGTAGTGTGCCTATAACACGGCGAGCCGAAAGCAAACCGTAAAACGGCGTTAACGTGGCCTGGTTTGCATAAAATACAAGGACAGCGGCTGGGTTCCCACAACATCTTGGACCCCTCCATTAAACCACCACAGTTTACACAGTGACAATCATTTTGGCTAGGCTAGCTCTTGGGCGAATACAGCCAACTAATTATTTGTTTGCAAGGGAAAGACCAGGGAGAGCTGTGATAGTTGGTTACCAAGAGCCGCGGTGTGGAAGTAAACTAATAAAAGGAGGGTATTGGTAGTTCGGAGTCGAAACGAGGGGTCCTTGGTGCTCGCGGAGCTTGGTGGTTTTCGTGCAAGATATTTCATTACCCAAACTAGATAACACCGTCAGAGCACTGGTGATTTGACCTAGTTTGCAAGAAAACCACCAAGCTCAGAGAGCACCAAGGACCCCCTCAGAGGTGGTAGCATTCTCTGTAGCAGTTGGGCAAGGCAAGGATGTGTGGGCTGAGATTCTGAGAAAGGAGATTCCAATAGGAATCTTGAAATACGTGGCAACAAGGGCCGATCTGCAGGGCTGCCTTTCCCTACGGACATCCACCTGACCTACCAAATCTGAAGGCTCCTTGGTCCCTTCCCCTAAAAATTGCTACCTGATGGGGTGCTAGCTAGCCTCTTCCGTAGCAGCCCCTGCCCTATGGAAGACCCTGCCCCCCGAAACCCACCCCCCTAGCCTTCCATAGAACTGTGAAGACCTGCTGGCTCTCCCCCCTGCCCCCCCCCAAACCCAAGCTCTGGCTTAAGATTAGGTGTCTGCCCATTGGAAGGTTGGCTTGGCGCCAGGTCTTTGTTGTTTTTAATGTGTCTAGTTCTGCAGTTCTGATATGGCTTTCGTGCTCTTTTAACTTTTGATTGAGAGCCGCCCGGAGCTGGTTATAAGATGGGCGGCTATATAAATGTTTTAAGTAAACAAAGGAGGCAAAGAACCCCGGAAACGGTCTTGAAGAGAAGACTCCGAAGCCGTTGAAGAAACCACAACTCCTGGAAAGTGTCCTGCTCGAGCAGGGGGTTGGACTAGAAGACCTCCAAGGTCCCGTCCAGCTCTGTTATTCTGTAGTCTGTAAATCAGATAGCGTTGGGAAGTGGCTCGGGCAGATTCCTCCGTGGGGTAAAAGAAGGAGGGGACTTGCAATATTCTGTTACTCTACCCTATCTTAGTATTTCTCAGACGTCACTTTTAAGATGCGTGGACTTCAACTCCCAGAATCCCCCCAGCCACTTCTTAAAGTTGCTGAAATGGAGAAGCCCTGGCCTATCTCAGTACATATAGTTCTAGCCTTCCTGCGGAGTTATCGATTTGGTCTACCTGACAGGGGCGACGGATGAACATACCAAGAAAAAAAAAATGGTTAGGAAATCAAACTGTCGGCCCAGAGCAGGAAGGAACTTTTCCCTGCTACAGTTTTTAAATACTTAGTAGGTGTTTAAACGGGGCTGGAGTTTTCATCTAGGAAAGATTCTTGCAGGGCGTCGGTTACGATGATCTCTCTGGTCCCTTCTGACTCTGCAAATTCTGCAATTTTATAATGCTTTGATTCTAAGTGGTGCAGCTGCAATTTTCAGTACTTTGGAGAGCTCTTCCCCTCCCCCCCCTCCTCTTTTTTTAGTATTTATTTTTTTTAATCAGTGGAGTTAACAAGTGAAATCCTTATTTGGCATTTCTATCTTGGTTAGCTTTTATCTCACCGCCTCATTGAAAATGGATCCCCTGTCTCTTTCCTTCTCGGTTAGATAGTGTCTCCAATGCAGTGAACATGAATTTGTGTGAACTCCAGTTGATATTGGAGAACAGGGGAGCCTGGCATGCTGTGGGGTCGTGAAGAGTCGGCCGTGCCTCTGAATCACAAAAACAGCTTTTCTTGTAACGCTGGGTGGAACTTCTTGAGTTTTTGCTTCTGAACGTCTTGTCCAGGCGAGAATTAGTAGCCCCAAAATTCACTTCAGTTTCGCCAACTTTGCTTTAGCAGACTGCCATGGGAAAAACAGGTCTACACTTTGTGTCCTTCCGGGGATGCATCACTTGTCCTTCGTAAGCACAAAAGGGGTGACCTCCATGAAATACACAATCCCATTCCGCTTTAATAGACACCGCTTCCCTCCAATCAGGGCATGCGGTTTAACGGGCCCGGTGTTCCGTTTGCGTTTGTTAAGTTACTTAGCCAATGTAGGTTTATCTCCCATCTTTGGTTTTTGCCTAATTCTGTTCTTTATTTGCAATTCATTAGAATGTCTGTAAGTTTGCCGCTTATGAGATCTCAGTAAGTAGAACACTGTTGTTCAGCATTTGTACTGCCGCACCTTTGCTTGGAATAGTGAACATGTGCTGACTGTGGCTTGCGACATAGGCAGGCGTGCATGGATCATGTCAGAGCATGAAGTTGCCTCCCGTATAAATAAATACCTGAATAAAAGATTCAGTAGGCCCAGTGGCCAAGTCATGGAATGATGGCTTCTCTGAAGTGCTGACACACCCATCTCTTGAGAGGAACTATATTCAACAACGATAGCTTATGCATGCATGAAATGCAAGAGGCTTCTCTCTTGGTTGTCCAAATTCGGTCGCTCCCAAAAGTTATGCATTTGAACTGGGCTTGATCCTAAATAAGTCTTGGATAATAAGTTCACTCCGTTCCAAGGGTTCAGATTTGACGTTGAGTTACACCATAGTCTTTCTTCCCCCATTTGGTTTAATCTTGAAAAAAAAATAAAAATTTAATTCCCTTCCTGGTGTATTTTTGCCAAAGTGACTCTTCCCAGCCACAGTACACAGCCAGTTCAGAAGCTTCTCTAATATCTTTAGGAGATTGTTTATTTAATTACAGGCAATCAACATTCCTAGAGATTATACTCTGTGAAATGCCAGGGGTAAGCTTGACTAGTTCTGCATGCTCATTCATAACCAGGAAGGTAATTGGTAATGTATGGACCAAACTCACTTTTGGAGGAAGCGACTTTACGAAGAGCACAGAAAAGCGGGCAGGAATAGCCGAGTCAAAGAAATTAAAGGGATAAGATGAGACAAAGAAAGGGAAATGGGACGAGATCTAATTTGCACCACGATCATTAACTATTTTTTTCTGTAGCTCTTTGCCAAACCTTCCTGACTTCTGCCACACCCATCATGCTTTTTTGTTCATTAATCCCACTTCTCAATTTTGGAAGACCTCGTCAGCTTCATGCAGGGGTGACTTTGGGAGGGGTCCTTGGTGCTCTCTGAGCTTAGTTGCTTTCCTGCAGATGTTTTAATTACTTAAACCAGGGGTCCCCAACCTCAGAATTCCTCAGCCAGCCGTGGGAGTTGAAGTACAGAAGTCTTAAAAGTTACCAAGTTTGGAGACTCCGGATTTAAGTCAACCTTTCACCCTTGCTACCTTTCTTTCTTTCTTTCTTTCTTTTGGAGGGGAGGATAAGGTAGAGTTTCTCAATCTTTTGGGGCCACCTTGAGATCTGAAACCTACAAACCCCTTTGTAGAAAAGTACATTTAAATGCACAAAAAAAGAGTGAAGTTACAATTCTTTTTCCCCCATCCAATTCATGGACCTCCAATTTAGAGGAGCAATCCTACGATCCTTTTAGTTGCTGGGCACAGATGCAATCTTCACGCTTATATTAAACAGTCTTCCTACGCAAACCGCACCCTTATTCTCTAGTTACAGCATCTACACCTGCAGCCCATTGCTTTCAATTTTCTCACAGTCCTCCTTTCCTTTTCCCCAATTTTTCTTGATCACGGACAATTAATAGCATCCATTTCAGTTCCACTCTTTGACATGTTCCTGTCATTTCCATTTAAATTTCTAAAATACTCCCTCCCTGCTCATTTTTATCCTGGCATACATTTTTAAATTGTTGTCGTTTTGCTTTTCTCCTCGGAAGTTTGTTCTTTTCCTATTTCCAAAGGGTTTACATTCCCCCCCCCTCTAAACAGTTGATTCATTATTTTATTAAATATTGCATTTTGCTAAAAAAAACATTCAGCAAATCATTACTGGAGGCTGGCACTAATTATTGACCTGCATGGTATGTTTTGATTTGTGGTGATTTTCAGCATGGAGATTGCTCGGGGAATGGGATATAATGGCAAAAGGGCAGAATCCAAAGGAGCATGAAACGCCTTTCCTAGGGAGTAAATATGCCATTTTTAATGGAGTGTAATGAAGCACATGAAGGAAATTGTTCAGAAGGAAGGAAAGCGGAACAGATGGAAAGGAGGAGCTGAAGAAGTGACAACCGAGGGGGCTGTAAGTGTCAAAGAGAAAACAGAGAGTCATTATTATGAGGAAGAAGTCAAGACAAGAGTATTTAGTTCAGTGAAACATAACGAGGCCTTTGACTTCTAGATATCATTCACTTTTAAAGCCCTTTGTGGCTCTCTGGGGGACAGCCTTCTTCCCAAGACATCAGACTGGTCCATAAATTCTAACACAGGTAAATCCTCGACTTACAATAGTTTGCTTAATGACTGTTCAAAATTACAACAGCCTTGAAAAAAGGTGATTTGTGGCTGTTGTTTGAAGTTACGACGGTTGCAGCCTTTCCATGGGCACGCTTTTAAGTCTTTGGGGAAGTCCCATCACATGTCTTTGGAGAAGACAAGCCAGACTTGGATATGGGGAAGTTTTGCAAGCACCTTCTCAATTGCTAAAACGCTGCGTCTCTTCCTCGTACGTAGTTAGGCTTTGTTAGAGCTCTCAGAGTAATTTTGAAAGTTAGTGAAGCAAGAGCTGTTGAAGAAAGATAGTTGTTGGTTGCGAAGGCACCTTCGACTCCTCTTGGATGAGAATGAAATGCTTTCAAAGGGAAAAAAAAACAAAGAAAGTCCAGTTGTCTTTTGGAAAAGCACTTTTGGGACAACCTGGATGATTGAGAGTCTCCAAAGATGTTTGTGCGTCAACTGTCCTCATTCCTTATGGCCAAATTCAGAGACATGTACTAAAAGGTTGGGAATAGAATTGAACTCAACCCCATTTCACCCAGGTGGATTTTAGATCAAATTGAGAAATGCGTCTACATGCCACATGTTATGGCATCGCTTTACTTCATGATTTAACCTTTTATATAATGGGAGGGAAATGCTACTAGTAATTGCTGGTGTGAGTAATGTTTCATTCCAGGACTCCAGCGGTCTACTAAATCCTTGTGAGAAAATGGGTGTTAGCCTTTCGGAGTAAATCTATGTCACCTTTTCCGTCACAGGTTCCATTGCAGCTCATAGAAAGCGTGGAATGTCGGGATATTTTCCAGCTTCACTTGACTTGCAAAGATTGCAAAGTTATCAGGTGTGTACGGTCCCTGCACAACCCAGTCCTTGTTTCTTGTTAGTTAATGCAAGTGTGGCCTTCCCTTCCTAAATGAAATACAATTGCCTTTTGAATCATTACAAATTACCCTTTAACAGCACGCTTTCCTCCTGACTCTAGACTTTGTGGTACGGGTAAAATACTGGCAGAATCATCTCAGAAAGTTTTAATGTATTAGTGGATGGCAGTGCAATTTCAGAGATAATGGCTTGTTATTTATCCATCATTTTGTCTATTATCTGCCGCCTATCTTGCCATGGGGTTACTCTAGGCAGCTTACAAGAATAAAATGAAAGAAAAAGAGGGGAAAACACAAGAGAAATAAAATAATAGAACAATAAAATAAGCCATGAAAAAGAAGAAGAATCCATCCATCATCCTCATCTTTGTTCTAGCCCCTATCTATCCACTGCAGGATGAAGGCTGGGAGTTGGGACTCCACGAGTCTTAAAAGTTGCCAACTTTGGAGACCCCTGACCTATCAAAAAATCAGGACATTATTATTATTATAAATAATAATAATAAAGTTCTTCCTAAAGGTTAAGCCTCAATAGATAATTTCCTTCCGGTCTGCTCTGACCCTAGCCACCCATTTCATCCGTCAGCTGAAAATCTGTGAAGGAAAGTTAAAACATTCCTTGCCTTTAATTGGCTTTATGTGGGTTGTTGTTGTTATTCTTATTTTTTGGCAGGTGCCAGTTCTCTACTTTTGAGCAGTGTCAAGAGTGGCTGAAGCGGCTGAACAACGCCATCCGCCCCCCTTCAAAGATAGAGGATGTTTTCTCTTTTGCTTACCATGCCTGGTGCATGGAGGTCTACGCCAGTGAAAAGGAGCAACATGGGGATTTGTGCCGCCCAGGTACGGTGGGTCTTTTGCTTGCACAGCAACAGGCTAGGACTAGGACAGGATTATTGTTGTTGTTGTTGTTGTTTTTACAACAACCATTACCTAGTACACTACATGTGGTCCTTGAGTTACAACCATTCATCTAGCGGCCATTCAGAGTTACAACCACACTAAAAACAAGTGAATTATGTCTGGTGCTCACACTTACAACCATTGCAGCTTCCGCAACAGTCGCATGACCAAAATTCAAGTGCTTGGTGGTTGCACTATCTCACCATTAGCTCATGGCTGGCTGGCTGGGGAATTCTGGGAGTTGGAGTCCACAGGTTTTAAATAGCAATCAGCACGTACAATAGACTTCTAGACCGCTTCCCAGTGCTTTACATCCTTTTCTGAGCGGTTCATAGAGTTGGCCTCTTGCCCCCAACAATCTGGGTCTCCTCATTTTGCCTTCTAAACCACGGTGCCACCACGGCTCCTAAAGCCAAAGTTGCCAAGATTGGACACCCCTGGTACAGAGGAATGTTTGACGTACCACAGTGGAGTTGATGACTCTTCGAAGATAGGCTTCGTGTGCAAGGTGAGGGTTTTGACCTTGTGGAGCACCTGGCTGGATGCAAAGTTAGCATTTGCATTGTACTTCCTACATGGCGCTATCCCATGCCAGGAATTGTTCTGCTTCCCTTCAAAGACCAGTGGAGCAAATAAGACTTTACAGCAGGGACGTCCAGCTTTGTCAGTTTCAAGGCCTGTGGACTTCAGCTCTCAGAATTCAGCTTCCAGAATTCTGGTTGGAAGTTGGAAAGTCTACCAGCTTAAGGTTGTCAAGGTTGGACATCTCTGCTTCACGGAACATTGTGTTTGCTGTTAGGCGGGATTAAGCAGCTTTTCAAAGTCCTGAATAGACTCAGGAGTGAAGATGAGTTCAGGAATGTTCTGCTGTTGTGTTCGGCCATGGGGAATATCTCACTCTACAAACACACGCACGGTTTCTGTTTGCTTCTCACTGTTCTTCCGATACCTAGGCGAGCACGTGGCGTCGAGATTCAAAAACGAAGTGGAACGGATGGGTTTTGACATGAACAATGCCTGGCGGATCTCCAACATCAATGAGAAGTACAAGTAAGCCCTTCAGACAATCCCAGAGGTTTACCCTTCAGAAAGCTACCTGCTCTCGTCAAAGCCCAACATTTCTGGGCATTTTGACTATAGGTGGCCCTGGCTGTGATCACAGTGCCAATACTGCTAATTATTTAAAGCAACCTTGGCATTTTGGGAACAGCTGTAATGTCTCCACAGGCAGATCGAAAGAACCTGACATTCCGTTGTCGGTGTTCTATCAAGCTTTCCTAAGCTAAACAGTGAAAAGATGGATGCAATTATCACTGTCATCTTTCTGGTCTCAAAAAAGCTGCATTTTCCCTTGTTGCTCTTTTCACGTGTGCCGCAGCGGGGAAGGAGAAACAGGATGTGCCTGCTCACACGTGGCTTGTCCCTTCCCTTCCACCTAGGCTCTGCAGTAGCTACCCTCAAGAACTCATTGTGCCTGTCTGGATAACGGACAAAGAGCTGGAAAGCGTGGCCAATTTCCGGTCTTGGAAGCGCATCCCTGTCGTGGTTTACAGGTCAGGCCTTTCCAGAGGCGACTTTCTTTTTTTTTGCTGGTCGGTTTGCTGAATCCCAGGGCCGGATCTCGGAGAAACTTCTGGGAGATGCCTTTGGCTGTCAGAGTGAACATCCTTTGGGGATAGACGGGGGAGGATTGATACACGTAGTCCTTGACTTAGCAACCATTTGTTAAATGACCGTTTGAAGTTACAACGGCATTGAAAAAAGTGACCGATGATCAGTTTTTGTAGCTAACGACTGCAGTATTACCTGGTCAAAATTTGGCCACTTGGCAACTAGTTCAGATTTATGACAGTTGCAATGTCCAAAGGTCACTGTATATTGGTGTACATTTAAAGTGAGAATAAAGTTTTTATTCTATCCTATATTCCATTCCAATTCCTATTCTATTTTTTAATTTATTCTGTTCTATCCTATCCTATCCTATCCATCTGACCCCCTTTTGTCACCTTCTGACAAGCAAGGTCATTGAGGAAGCCAGATTCACTTAACAACTGCAATAATTCATTTAACAACTATGGCAAGAAAGGTTGTAAAATGAGGCAAAGTTGACTTTAAAAACTCATTCTCAGCAATGGAAATGTTGGGCACAGTTGTGGTCACAAGTCAAGGACTATCTGCATTCCTGTCAAGGTGAAAAGAAAAAGCTTTCGAACAGGCTATTGCCCTGTTAAAAATAAGGATAGCGTTATAATAAAAGAAGTATTGTGACACATAGCAAAAGTTAATTTCTACTTCTGTACGAAGAGCAGCTTTTCCCCTTTCCAAACATGTTGGCATTTTTCAGGCTGTTCTGCTCTGGATTCCTCCTTCAAATCCAGGCTCAAGAGAGGCAAGACTAAATGCGGTTTCATTCTGTAGAAATGGATGATTATCCTCTGCAGATTATCACCTACAGCAGAAGTCTGCAAGGGATCATTATAATGTTTCTCAGGTCTTGTTTGCTAACTTTGGACCCTCACAGGTTACATAAACGCTAGTCGAGTCCCTCGGTTCTCTCGTTTTTGAACAAAAGGCAAGTCCAAACTGCTGACGTGGCTACTCAGCATTAACCCAGCTACTGACGGCTGGCCTCGAGTTCTAGATAGCTCTGGGTTATTTCACACTTCTCTGCAAAAGCTGATTCAGTCCTTAGTTTTTGTTTTTCTTTCTCTTTGCATACTTTTCAAATGTTTTGTGGGTGTGCTGTTCATTCCTAGTTATTTTTTTCCAAAAAAAAAACCAAGCCAAACTCAGATCCTCCTAAGTACTCCGATATATTCAGATACGACCTCGCAGCATGTTCCTTCGCCAGTGTCCACAAAACTTGTTTAAATCCCAGCGGACGTTAGTTCATGCTTTTTATCGCAACGGTGGCCAATATCGAGAGTTGTTCCACAGGCCATCAAGTTAAATAGACAAAGCCAAACTGCCTTTGGAATTCTCCAGAGAGCTTCCTAAGGCTCTTAAGTCAGTGGTTCTCCAACCTTTCTGGCTTTGCCAACTGGAGAGGGGGCGGGGGAGGGGGGGTTGCATGAGCGGTGGGCAAGTGAGCACGCAGCTCCATTTGTGTGAGCCGTGCGTACACCCACCCACCACTTGCATAAATGGAGCTGCACATACTTGCTGTCCCGCCACTTCTGCAGCCCAGTTCCGGGGCCACGGCCTGGAGGTTGGGGATCCTTCCTCTAAGTGCTTGTTTGTCCTCTGTGGCCATTAGTTCCTGTTACAATGGTGCTGGGTTGTTTCCATGCAGGCACCAGAACAACGGGGCGGTCATTTCTCGCTGCGGGCAGCCAGAGGTCAGCTGGTGGGGCTGGAGAAACGCTGACGACGAACATCTTGTCCAGTCGATGGCCAAAGCCTGTGCCTCCGATTCCAAGTCGAGCAGCGGTAAACTGGTGAATGGGAACTGCTCGCGAGAGTTCTCCAATGGGGGAGACTTCTCCGACGCAGAGTTTGGTAAGCTCGACTTGGTAGCCTCGCTTTGTGTCTAAAAGGTTGGCTGTTTATGCAGTGCAAATGGCCAACATCCACTGAGGTCAGGTAGGCCAGACAGGAAGCGGGACCTGAGGAGCTATTTGGCAATAGCCCTGAGACTTATATACTGCTTCACAGCGCTTTACAGCCTTCTCTAAGCGGTTTACAGAGTTAGTATATTGCCCCCAACCATCTGGGACCTCATTTTACTGACCTCGAAAGGATGGAAGATTGAATCAACCTTGAGCCGGTGAGGATCGAACTGCTGGAGGCCGACAGTTGGCAGAATTAGCCTGTAATACTGTATTCTAACCTTGGCACCACCACGGCTCTTACTTTCTACTTTATTGTAAAGCTTCCTGAACAGAATCTTGTAAGTGCGAAGGTACAAATCTCCCACCATTCTTTTTGACAACCAGATAAACTGAAGAAGTTTCTTTCCAAATTATCCTGTTGCACATCCATCGGGACGGTCGCTCCCCTTGTGCTCACTATGAATTCTGGAAATAGCAGCCTTGCACATCTGGAGGACTCCCGGTTGATATAAGGCAGTGTAACATTGCAACCGTGGCCATTTTAAATTGGGTAGACTTCAATTTCCAGTATTCCCCAGCCATGGGTGGATTTCAACTCCCAGAATTCCCTAGCCAGCTATGCGGGCTGGCTAGGGAATTCTGGGAGTTGAAGTCCACACATCTTCAAGTAGCTGAGATGGAGAAACACTGATAAAAATGGGTGAGGGTTAGGGAGAAGGAGGGCCGTTTGTGCTAGCTACCTTGGAATGATCTCTCTTGTTTTGCCTGTTCCTTCCCCAGATTCTTCCATTTCCAATGCTTCGGGAGCAGAAAGCTTAGCCATCCAGCCTCAGAAGCTTTTGATCTTAGATGCACGCTCCTATACAGCTGCAGTCGCCAACAGAGCCAAAGGAGGGGGCTGTGAATGTCCAGGTAAGGTTACATTTGTCTCTAGGTGCTCATGCATTTATACACCTGAGGGGGCCGGCTTCAGAAAGGTAGGTAGTTCAGGAAGAAGGACAGTGCCATAAAAATATTGAGGATCGCCCCCCTGCCCTCCACTCCTGTTGCAACTGATGCCAGAGAGGGCAGAGCTGGGATCCTCTCCAGTTAGCAGCTGCCATGCTGACACCTTAACCGTGACCTTCCCTGTTGTTATTTGCTCACAGTGCCAGCGAAGCCAGGAAGGCCTCCAAGTTCATTTGCTGGCAGTCAGAAAGACTGGGTTTAGCTCCCCTGCTATTGATGGAGCCCACTGCTCCAGGCCCAGGGCAGGGGGTGAAACACGTGTTCCCTTGACACTGTGTTGGAACGATTCCCTTGTGTTGTCACCATCTCCTTTTAAACTCCCGAGAGGCGGGAGGGGGCTTAGTACGGGCCCCAGTTGGTTGCCAGCGTGTTTCTACAGTGAAGCTTGTAATTTGGTTCCTCTCGGCCTCTTACCTGAGCCACTTTCTCTTCGCTTCTCTGCTTTTGAACAGAGTATTATCCCAACTGTGAAGTGCTGTTCATGGGGATGGCTAACATCCACTCTATTCGGAAGAGTTTTCAGTCACTGAGGCTGCTCTGCACACAGATGCCGGACCCGGGAAAGTAAGTGGGCCCTACAGGCTCCCCCCCACTCCTCTCCTCTTGCCTTAGAACAGGGGTCTCCAGCCTTGGCCACTTGTAAGACCTGTGGACTTCAACTCCCAGAATTCCCCTACCAGCATAGTTGGCGGTGGGAATTCTGGGAGTTGAAGTCTGCAAGTAGCTGGCTGGGGAATTCTGGGAGTTGAAGTCCTCGACACAAGACCACAATTGAGCTGGAAACTGCCGTTGCTAAGCAGGATAGTTAAGTGAGCTCTGCCCCACATCATGATGTTTCTTGCCACAGTTCTGAAGTGAAGGCCCCCATGGTTGTTAAGTTAGTCACGTGGTTGTTAAATGAATCCGGCTCTCCCCATTGACTTTGCTTGTCAGAGGGTCACAAAAAGGGATCACATGACCCTCGGGACACCGAAACGGTCGTAAATATGAGTCAGTTGCCAAGCACCTGAATTTTGGTCACGTGACCATGAGGATGCTACGGCAGTCGTAAGCCTGAAAAATGGTGATAAAGCCCTTATTTCAGCGTTGCTGTAACTTGGAACGGTCACTAAATGAACTGTTGTTAAGTCAAAGGCTACAATAAACGTTTTCACCGCTCTCGCTCCTTTATCCCAGACTCCTTAGCGCCCGCACCCCCCCCCCAATCCAAAGCGAGCAGCGACCTTCCTTCCAGGAAAGCCTCCCCTCCGTGCTTTAACGGCCCATCGGAGTCAGGTTGTCCTCTTGTCTGCCTCTGCAGCTGGCTGTCGGCTCTGGAGAGCACCAAGTGGCTCCAGCATCTCTCTGTGCTTCTGAAATCAGCCCTGCTGGTGGTTCACACGGTGGACAGAGACCAGCGGCCTGTCCTGGTCCACTGCTCCGATGGCTGGGATCGGACCCCGCAGATCGTGGCTCTGTCCAAGCTGTTGCTGGATCCGTATTACAGGACTGTTGAGGTTTGTCGCTCCGGAACAGGTCTGGATCCGGGAACGCAATTTGGCTTTGGGTTGAGAAGAGGCTTTGAGCTAGAACGCTTGTGGTGGTGCTCACTGGAAGAAGGGACGGCAGAATAAGGGTTAAGGGTTTAGAGGGTACCGGGAGACACTGAATTGTGTCCCAGGATGAGCGAAGCAGGTGGAGCCCTGAAGGGACTTAGATTAATGCTGGAGAAGGCCAAATGACAGAGATCTGGCTCTTGGAGACATAACCAGAAGTGATTCACACTCGCAGCCCTCTTTGTTGCACTAAAGCAGTCTTGGTGTGTTGACACTTCCCCAGAGATTTCGTGGCGGTTTGATTCCATGTAGATCAGGGGTGTCCAACCTTGGCAAGTTTAAAACCTGTGGACTTCCAACTCCCAAAATTCCCCAGCCAGCATGGGGAATTCTGGGAGTTGAAATCCACAGGTCTTAAAAGTTGTGAAGATCAAACTCCTCTGAAGTAGATTGTCAGATGCATGGAGGGTTACCGTTGTCTCAGAATGGCTTCCGTGGGATCCAGGAGCTGAAAAGAGGATGGTCTTGTTTCCCGCAGGGTTTCCAAGTGTTGGTGGAGATGGAATGGCTGGACTTCGGCCATAAGTTTGCAGACCGCTGTGGCCACGGCGAGAACTCGGATGACCTCAACGAACGCTGCCCCGTGTTTCTGCAGTGGCTCGACTGCGTCCATCAACTCCAGAGGCAGTTCCCCTGCTCCTTCGAGTTTAACGAAGCATTCCTTGTAAGCGATTATTTTTCCCGCAAACAATTCCCGCGTCAACAGTTTTAATGTGCTGAATCTACACAATCTGGCTGAATGTCCAGATCCTACCTTGGAGTAAAAGGAGGGCTTCAGTTCATCTCTGACTCTGCTGTTTACTCTGGCAAAAAGAGTTTTGAGTGATGAATCGCCATTCTCAGGCTCTTCTCTTAAATCTTTGTCACAGTTTGTTCCATTGTTGTGGGTTGTACATTGTGTAAGAGGAAGCTGCACCCTCTGTCGGCAAAAATTTTGCAACTTGTGGGTTCTTTGGAGATATCCCCCGGCAAAAAAAAAACTGTTAGAACGGCAGGTCTTGCAAATCAAGCTCAGTCTAACAGACAAAACTAGAGGACTTTGCAACCAGTTCTCAAACAGTTTGAATTCTCACCGTTCTTTCTGTCACTGTATTTTAGACAGCTCCCAGTGAGACATTTTCATTTGAATAATTTATCATTCAAGAATATTCTTAATATTGCAAGTGGAGTGATAAGTTCTATTAAGCTGCAGCTTTGGGGTAGGTCCAATAACTTCAGTAAGACTTGACTATATAGAATTGTAGGTGTTGTGTACCAATTCCTAACACAAACTATCAGAATGAGGCACATCTTGAAAATAGAAGGATAACATTCCGGGGATGTTTGTATCTTTCATTATCTTGTTTTCAACCACCTCTTGGACAGGAATGAGATAATTGTAGTTAATAGTGCACGGTTTATTTTTCTTTCTTTGTACTTCCTTTCTTTGTACTTCCTTTCTTTGTACTTCCTTTCTTTGTACTTTTAAAAAAGTTCATTTCATCCAAGATGGAGAAGGCTGCCATGGGGCCAATGGTTGAATCCATTAATATGTGTATTTCCAGACCTTGAGGGGCTCCAAGTAAGAGTGAATATATTGTCTCTCCCTTGGGGTTCGGCTCTGCCAGCCCAGGTCCCAGGACTGTCCTTTTTTGTAGGTCAAGCTAGTGCAACACACCTACTCCTGCCTCTTTGGTACATTCCTGTGCAACAATGCGAAGGAGAGAGGCGAGAAGCACACCCAAGAAAGGACTTGCTCGGTGTGGTCCCTGCTGCGAGGAGGAAACAAAGCCTTCAAAAACCTGCTTTACTCCTCCCAGTCCGAATCCGTATGTACTGGTTTTTATTCATTCATTCTTCTTTCTTCCAAGGGGCCTAAGCCACCCCCCCCACCCACCCCCACCCCGCTTTTCCCTGTTTAACTGTCACAATTACCCTGTGAAGCAGGTTCAGCAGAGGATGCAGCTACCTGTTAGGCCCCCCAAGCCCAGACACAACGTAGTGAAACCCAGCCAGTCCTTTATTTCTGTGTGCCTAGTGGGCAGAATCTTGCCAGGCTAAAGCTATAACTTCTAACTTAATAGATAACAGTATGGCAAGCTAACTCGGCCCACTGCCAGCAGTTCGATCCTGACCGGCTCAAGGTTGAGCCTTCCATCCTTCTGAGGTCGGTAAAATGAGGACCCAGATTGTTGGGGGGGGGGCGGAGGGGGGGGGCAAGAGGCTGTAAAATGCCCAGAGAGTGTTCTTGCTACATCCCGAGAGGTTCTAGAGCAGAGGCGGGCAGCTATGGGAACTTTATGACCTGTGGACTTCAGCCCCCGGAATTCCTGAGCCAACCATGCTACAGACCTGTTGAAGTCCGCAGCTCATAAAAGCTGCCATAGTGGCTCACCCGTCCCTTGAACTCACCTCCTTCCTCTCCCATCCAGCTTGGAAACGTGCATTCTCCTAATTTGGTCTTCTCTCCAAAATGCACTGCCTCCTCCCTGGAAAACCATGGTGGCCCTGCCAGAATTACCTTCCTGGGGGCCCCATTCCTCCTCTTCCAGGTGCTCATTCCATCACACCAACTGAGGTCATCCCGGAAGCCCCATTTATTGGTGGTTTCTTCTCGGGCCTCCTCCAGCCTTACCTAATTTGTTTTTCTGCATTGGTGCTTTATTGGCTATTTCTACCCTCTTTGGAGTTGTGGGGGGAATATCGCTTTACACTTGTACCTGATTAGAGGAAGGCAGATATTTTATTTATGTCTAACATTTCTGTGCGCCTCTACACTCAACCGCTGAGAATTACACAGACAGAAAATGGAAAACGATAAACAATATCTGTCATACTGATATTGACCAGCAGGGGGCAGTGTCAAAACCTTAGCATGCCTGAAATTTTCTTTCCCAAATTTTTGAGCCACTTACTGGCTCAGGAAAGAAAAATATATAAATATAAAATATACATATATATAAAACCATAGAAATTACTGTTATTGTATTTCATATGGAACCACTGGGAGACCTTTATAACTCCCCACCCCCAAATGAAGGGGTGCTCCTTTGCTTCTGATGATAATAAAATTACAATTCACATAACCTCAACTTCGTAATGCTTTACATCACCGCAGTCTTAAATAAAGGTAGTCCTCGACTTATCGCCACCCTTGAGCCCGAAATTTGTGTTGCTAAGTAAGAAATTTGTTAAGTGGACTTTTCCCCATTTTACAACTTTTGCCAGGTTTGTTAAGTGAATCGCTGCAGTTAGTCACACGGTTGCTAAGTGGACACTGTAACCATCGTAAATGTGAGTCAGTTGTCAAGCATCCCAATATAAATTACGTGACCATGGGTCTTCTGCAATGGCTATAAATGTGAAAAATGGTCATAGGTCACTTTTTTCAGTGCTGCTTGAACAGTCACTAAACAAACTGTAAGTCTGGCTTGGGCTCAGTCTCTGGCCGTCTTTCTTAGGTGCTGTATCCTGTGTGCCACGTGCGCAACTTAATGCTGTGGAGTGCCGTGTACCTGCCTTGCTCCTCACCTTCCACCCCTGTGGATGACACCTGTGCCCCTTATCCCGTCCCAGGCTCCAACCCTGAGGATCAGCCTCTGAGCAGGTGAGCCCGGATTTCAGGAGATCTGCCGTGCCCCTTTCACTGTACACACGTTGAACCAACAGCAACAGTGTATAAAGTGTAAAAATGTACTGGTTTGCAGAAAAGCACCGCCTCCAACAACTCTCCTACAAAGTTCAACTTACGTGTGTGTGTGTGTGTGTGTGTGTGTGTATTTGTTTTGTCCTAAAAAGTAAAATACAGAACAGAAAAACAGACAAACAAAATGAAACAAAAACATGCATTCAACCCTAAAAAATAAAAGTGGGGGAAAAAATAGTGTATAAAGAAAAAAGAGGAAAAAGTGTTCAAGTAAATTTAACAAGTACGATCTACCCTAGCTGGGTGGTGGGAAAAAAAGAAAGAAAAAGCAGTAAATCCTCCTCCCCCTTTTTATGTGTGTGTGTATGTGTATGCCAACACACACACACACACCACACATGTAAAAGGGGAGGAGAATTTGCACGCGTGCACACACATATGAATTAGAGAACGGGTGTTACACTAACCTCCAAATCTTTCTGTTAACCCTCTCATTATATTTAGCGCGTAGAAAGTCCACCAGCGGTTTCCAGCCTCTTATATAAGAGCTGTATAAGAAAGTTAAACTTATCTTCGATTGTTCTTGCTGTTCTTCTGCAGGCTACCAAAGACCAGGTCCTTTGACAATCTTACCACAGCCTGTGACAGCAGCATACCCACCACCAACCGGCGTAGCAGCGACCCCAGCCTCAACGAGAAATGGCAGGAACACCGCCGATCCCTGGAGCTCAGCAACCTCGGGAACCCGGGAGATGACCTCTTTGAGGGCGAAAGTTTGGGCAAACAAGGCAGGACTCTGATTGGAGCAGAGCTTTCGGTAGCGGTGGCCGAGGGGCAGATGGAAAACATCTTGCAAGAAGCCACCAAAGAAGAAGGGAGCCTTGAGGAGAATACGAGGTGTAATCAGGAAAGGGCAGGGAAGGAGGGTGAAGGGGATCTCCCGCTAGATAAGGAACACAGGACTGAATACCTGGCTGGTTCGGCTACTGTTTGTGAAAAGTCCAACCCGGATGCAGAAACCTTATTAGACAATCCACTTTCTAATCAACAGGTGGTATCACAGGGTGCTTCTGAGCTCCAAGGGCAAGAGGAGGGTCACCCAGCTGTCCCTTGCACAGTCCAGAAGCCATCTCAGTGGGGAGAGCTTCCACTTGGCTTTTGGGACAATCCTGGAAATAGCGAAGTTTCACGAGAGGAGGAAGAGGAGGAGGAGGAGGAGGAGGAGGGTGTTAATACCAGTAGTAGTTCAGCAGAAGCAGAAAATGCTTCTAGTCCTGCCCATCCCATCCCACTGTTGCCTGTAGGACTTGAGGTGGCCACACCAAATATGGAGAGCTCGACCGAGACCTTAACAGAAACAGGAGCCAGGGCAGAAAGCACACAGAAGGTGCCTTCCCATTGGCATCGCCCCGCGGGAAACAGCGTCAGTGATCTTTCCCAGATGGTGGAGAATCGGCTGGAGAGGGAGGACTTGATGGATGCACACAAGTTGGCCGCAGCTCTAAACAGGACTCCTTACAGCAGCAACCCTTCCCTGTGTGCCTTGCCTTTAACGGACTATAAAGAGGTGGTGTGCAATGGAGACCTGGCATCCGAGAACAAGATGGCGGAGAGCCCAGCAGGGTTTGCTGCTCCTCAGAAATACTCCGCGCCCAACGGGCACTGCCTGAACGGCGAAGAAAGCAGGGTGAAGGTTCCCCCCGGCCGGCAGATCTCCACCCCGCCGCATCTAAGGAACCTCCACCACAAATGGGTTCACGCCATCCCGGGTCGGCAGCAAACAGGAGGCAGCCCGGACCAGCCTGCCCGGAATCACCTAGATGACGACGGGATGCCCATCTACACCGACGTCATTCAGCAGCGCCTCCGACAGATTGAAAGCGGGCACCAGCAGGAGGTGGAGAGCTTGAAGAAGCAGGTGCAGGAGCTAAAGAGCCGGTTGGAAAGCCAGTATCTGAACAGCTCACTGCGCTTCAACGGGGAGTACGGGGATGAAGTGGTAAGTATGTACAAGAGTTTCTTCTTCTCGGCTCGGCTCGGCTCGTGCCAACCGCACCATCCAGGGCAGAAATGCAGCACTGAGAACAGCCCCAAACCAAGGGCTGCATGGGCACGCGGAGCCCATCGGTGACTTATCACTGATTGGTTTGGTTTATTTATTAAATTTATATGCTGCCCCTCGCTGTTGGAGCAACTCCGAGCGCCTTACAAAATGATGACAAGGTTTAAAAGGAAGATAGTATGAAACAATGAAGATTAAATGAGAAATTAAAAATTTAGAGGATAGGCGACATGGGAGGGGGGAGGATAGAGATTTTCCCTACCCTGTCAGCCCCCCAAGCATAGAGCACAGGGTCTCCAGCACTGAAGGCCACCCAGCTGAAACAGCTCTCTGGTTTGGTCCTTTGGGGTGAATTCTCAATCATTTGGGGCATCTTCAGAGCTATTTAAAAGGCTAATTACTTTATTTTGAAGGAGGTGTATGTGTTTCATCAGTAAACGTTTGGTTGGGGAAAGATATTGTTTTTAACAGTGGCTTCATTTAATTCTTTCATTTGGGGAAGGGGGTGTTTTTCTAGCTTGTTCAGTCTCTTAACTGGTTCCTCCCGTTTGGTTAAGGCGAACTTCACCAAATCAGGTTTGTCAAATAAACTGGAAATTGGTTGAACTGAACAGAGGATTCTGGGAATTGAAGTCTGCACGTCTTAAATTTTGTAAGGTTGAGAAACACTGATCTGCATTTATGTAACAAGTAAACTTGGATTAGAAAGCCAGCTGGCTGGTCTAGCAAGTTAGATCAGAAGCAACGTTCTCTTGAGTCCTTTGCGTAAGACCATCATCTGATCCGGATCCTCTCCCTGCTGAATTCTTTGTCCGAGTTTTCTCAGTATACTTTCTACTGAGGTTTACACAGATCTTCAAGACAGTTGTTTGCTTTTCGGGTAGCAATGTGTATTTGGTTCACTGTAAGGTTTTTTTTAAATAGGTGGATGGCTGGATAATAGATGACAGATGATGGATGGATCAGTGGACAGACAAATAATAGATGATGGATAGACGGGTAATAAATAACATAGACAGACAGACAGTCGTGACAGACAGACATCAGTCTCCGTGTTCTGCAGGAGGCCGTGTTCCAGAGCTTGATAGGATCAGTTTTCCCACCCTGCTTTTCCCAACCTCTGATCCGATTGCTCCCCACAGCAGATGTAGAAGAGGCCCTGTTCTCAGCTGCTAACCCCTTCCGTGGACTGGGAGTAGGTTATGCTCAGCTGTGTTTGTTTGCCAACAGACTTCAGTGCCTGACTCAGAAAGCAATCCGGATCACAACTGCTTGTCTCGCTGCAGTACAGAGATTTTCTCTGAAGCCAGCTGGGAGCAGGTGGATAAACAGGACACAGAGGTACAGGCCTCCATCCGTCTCCGGAGCCCTCTCCTTGTCTAATCAGCACACAATATACTAACGATGCCGCTCTGTGATTCCCTCCCTCTGGTCCTAACACTGGTCTTGATAGGCTTTCCTCCTCGACTCGGCAGCTGTCTCAAAAACGTTTCCCCCTCTCTGCCCATGTCAAAGACTCTCTTACTTTCCACTCTGCATCTTTGGGAAGTGATGAAAGCCGTTTTGGGATTTGGGCACTTGCCTGCGGAAGGGAGCATGTGATGGCTTTCTCAGAGATCGAGTCACCTGGGTTTGGGGTTTCTCTGCCAGAAGAAGCTTCAAGTGTTTCCTCCTCCTCCTCCTCTCCTCCCTCTCATCCGCTGGAGCTTCTCAATCCGTTCATTTTTCGCTTTTGTCTCATTGCTTTGATGCTGACGTGCTGGTGTTACATTTGAAAGCAAGGGCTCTCTTGTCTTTGTAGGTGACACGGTGGCTTCCCGATCACCTGGCTGCACACTGTTACGGCTGTGACAGTGTCTTCTGGCTTGTCAGCAGAAAACACCACTGCAGGTATTGTGCTTCCCAATGCAGCCCCGCCTTGGTTGCCGCCAAGACAGCACTTTGCAATTCCCACTAGGCCTTTGGACCTCTGGACTCCTTGGTGGATCTATAGTGAGAATTTGCTGATTTAAAGCTCCCAAAGTCTTCTTAGACTTTGGATTGTGCAGGCTGGTTAAAGAACAGCCCTCACGGGGGACCACCTGTGTTTCTGCATGGGTTCTTGCCTCTGGACTGGCAATAGATGAGCTCAGAGTTGCTGCTATGTAGAGGTGTAGCAGAGAGCCTCAACGGGTGGATAACATGGGTGCGTAAGAACCTTTGACCTGAATGTGTTCCCCAAAGAGTATTTCCTTATAATGTACAATATGGAGAAGTGACCCGTTTCTTTTTAAAGACTGTCTAATGCCACTCTCAGGCAAGTTGGGAAGCCAAAGCCCTTCAGACACCTCTGCATCCTTCATTATTGGTGATGCCGGCTGAGGTTTCCGGGACCTGAAGCTTGCAAGATCTGGAGAACCGCAAGTTCCCCACTTTCCAGGCCAAAAAACCCTCCAAAGGCATCAGTGGTACTTTTGAAACTTCTCTGGTTTAGTGCCTGCTCTGAGCTTTTTCTCCCCTCCCTGCAGGGATCCCGAACATGTTGATCAGAGTTGGTGAGCATTTGCCTTGGCCTCTGTTGTCTTGTCTGCCCTTTTCCAGTCAGCTCTCCGGACTAACATTTGCCTCTCCCCCTGGCCGGGCCCGGCGCTTCCTTTTTCCCAGAAAGCATAAACCACCACAAGCAGCCGACAGGATGTGGAATCCACGGCTTTTTGTTTAACGTTGGGTGCTGCCATTGTCTTAACCTGTGAAATGTTTCCCTTGCAACAGCAGCTGGCTCATGTACACTGCTCCATCAGCAGATTATTTTGGTCTTGGTCTTCTTGGTGTCATGGGGCAGCTGATGGTAGCTCACGGGTTCTGGAACAATCAGGCCCAAATCGAAAAGCAAATAAAAGAACTAAACAAACTTTTAACACCAAGGGATAAAATTTAACTAAAACATAATGGTTGGGAGATAAAGCAATCATGTCCAAAGGTTCCCCTTTGCTAGTCATGTGGATTATCAAGGACTCTGGCTCCCTTCTATCAGTCCCACCAGCCAGTTTTAGGATTTTGGCAAAAGGATCAGGTTAGTGGGCCTGAGTCTTCTTTGGAGGTAATAGGATCTTTTTGAGATTTACCCAGGCAAGAATCCACTAACAGCCTTTGCTTCTCAAAATATCACAGAAATAGCAATGCTGATTTATTTAAGAAGAGAATTACTTTAGGATTGCTTTGGCTTGGGATGTTTTTCCTTCTCTTTTACCAAAGCTCCCCTCCTATTCGTTTTTTTTAAAAACTTTTCTTTGTAATAGCAGCACCTGTTTGAATCCATAAGAAGGCTCTGGAATAACTTATCCCAGCCGAATTTGTATTTCCTAATAGAAAGATTTCAGCTCGATAATATATTAAAAGGCTCCCTTTGCTTGCAGTTAGATTATGGATAACAGAAACAAAATCACAGCCAAGTATTAAAATTTAAACCAAAAGTTCAGGGGGTGGGGTGGGGGTGGGGAACACTTGTTCAGTTACATCCTTTTCTCCAGCATCACATCTCCCTAGGAATAAAACTTGGGGGTGAAACGCAAAAGGTCCTTTTTCAGTCCAGTTCGGTTTGAGAAAGTGGCGCCATAAGCAACGAAGGTGCATTGTCTCGGGTGACCCAGACCAGGTGCATGTGCTAGAATGGCCCTGCTGATTGACCACTGGCTAGTCGATTCAGCTGCTGCATCCATCGCTCGCGACACATGGACGGCGTCTTGTTTTCCCTTGCAGCTTTCTGCGTGACTTTTGCATGGCAGATTCACGTTTTCTGGTGCTGAGGCCTGGGTGTGCTGCAGTAGACTCCCTCCGAGTCCTGACAACTTCTCTCAGGCAACGTGGTTTGCTTGCCACCATCAGGATCATTTGGTGCTGATGTTGGGGAATCATCTGGAGGCAGAGTTCAAGTGTCCCCTTGCAGCCAGCAGAGACGTGTTGACGATCCAGAAGGGATTCCCTGCCTCCTGTTCACTCCTCCTGCTCGTGAACCTTGCATTGCAGGAAAAGGCGCATCCCCGAAGGGAAGGAACTCAGACCTCTACTCCTGGGGTTCTTCTCTCTCCAGGAAGACTCCGTTCCGCCTAATTTAAATCCGGGCTGTTCTTGTATAGAAATTGTGTTTCTGCGTTGCAAACTCATGTTCGTGTTTTTTCTTCTTCTTCTTCTTCCCGTTTCTGACCAAAGGAATTGTGGAAATGTGTTTTGCTCCAGCTGCTGTAACCAGAAGGCGCCGGTCCCCAGCCAACAGCTCTTCGAACCCAGCCGGGTCTGCAAAACCTGCTACAGCAGCTTGCACCCCAGTAGTGCCAGCCTTGACCTCGAACTGGACAAACCCATTGCTGCCACCTCAAACTGAGGCTCCGGCCTGGAAGGAAAGCTGGGAGGAGACAAAGCTGCCTTTGTCCCTTGAGGAGACACACCGATTGCCGGTGGACTGAAGCTGGTAGGATTGGAGGAGCTATGCACTTTGAGCTGGAAGTACAGGTTACTGTTCAGAGAGAGAGAGAGAGAGAGAGAGAGAGAGACAGGGAGAGGATGATGGGTAGGTAGATTCTGACAGAGCAGTCCTTCCCCACTGTTACTTCCCATTCCCTTTCCATCCTTCTCATGTAAATTTAGTGTGGATTTTGCAGGAAGACTGTGAAATGGGTCTAGTGGGGGAGTCTCCCTGCCCTGCACCGCAGGCAGGCTAGGCTGTTCTCCCTTTGCGGGAAGAGAGGAAGGTGAATTGCCAGAGAGATTGTGAATAGCTGTAGCATTAGGACTAGTGCTTTCAGTCACTCCTGTGACTTCTCAGCAGCCCCTTGCTGTTTGGAGAGTTGTTGCTGCTAGAAGAAACGGAAATGGCCTTCTCAAAAGGACTCTTTTCCCCTCTCTGTCCTCCAGGAGCGGGCTGGATTATTCTCGTTGCCCAAATGCAAGGGGTGGATTGCAGATCTCCACACTGGGCATCCCTGTGTGGCCGAGGGCTAAGAAGACGCCTGCTTGCTTTGAGAGGAAGCGAGAGGAGAAGGGGTGCCTTTAAGCCAGCACCCTCGATGTAAAATTCTGTACATCCATTTTTATTTTTATTTTGTAAAGGAATCGGTGCCTAGGCTTTGACGGTAGCTTTTGAAATGCCTCTCCTTGCCCACATTTTAAACCTAGTTTACACAGAAAGTAGAGCTGCTTCACTGCACTCAGTAGGCTATGTGCAAAGTCAGGTGGCCTAATGGCGTCGCGGTGTCCTTTTCACAAAACAACCCCATGAAGCAAGAGGGGGATGGTTTTATTTTGCTCTAGAGCTGGTTAGAAAAAGTAGGTTTGCTGGTGCCCCCAAAATGAGGCGTTAGGTAAAGACATGACAATCTGAACCTCTTTTCCTCCTGCTAACTTTGTCATCCCGTCAGCAGAGTCCTCCTATTTTTCTAAATTTTGTATTTCCCCCCCTTCACTCTTTAAAATATGCTCAGTTTATGGTTTTGGAGTGGGAGGAAGAATTTTAATAGAGAATTTATAATCTGTGATAAGATGCTCGAATCCATCCAGAATCGGTTCTCTTCTTTTTGTCCTCGCCTGCTTCGTCTTAGAGAACTTAGATCAGTACATGCAGTTCCTTTCTTTCTGTGTCGGCACACTTCAAACATCTTCCGTATACCTTCTCTGCAACATTTTCACACAGCGCAGATCTACACCCTGGCCTTGAGTACTACCTGGTGGGAGGTTCCCACACCCATAACTGCCATAAGCTCACGAAGCTCTGCAAGAGCCAAAAAGAGCAAGCTACACAACAACAGGCGTAAAAAGAACGAGAAACACAACACCTAAGCTATTCTAAGCGTTTGTGCGGCAATAACCAGACTGGCCTTCCCAAGGGAAACTGGTTTAGTGAGCCTGTTGCCAAGGAAGAAATATAAAAGTGAGGCTTGTCAAACAGTTTTCGTTTTCATACTGATTCCAAGAAGGAAGATGTCAGTCCTTTTCATTCTTGATGTTTCAGTTTTCCCGGGTTGGTTGTGAAGGATGCATGTCTTGCATTGAATAAAATAATGCAGGGAAGACATTTGAAAATAAGGATCCAAATTCCAGAGGCGCTGTCTCCTTAATGCAGGCAGGATGTAATTTCTTGGCACTCCTTGTCTTCTTCCAACTGGGAGGCCGGTACAAAATTTCAGTGTGGTTCCCCCCTTCCCCCCCAAAAGGAAGAAAACACTCTGAGAAAATCAGCAGAGATACACCGTTCCAGGTTGGGAATGTGGAAACAGGTTATTGAAATGACATACAGCTGGCTAATCTATGTTTTCCCAATGCAACTGGTGTGCAGCGAGACATTTTAAAACAAACAAACAAACAAGAATAATAAAGGGGAATGGTATTGTGTGACGCACTTAAGCCAGAGTTTTTATGGTACAAACAGATGGCGAAAAGAAGGTCTAAGATTCAGCAGTTTGTAAGAGGTGCCAAGGGGTTCCAATACGGGTTTTGGGGGTCTGTGATGTACAGTGTGAATAAACGCTTGCAGCTCTTAGTCTTTTGAATCAATGGAGCACTTTTTTATTCATATTTTCTCCCATTGGATGTGAAGCAGGAAACCCAGCTCGCTCGCTTACTCACTCTGTGTGTGTGTGTGTGTGTGTGTGTGTGTGTGAGAGAGAGAGAGAGAGAGAGAGAGAGAATTGCATAGATCTTCAAAAGAGCAAAATTTTATATTTTTTACTTTTTGTCAAATGTAGACTTCAATACTCTAGAATGCTTAAATATATATATGAAAAAATGAAATAAACTTTAGAGATTGCATACAGGAACAATTGTTGAGCTACTTCCTAATTTTTATATGTCCCAATCCTTGTATAGGTCAATCTGGAGGTCTCTATCTTGCTCAAACTTCCCTTAATTTCAAGGCCATCACATTTAAAAACTAACCAGACAATTTTATTTTCCTAGATCACTGTAAGGAATCCTTTCATTAATTGAAACTTAGACCAGATTCCCTTCATTTCTCTTTTTGGAATAAGCTAGTAAATCTTCAATGGGAGTCTGTTATCTGTTCCTGGTCCCTATTAATCTTCTTCCTTGCAAAGTTTGCGGGATTGAAAAATTTGGTGTCCTCCTTTGGGACTGAAGGCTGGGTGGGGGGAGGACTTGAATCAATTTCCTGAGAATTGTTGAACGTAGTTTGAAAAGACAAAGTTAGAAGCGCTACAATCCTCACTTGTGAAGACACAATGGCCTGTCCAGTATAACGACACCACAGCATCGCTTTTTTGTTTTCCCAGTTAATTGTGCTAACCCCACCTTCCATAGTTGGGGTTTCTCAAGCGACACAATTCATATTAATAAACGAACTTTTTTTCTCTCCCCCATTTGTACTATTTGGCAAATCTCACGTTGTTTAAAACCTTCCTTTGCTGCCTTCTCTGCTCAGCCGGTTCAGTGTACACACCTAGGTGAGACTTCTTGTGAATGTGTGGGTCTGGCAAAGATTTGCAGGCTGCAACTCTGCAGTCATTTGGAATTCCACAAAGAGGAATACAGTTAATATTTCCAGTTTCTCTGGATTTCCAATTATCAGGAATCCTACCTGGCTGAAAGGACGGTAAGTCATTGAAGTTTTTATGGAAATTTCCCCCAGGCCACTGAGCCAGCCAATCGGATTAGTTCTGTTGGGGATGTGGACTTTGTTTGGGGGGTGGGGTATTTAACTGGGACATCATGGGTTTCTCTTGTTATGATTGGGTGCCGATAGTTTTATACTTTGGTTCTGGTCACTGCGGTGAGACCAACAAGCCAGCCAGCTTCTGGATGAGTGAATGGCAATCAGAGGCTTCCATCCGAGAAAGAAGGTTTAATGAAAGACTGAACATCCACAGTAAAAGTTGTGCTTTATGCTGGCATATGACCTTTGTAATCCAATTTAACTTAAGGTCTTTTGTGTTAGTTGGTTGCTTTTAGCTGGGGTTTTTTTTTTGGAACATCCTTTTGGAAAAATTGTTCTTGGTGCTTTTTGTTTTCTTTATCAAAACAACATTGGAAAAGTGAAGCTGTTCTGCACTAGCCAGTTATGTTTTTTGGGCAGCTGTACCTCCCATTGTTGTTCTTATACTTGGTGTCAGTAACTCAACCATTACAGCAGGTATCCATTGACATTTTGGGTGAATCTTATAACATCTAAACGGTACTAGCCCTTACTAAACAGAGGCATCCATTTCCCCTCAGCTCAGTAAACATTTAAAAGCAAGCTCTCCCTGCAAACAGAACTTAGATCCTCCACTATCCAGATCTGCAAATAATTCCAGTAATTTGGGACTTGCTTCATCAGCAACAGCTGACCACGGGAAGTATGACGTTTAAATTTATGGAAGTTTTCATGGTTGACGTCTAGATAAAAGGAATGCAGGAACTCAACTCAAAAGGAAATCAACAGTGGATCTTCATGAAAAAAAAATGTGGAATACAGTAAAGCAGAAGAGTCAGAATAAAGTTTATTTTTATGGAAATTATATCCAAGAAAAGGTCCATTGCATCAAGTCCAGCATCAGCAAGTCCAATGATTTTTTTTTAAAGAGCAAAGGCACTATTATTTGGTATCCGGTTGTCTCCATTTGGTTACTGTAGTTCACATTCTTGTACCAATTAAAATAGTTTTTTAAAAAATTAAAAAAATTGAACTGCTTTAAGTGCTTAATTACTCTCTGTTCTGTTGTTTGTATCTTTAGTTGTAATGCTAAATAGAGGAGTTTCAAAGGCTGCCAGCAATTAGATTACTAATTATGGTAATAGCAATAGCACTTAGACTTATATACCACTTCGCAGTACTTTCCAGCCCCTCTCTAAGTGGTTTACTGAGTCCTTCAACTGCCATTGCCTAGTGGATAACCTGTTCTATGAGACATGAGAGTTGAAGGCCAGCAGATCCAGAGAGCAAGAAATGGGAAAGATTGCTTAAAATTATATATTTAAAGTAGAGCAGTGACACTGTTTCTATCTTTAAAAATTATTTCAAAAGTCAGTTTGTGAGTTCAGAAGCCAACTGACCATTTAACGTACAATGGAGGCGCTTTTAATGTGGGAACGTTGTCTACATGGGTCCCTTCAAACTTGTTTTGAAAAGAAAACTTGAGACTCGCGTATACGCATACATAATACAGACACACTTCTCACCCAGGTCATGTTGGCTTCTTTCACATTCCTAATACTTTGCTACAGCTTTCCTCGCAGAGAAGAATACCCATCATAAACCAAAGATTTATCCAGGGAAACTGCTTCAGAGTTGTAAGAACCAGCCTTCTCTTCTCTGTCCACAAGGCAGACGTTCTCCTGACACCACCTGTAGAAGAGAGAAGAAAGCCTTCTGTCTTCAAATTAAAACAGGATTTCTTAGTTTCAGACCCATCTACCTGAACGTTGCTTCCTGCTCCTATGATTGAAAGGTAATGGCACATCTTAACTACTGATGGCAGGTCTGCGACAATCAACATTCAGTAAGAATATAACACAAAGCTTTGATTAAGCCTTGAGCTTAATGACACATATATATCAAAAAATTGGAGAAACAGGTTTTGGCTGAGCATCTTGAGTTGGTGTAAACAAATTATTGCATACCCGCTCATTAGGACAGAGGTGAATGATTTCCCCAGAACCCAGGAAGGGAACTTGTTCACACAACCAGTTAGAACAGAGTTTCCCAATGTTGGCGGCTTTGTGGACCGGTGGGGAGGGGGGAGAGGGGATGTTCCATGCGAGCGGCCAGCGTGCACAAGCCCTTGCCGCTCACTTAAATGGCGTGCGCCTAGGCAAGTCAGGATGCGCGTTTCCCACGTTAGTGTGTGCAATCTTTTGGGTTTCTCAGTCTTGGTGTTAGATTTAATGAATACCTCTGAGCAGCGTAGATGTTTGTGTCTGATGCACCAGCCCTGGCGGCATGCTCCAGTAGAAGGACTCCTGTGGGAATTAAACACACAGTCTATGGACATTTCTGATCCGTCATCCTAATGAGATCTACCCTGTAACCTGAATCAGCTCCACACTTGACCCCATGGGGAATTCTCCACTGTGGGGAATAATTTGCAAGATCCTTGTAAAGTCTTCTGATTAATTCCCATTAATGGCATTCCAGGAACCCCTTTCTCCTAAAGAAAGGTCTTCCCGCTGCTTCTTTTGCCACTGCCAAGCTTGGATTTGGGGAGAACGGTTCACAGCATGAGCTATGGAATTCGGAAAGAATACTGAGCTTGTTAAATAGTCAGAAGTATGCCTAGGAAGGTGATGCAGCAGCTACAGGCGACAAATAAGAGGCTTGGCTGAGCTCTTGACTTAAAACCCCAAGGGTTGCGCTGCTTCAAATCCCATTTATAGAAGAGAAGACTAATTTTGCTGATGTCAAATTTAATCCCAGCTCAAAACCTGTGGCTTTCCCTGACTCCTCGATCGATCCAATCTTGCACGGTTATCTTTGGTGTTCTTAGATTTCGAAGAGTAGCACCCCACTGCCACCTTCGGGGCTGCTGCACTTACCACAGGCTAGTTTTTAATGATGCTCTAATTAGCCTGCTTGCCATCAGCTATGGGGCTTGGAATCAGGTTTGGTTTCCTGTCTGCTCCAACTTTACAACAAGAGCTTTTTGTGCTGGAAAATATTTGTCCTTTTATAAGCGCTGCATCCAAACCCCGAATGCTGGGTTGTTTCAGAGTCTTTCTGAGCAACATTCAACCACTGGAGATGATTTTTGTGGTAAGGAAGCACAAGATTTTGAGGCAATTCTTTCATTACCTTCATAGGTCCATGCCAAAGTATAGGAAAAGTCTCTCGCTGCAAGCTGCCAGCCAGCTTCTCCCTTTGAGTCCATTCTTCGAACAAACTGCTTGAGTTTTTGCAGATTATTCTGAATTATTTGCACGGAAGCCTGCAGTTCGGACTGCTGAGTAGCTGCCTCCAACTTGGTCTGCAAGGAACCCCCAGAACAAACACACCTAATAACTCACAGTACGTCCGGCTAGCAAAAGAGGTTACTCGGCTGCTACTTCTCTGAAAATAGGATTCTCTATTTCCCCCCAAGATGGTTGCAAATAAAATAAGGATATGTTTAGTGGCACCTCAAAATGAGCTGGTGACCTAAGTACCTGTGGAGATCAGCGTCACAGCTTTGTTCAGGCTAAGGACCGTGCTGGTCTTTTGAGTGTTACCTACCCATAATTTGTGGGTGGGACTAGTAGAACTGATCTTAAATCATTGGCATTTAGCTCAAATTTACTTAATACAATGCCTCCCCAATCATATGTTCTGACACATTAAATAGCAGCACATCGACGTCAACAAGGACCACCTCAGTTTTACATGAGGCCGACTGAGCCTGTTGCTCCTACCAAGTACACCTCAAATTTTAACATTTATAGGTGGTATGACAAACTCGGGTATGGGTGCCTACCTGGGCAGTGGAGAAAAAGACATCCAGCACTTTTCCTTGGCTCTTGAAAATGCAGCGCAGAACATCCAGGCACAGGATGTTCGTGGTTCCCTCCCAGATTGACATCACCTGGCAGTGAAACGGAAACAGAGCTCAAGAAATAAATGCCAGAGCACCAACCTGGAGGCTGGGCTGACCAGGCATAACTGTCCCAAAGTTTCCCAATAGCTTCCATGGTTTTCTTGGGTTTTCCATTCCTAGTCTAGCACCAAAAAGACTCATGAATAAGGAGGTTTTTTTTAATATTTCTATGAATAAATGCTCTGCATTTCTATGTGTTATTCTCACTAGAATTGCTTAAAAGTAATAACAGCTGTCAGTCATGACTTTACAAATGTGCATTTAAGCACTCCTTTGTAAGGGATTTGTTTCCAAGTATTTGGAACACCTCCAAGCGTGACGGAATGCCACTGTTATTTTTTTCATAGACAAATGTTCAGTTTATTATATTCATTATGAGACTGCATTCCTCAAGAAAGAACTTTCTGAGTAATAAGAGGCCTGAATTACTTTTCCCCCTTTTCTTCATGATCTCAGAACTCTGCGATAACAAGCTAATGTCAGGAAGAAAAGGTGAAACAAAGGAACTTAGGTGCAAATTTCTCTTGCTGCTTTCCCCCGCTAAAATAGCACCAGGCTGCAAGAAAGAAGGAAGTAGAAGAAGCAAAAAAAAACAAAAAACTCCAGTGCTTCTTCACCTGGGTATCCTGAAGAATGGCAGGCAGGTTTGTGTCTTCCATGTAGCCCTGTCCTCCGAAACATTCCAGGCCTTCTGAGACCACAGCGATAGCCTGAAATACAAACTGACTTGTTTACACATCCGACAAATATGCCAGGCTGGGAGAAGCACAAACAACAGCCCACCAGATATGTAAATGTTAATCCATTAGCTCTTCTTCTGACAAACCCATTTCATTCAAAGGCATCTGAATTCATGACTTTGTGACTAAAACGGATGCCTTTGAATAAACGTTAGGGGAAGAGGGGCTGACAATGATTCCCAATTCTTTGAACCAAGAGACTCAATGGCTAAACATCCAGTCAGAAATATAACAGATTTTTCCTCCCCTCAGCTCCCATGAACATCTGCCCTGTAGAGGTGCCCTCTTTGCCAGTCGAGGACATCGCTTAGCCCAATGATGGATAACCTTTTGGGCATCAAGTGCCCAAAGCGCATGCGCATGGGTGCTTCCCGCCATGCACGCATGTGCATGCATGCACAGCAGAGCTAAGGTTTGCCATCATGGTGCATCAAACTGAGTGTGACCTGTTTTGCAGTATAAAGTTTAGCGAGAGGGGTGAGCAGCCTCAGCATGTGCTTCTCCTGCTCCGTCGCCATCTTCGTTTCTTCCAGGCCAAGCAGTCTCGCCAGCTCCATCGCCAGCAGGAACGCTGCTTGGGTCTGCACCTGCACAAGTGGGAAGGCGGTTTGTCTGAGCAAGGCTGGCAACTTCCTCCCTTCCCCCCCCCCCCGCTTCCTCCCTCTACAACCACCTGGAGTAAGTTTCCCTGTGTGTGGCAAATCCCTGAACAAATCCCTACAGTTCTCTTGGAAAGATTTTTGGAAGTGATTTGCCCTTGCCTGCTGGTTCTTCCTAGGGCTTAGAGAGCATGACTGGCCCAAGGTCACCCTGCTGGCTTTGGACTTAAGGTCGAACTCAAACTCCCAATTTCCCAGCCTTGTGCCCTCACTACGACAGCAAACTTCCTCTCCTTCTATAGTGGGTTAAACTTTCTGAATCTTATATGCTTCATTCTGTTGTTAAAGTTCTCCAATTGTATGCTACTTTCCCTACACTGTCATCTGATTCCAAACAATAGTAGGAGAACATGCTGGAATCTTTCCCACGTACACCTGGACCCAAGAGGGTGTGTGCTCACCTCCATTCGTGCCATAGTTTGCATGTGCAAAGGGTGATCTTTAAGGGGTTTTCCAAAGGCTTCTCTTTTGGTGGCATAATCCCGTGCCAGGTCGACAATTCTATGGATGGGAACAAAGCCAGCCACAGGGATTAACTGTTGCCTTTGCTCCTACTTAAAATTTATTTCTGATATTTCCCAGAATTTAATTTCATTCTTTAATTAAGTTGAATCATCAGGGGAATCAGTATATAATATTATACACTGGAAGTCAATATATAATGTTATACACTGGAGGGGCATAACATTAATATAATAAAAATGCTAAGAACTTTTCCTCTTTATCAATGCAACTTCTAGGTAGCAAAATTATTTCCATTTCTCTTCATACAGACTACAGGAACAATCCCTCCACTCAGGAACATGCTGCCAATATTGGAGAACAAAATGGGTATTTTTCTTGGCATATTATTTTTGCTTAAAACAAAGTTCACAAATACATGTGGGAAGATGTTGAAATACTTAATACACCTGAGTATTCCTTTACTTCAGGTCTTACTGAAGACCTGAAGACCAACATTTTCAGGTGACGTCACATCTCCCATGGCCTTTAGGGACAAGAATTGTTTTAAAAATAAAAGCTAGCCCTTCTCTGTAAGAAAATGACTATCCCACATATAAATGAAGTCCAATTTATGGTCAAGTCCCAAATCCACTCACATCTGTAATATGCATAAATAAAACTGATCCACAAGCAGACTTTTATTTGGAAAAGTTAAAAGATGAAAAGTTAAAAAACTCCACAAGAGTATTCAAGTAGCAGTTTGGAAGTCAGGAGATTCCAAACTACATTTTCAAATTGATCGTGCCAATTAAGCTTTGCCTAATTATCCTTCAGAACAGAACAGATTTGGTTCTAATTTTGCCCAGTTCTTCCTAGTTGCTTCCACTTCTCAGGGGGTGGATTGAAAATTACCTTCTCATATGATGAACTGCAAAGATGGTATTATAGATCCTAGTGATGTTCAACATGTTGGCAATACAAGCCATCCCCTTGCCTTCTGCAGAGATCTGCAAACATAAAGAAATAGCTTCAGACTACGATATCTGGTTCCCCTGAAAAACCTAGATGCAAGTAAACTAAATCATACATTTGCAAAAGTAAAAATACCATTTTCAGGATTTGTGAAAGAGAAGAGCAAGTAGCTTCTAGGAAAGCAAGCAAGCGAGTTTTATTCTAAAGACTGATCCTACAAACATACAATTCAGTTTAAATAACTAATTCTACAAGTGCACAAAGTCTTGTAGAGCAGAGGGATAATGAAGCCAGGTTCCCAAAACAAGCAAAAGAATAATATTTTGGAGCCATGTGGAATGCTAAAACCATATTTTTCCTGGCTTCTGGAATATCATACTCCTCAAGATGACAGCTATCGCCACCTTCTTAGCTTTCCATAAGGGTCTTAAACCTGCCTCTGCCAGTTGGCCAGGGACCCGTATGGGGCTTGCCATTGTGGACATGGTTGCTGAATATAAGATCCCACTGCCACTCAACGGTATACCCCACAATCTTAGCTAATTGTTAATTTTAATTTTTATATATTTATACACACACACTCACTCACTCACTGCAGTTCTGACCTAGGCTTCCCCCAAGAGTCCTCGTCCCCATCAGTCCCTTTTATTTAATTTACAATGAATTTCCTCTCCAACAAAGTCCCGGCCAACAGCCTTTCACGATAGTTCCCAATTACAAACCTTTATCAGGCTTGGAGAGGCGCCAGGCCAATATCTTTCAGACACAGCAATACTTGGCAAGCATGCTGGAAGGAACTAATTGTCTCCTGCAAAGCCCCACTCCCCCTTTGCTCCTCTTTTATTCTTTAGGGGAGGGGCCATTCAACGTCCATCTGTGGCTTTACTCCCAAGTCGGCCCTTTTTCCTCAGATGTTCCCTTCGTCTGGCAGCTCTGCGCATACACACACTGGGAACAGGCTCTAGCTGTTCTTCTGCTTCACTGATGTCTGACTCTGAAGGCAGCTGATAACTGTCAGACGCCCCTGGCCCCATCTCTGCCTCTACCAACTGTAGCAATTAAGATAAATACTCCATCACAATTTGCTGATAGATGCACAAAAGAGAACTATTTTCCCTGCCCCTAGTTTCTAAGACTTTTGAGACATTGCTTGCAAATCTCAAGCTTTTTATTCTTGTTCTTAACAACTTTAAAAACTAATATTTAGTTACTAATCTAATCTTTTCAAATAAGCTGCACCAGACACTAGAGCTGAGGATCTTCCCCTGCGTAGCTTTTCCCCTCCTCAGAAGCGTTCACGCAGAGCCTGAACAGCTGTCTGTTGCGAATGCTTCGATCTTTAATCCTTTCCTAGGCGAGTCTCTGTGCTCCTCTCAATGTGCTGAATGGAGGAAATGCTTTTCTCTGTGGCTCCTACCAGATGTGCTCGAGCGCCATCCAGCCACAGCTCTGCCGTTGGCACCGCCCTTGTGCCCAGCTTCTCTTTCAGCCTCTGTATTTTTATGCCGTTCAGCTTCCCATCCTCATAGATTTTCAGGTAGAAGAGAGAGAGGCCTCTGGAGCCCTGCCACACAAAAGTTGCTAGCGTGAGACCAAATAAACGGAGCTGGTATCCGGACATTAGTAACCGCGCAACACATTAGTAACCGTGCAACTACTTGCAAGCTACTGTTTCATATTCTTTGGGTTGACCTGTTGTATCTGCCCATCAGGGCCCACAATCCTTGCCAATGTCAGCGTCATGTCTGAATCAGCAGCTGATGTGAACCATTTGAAACCATGCAGACTGTAGGAGCCATCTGGAAGTTCCCGTGCAACAGTTTCTGTTCCACCTCCTGAGGAAAAAAAAAATACATTTTTGTGCTGGGAATTTTTTCCCTAAAAGATGACCACTGGTTGATTACTTAGGTTTTGATCCTGCCTTTCATTCAGGAATTTATGGTGACCTTCACAACTCCCTCTTCCTATTTTCCCCAGCAAAACCCTGTGAGAAAAATACCCTAACATCTTTAAATGCAAATGCTGTTGAATAAGTCAGCCTACCCAAATACAGTCTTATTCGGTAAACTGTATGGCTCCCACGTTGCACCTCCTTACCGACATCAGAGCCGCCTTTGCGTTCTGTCATCCATTGGCCAGAGATCCAGAAGGTCTTGGGGTCACTTGAGGTCAAATGAGCATAGGCTTCTTCCAGGGGTTTTGGGATACCTAAAGACTGGTGGAGTTGCAAGCAAGAGACAAAAGGCAGGTACTGTATATAGATGGGTGGAGAGATGACGTATCTGTCAGCCCTGCCTTTCATTCCCATATGAGATGGGTTGACGCAAGCAAGAGGAATACAAGTACACGGTGGTCATCATCACCATCAGGCACCGCTGTGCATCTCTTGCCTTGAAGACAGTCAGGAACCCCTGGCACAGCAGGACAGCTGCCAAACGGGGTCATGGCAACGGTCGCTGAGCAGCAAAGTTGGGCAAGGGAGCTTCTCCAAAGATAACTACTCCTACAGGTCTCAAGGGTCATGGTCTAAAGCAAGCACAGAGGAGGACAGTCACCAGGGCCTTTGTACTCTATGGGACACAGCAGAAAGGAACTAGGCCAGACTAGAACTAGGCCCAATTTGTTGGCATAACAAAGAAAGATAGGACAGAGAGACTTTTTACAAATGTTACTAAAGACAGCTGGGGGGTTTAAATAACAAAAACAGTCACTTAGTCCAGCAGTTCCCCCTTTGCATTAAAGACTTACCTCAATTACTTTTACTGCTCCATCAGTCATGGCTAGAGGGCATCCATAGCAAGCACAAAAGGGCATAAAAAGATACACCTTGGCAATCTGATAAACACGGCTGTGAAAAGAAAAATACACGAAGGTGTACTTGGCATTCCTCCCCAAATGCCTATATGGCAGATTTGAAACACTGGAAACTGAAAAGGAAGGGAACTGAAAGGAAACCAAGGAAGCTGTTGGTGAATTGAAGAACAAAGAGAGCAGAGCCAAATATCCAAAAAGCAGTTACCAATTCAGTTTATTGCGGTAGTAGACCAGTAGAAGCAGAGTGGTGTGTGTGTGTGTGTGTGTGTGTGTGTGTGTGTGTGTGTGTGTGTGTGAAATTTATCCTAGTAGAGGATAAAAGAAAAAGTTAAAATAATAAAAAACCTAACATCTATAAGTGAGAAGAAGCAACATGGGCAGGTTTCTATCAATCTTTATTATGGTCACAGACCAGGGCAAAAATTAAACTTTAAAATAAAACAGAACAGGACAGGACATTATGTAGTAATATACAGTATTACAACTGATGGATAAAATCATCAGTGGGTGATCAAGGACCGCTTAATTTTAAAGACAAATGTAGCAAAACGTAGCTTCGTTCAGTGCTACCATATTATACCAATCCAATAATAGTAGTTGTATATAAAAGAGACTGGAATTTCTGGGATATTTAATCTGGTAAATAAGTCGTTATAGAGGGGGCAATACAACAGGACATCAGCTATAGTTTCAGCTCATATGGAACTTTTTTACATCCTCTGCTTGGGCAGAGGACTGCAACATGCTAGGGTTAATACCCCCTGAAATGTAGAGATAGTTTTGTGCAGGGGGGCCTGCCCGCTCAAAAAAAATGTACTTGGGTAAAGTAGACAGGTCCTGTTGACCAGAAAAGAAAGGACTATAAGGTTGGGTTATTAGGTTAAAATATATGTTGTTGTTTCTGATAACTGTTAATGGACTTTAATGAAATGGATTTAATCAGTTATTATTAAACAAAAACCCTACCAAACTTTAAGCCATGCTAGGATTCAAGAATATGCAAGAGAGACCCAAACAGGTTCACATGGCTTTGCATAGCTCCCATAAAGCATAGCAGTACCTCCAACTGGAATATCTCCTTGTATAACCTTCAGCCACAAGGCTCTCCTCAGCACAGATGTCCTTCAGCCTCTTCCAGGCTGGGCAGGTGATCACTTGGTCCACACGTTGCCCCCAGGCATCAAAATGCAATAATCTAGGAGGGTTTAGCTCACACTCACAGCCCAAGAAGCCAATTTCATCTCTCAAACGAGCTCCAAACCGTTCCAGATCAATGTTCACCTCGGCGAACACCTACATGGTCAATGCATAAATATGGAACGTGAAGAGGGGTAGGACAGGAACCAGAAGGTCGTTTTGAAAGGAACAAAAGAAGCTAAGTTGAAGGGCTGCTGGTTTCTTTCTTATGTGGCCAGCAGTTTCATCCGGTGTGGCTTCTTCAAACAAGCTAAGTTTGTGGTTAGTTCTTAGATCAACCAAGTTGCCTCTCGGTGTCTTTCCTAAAGAACGCTCAGAATGTATACGAGCTCAGTTTCAAGCTCAGTTCACTGTATTCCCATCATCCTTTTCTTGGGTAAAACTATTGATGAAAATACAGCATTGAAGAGGGATATAAGAATCAAAGTTTTTTTGTGGTTCTCCCAAGGCTTCCAGAGCTTGTTTAGCTCTTTAGCCTAAGTGGGAATCTAATGCATGATTTGTCTTTGGGCCGCTGGAGGAAAAAACAAATATAAATGTACAGCTAGTTCTTGGCTTATAAGCATTTGTTTAACAACATTTCAAAGTTATGAAGGCCTTGGAAAAAGTGACTTATAACCTTTGAGCTGCTAGTGGTATGGATGGTTTACTTGTGGTGGAATATTACAAAATGTGTGACAATTGCACATGATTTAACAATTTTGAGGTTGCACTACATAAGGTAAAGGTGGTAGAAATTGTCACTCGTTCAATGTGGCTGAGCCAGAAACTTCGAACAGCCTTAGCCACCATGGCTAATGGTGTGAACTGCAATATTTAAAAGACCACAGGTGCTTAACTTGTAGATGCTACAAGTTAAGATGTGTTTTTGTATAATTTGTTTGCA
This sequence comes from Pseudonaja textilis, assembly GCF_900518735.1. Next base: position 2,137,869 of record NW_020769420.1, on the reverse strand, counting down.
ATGGTATTGTATCGTATTGAAACCCTATTGCTGTAATCTAATACGTGAATTGGATCATTGCTGTTTTTTTCAAGGCTGCAAATTTGTGTTTCCAGAATCAGGATGTTCATGTAAACATTCCATTCTCCTATTTATTAACTGCCCATCTCCCTCGGATAAGCAATGGTATGAAACATATATGTGCCAAAGGTATTTGCTTAAAGATTTCTCCTTTTGATAATATTGCATTACACAATTTGTCTGAATAAACAGCTGAGACAGAGACATTCTAAAGGTAGTCCTCACTTAATGAACAAGGACTTAATCAGTGAGCGTTCAAAATTACGACAGGGTCCCCCAAAATGGAAATATCAAAGTTTAAAACTACTTCAGGAAAAACATGATCCAACTCTGCCATCATAACTCAAGAGGAGATGGAGCCCTTTTCATGGAAACTCAACTTCCCCCTTCCTGAACATATTAAGTCCCTAATCAATTTCTACTGATTTAATATTCTTCTGCCAGTTTTCCTTCCTTCCCAGCATGATGTAAACTGTCCCGTCCTATTTTGTAACCTCACACCAGCTGGCTGGGGGAAGAGAATTGTACAGTAGCACCCCTTTGAAGAAGGTTGGAGGGGACACTCTTACATAAGAGGCAGAGATCCAGGTTAAGGGAAACAGCCTCTCCTATGACTTAAGGCCCTGTCAGGAAGAGAGGAAGACTCTGTTTTCTTCATCTTCAGCATTAAAAGGGTGCAAGCTGTGCTTGGAAGAGGAATGGGAGACGCTAGGGGGAAAAGGCTACTCTGGCTGCTAAGGCAAGGGAGCACCTTTTGCTGTATTCCCAGGAACAGGGAAGGGTCCGCCACTCCAGGTATTTTAATTTCTCCTTTTTTGCCTTACAACAGCAGGTGGGAAGTGCTCCGAAAATCTAAACTGCAGAGAACTGGAGCTTTCCACCGCCCTTGGCTCTGCCACTGAACCATTAGAAGGAGCCTCCGAGGTCTTCTAGTCCATCCCCTTACCCGGCCGTGCGAGGATTCCCAACCGGGTGGGCATCTCACCCTCCAGTCCCTGGCCGGTCAATGGACCTGGGCAGTGACAGGGAACGGAGGAGCAAAGGCGACGAAAAAGCACCGAGCCAGCCCTGCGGCCCCACCGCCGAGTCCCCGTTTGGCGCTCACCCACCTGGGCGGGCAGGTGGGCTCTCAGGTATCCCGGGAGCAAGGGGTCTTCCAGGTAGAGGTTCCCCATCCGAGGGGCCTCCATGTTTGCACCCTGGCACCCTCGAGCGCTCCGCAGTTTCCCGGTTCCCGCAAAGGCTCCCGCTGGAGAAGCGCGCCGGCGGCCGGGGCCAAGTTTTGCCCTCCTGCAGGTCGTTTCTACACGGGTTTGGGACAGGCGGGTGCCCCGGGGGGCAAGGTTCTCACGGTTCAGGGAAGGCGCGAGTGCGAGAGAAAAGGAGGGCGAGTTTTAAGGCAGCTCTTCCACCCCCGGGACGTCGCCAGAGCGGCTCTGGGCTGGGCCAAGGGAGGGGGCGGGGACGCCTAGCGATTTGCAGGTAACTCTTCGGGCTGTTCTTTGCTGCGGGGCGGTGGGAAGCCTCCCCCAGACTCATCCTTCCCCATTGCAAAAGGGGGCAAAAGCCGGAGCCGGGCAATCTCTGCAGCGCCTCTGCAATCGCAGGGCCGGCTCCCCGAAGTCCGTCCACGGAGGAAGCGAAAGGAGATAAAGCCACCCTTGGAATACGGCATCCATTTGGTCGCCACGATGTTTTTTTTTTTTAAAAAAAGATGTTGAGCCTCTAGAAAGAGTGCAGAGAAGAGCAGCAAAGAGGGTTAGGGGAAGCTAAAACATACGAAGAATGTTTGCAGGAAATGGGTATGTCAAATCTGATAAAAAGAAAGACTCAGGGATGACATGACAGGAGCCTTCTAAAATCTCGGGGGGCTGCCCCAAAGAATAGGGCAAGGGTCGCCAAACTTGGCAACTTTAAGACTTGTGGACTTCAACTCCCAGAATTCCTCAGACGGCATAGCTGGCTGGAGAATTGTGGGAGTTGTAGTCCACAAGTCGGAAAGTTGCCAAGTTTGGAGACCTCTGGCATAGGGGGGTCAACCTATTCTCCAAAGCACCCGAAGCCAAGAAAACAAACAATGGAGGGAAATTAATCAAGGAGAGCAGCAACCTAGAGATAAAGAGAAACTTCCTGACAGTTAGAACAATCAATGGAATGGCTTGCCTCCGGGCGTTGTGAATGCTCCAACCCTGGAAGTTTTTAAGAAGAGATTGGCCAGCCAGTTGTCTGAAATGGGATAGGATTTCACTTCAGTCTGCTGTTCCACTGGCGAATTGTTCTCGCTGTTAGGGAAATTTCTCCTTAGTTTTAGGTTGCTTCTCTCCTTGGTTAGTTTCCATCCATTGCTTCTTGTCCTGCCCTCAGGTGCTTTGGGGAATAGCTTGACTCCCTCTTCTTTGGGGAAGCCCCTGAGATGCTGGAACATTGCTATCATGTCCCTCTTAGTCCACTTTTTCATCAAAGTAGACATACCCAGTTCCTGCAACTCTTCTTCATATGTTTTAGCCTCCAGTCCCCTAATCATCTTTGTTGCTCTTCTCTGCACTCTTTCTAGAATCTCAACATCTTTTTTATATATCGTGGTGACCAAAACTGGATCCATTTTTTTTGTCCTGCTTGAGCTCAGAATAGAACTTTATTTGATGGTTAGCCAACAACCTTCTCTAATTAAGGTAAGAGTTCCATAGAGCATTTGCAAACAGCTTCTCCCCTGAGCTGGTTTCACATGAGGATCAAGGATGAGGAAGAGGGAAAAAAAAAACCCAGAATTTTACTAATTGGACCACCTTTTTTCCTCCCCGATAAAATGAAAAGAGTTTTGATGTTCAAAAGAAAGAGAGACAAAAGCTGCTTGCCCAGTCGGTAGCCAACTCCTATAGGAAGAAGAATAGGAAGGAAGAAATGCTTTTTTGAGCTACAAAGATGTGGGGATGGCAGAGTGAGAGAAAGAGAGGAAAAAACAAAACAGAATTTTACTAATTGGGCCAATTTTTCCTCCCAAATAAATTGAAAAGAGTTTTGATGCTCCAACGAAAGAAAGAAGCAGGCAGCCCAGTCAGTATACAGTTCCCTACAAGAAGAAATATTATTTTAGCTATTTTAATCTTTCTGTTGGGAGGCTTATAGCCTGCTCTGAGCCGGGGGAGAACAGAAAAGGCAATAAATAAGAGAAAAAGAAATAACGAGCTAAAAGGTGCCTGAGAGGAGAGCTGCCCGGGCAGGGCTGAGGGAGGAATGAGATGTCTGAGGCAAAAATGATGGGTGGATCAAAATGGCCTCCAAAATCACCTCAGAGCTCTTTGAAAAGTTAGTGTTATTTTCTTTATTTTATTATTTGTAATAGATAGATATTCAAAGGAGATACTTTTCTATGATTGCCTGCCCCTTATTGTTTTTAAAAAGTCCTTTCTTCTTCAGTTCTCTATTAAATTATTACCATAAAGTATATTTTCTCTTCAATTAGTTATTCCTTAAATTATTGAGGTTTTTTTTTTATAATAACAGATCAGAAATGCAAAAGTGGGGTACAATCTGAAAGAAGAAAAAATAATAATATTTTGTGTGCTTCATTCACTAAAAAGATAGAATATTTTGCCTTTTCCCACCCAAATTTTTTATCTTGCTTCAGCTAAAAAGAGAGCTCTGTCTGAGACTTAACTAAACAGAAGTGGGGATGGCAGAGTGAGAGAGAGAGAGAAAAAAACAACAACAGAATTTTACCAATTGGGCCACTTTTTGCCTCCCAAACAAAATGAAAAGAGCTTTGATGCTCCAAAGAAAGAGAGAAGCAGGGGGTCCAGTCAGTACCCAACTCCCTACAGGAACAAAAATTATTTTAGCTATTTTAATCTTTCTGTTGGGAGGCTTATAAGTTGCTCAGAGCCCAGGAGAGAATGTGAGAGGCAATAAATAGCAAGAAATAAAAGAAAAAGAAATAAAGAGCTAAAAGAGCGACTGAGAGCAGAACTGCCTAGGCAGAGATGGGGGGAGGGATGAGGCACCTGAGGGGAAATGATGGTGGACCAAGATGGCCTCCCTCTTCCCGCCAAAATCAGAGCGCTTTGAAGTTTACTCTCATTTTTTCCCCATTTTATTATTTGTAATAAATTAATATTCCGTTGCCTGCTCCTTAAATTATTGTCAAAAATAGCCTTTCATTCTACAGCTCCCTATTTTTTAAATTATTACTATATTTTAAATTATTACTATATTTTCTCTTCAGTTGGCTATTCCTTAAATTATTAGGAAGCTTTTTCTTTTCTGTCACCTCCCCTCAAACTATTACTAAAAACATTTTTTTCTCTTCACTTGCTTTGATTTAAAAACAAATTAGGGCATAACATGCATTGATTTAAAAATCAATTTGAAAACATGTCAAATTATTTTCAGTTAGATTTATTTTCACCCATAATGTCTTTTTTGTCTTTGTCTTCTTCTTTATTTGGCCCTTTAAATGTTTTGAAAGAAAGGTTTAAACCTTTAAAACAATAATAAAAACAAACAATCCCCTCAAAACTGAGAGAGTCAGAATGTTCTGACAATTGTAACATTTTGTTTATTGACTCATGTTTTATATTCAATATATATTTATATTCAGTCCTTTCTTATTGTCTTCTGTTACATTTTATCCAGCCATACATTTTGCCCTTTAAATGTTTTAAAATAAAATACCGGTATGTTGAATCAATTTCATAATATACAAGTGCAAAGAGAGTTATGGAAAGGGGTAAACCAGGGAAAACCAGAGATAATATAGTTTGTAAATTATTAAGAAAATAATTATTAGCAAGCCAGACATTTCTTTATTCAAAGTATGCAGAGGCATAGAAATTCTTTTTTTTAATCTATCATTCATAAACAAAAATTTAGAAAAGGTTCTGTGTAATTCTTGTTTAACACTTTTTAAAAAAGAAATCAGAATGGTACAGAAAAAGAAACATGAAATCCACATTGTTCTGAATCACGAAAGAAAATTTACAATCTAAAAGAGAAAGAAAAAAGTTTTAAACTTCCATATTCAATATTTCAAGGCCTTTATCACAGGTGTCAGATAGCTACAGTGATATGTCCATCATGACATTATTGGACAAATTATGAAAACAATTTTAATTTCAGACCCATTTATATAGATGGAAGTAGTCTGTTAAAAATCACTTTTAATTGAGAAAATAAAACTTGCCAAGATCACTACAGGTAGTCAAATGATAAAAATGAGAGTCGAATGCCATAATACTAAGCATCTGCAAGTACACTTTGGCTATAAAGCATTACCCAAGGACTGTGGAAAACCAGATATATTATCTTTCCTGTTAAATAATATGGATTTAATTTTGTATTCCCGTCCTTTATTTTATTGGTGATCAGCTGTTAATTACTACAGTTTTCCTCTCAGAGAAGAATACCCATCATAAACCAAAGATTTATCCAGGGAAACTGCTTTAGAGTTGTAAGAACCAGCCTTCTCTTCTCTGTCCACAAGGCAGACATTCTCCTGACACCACCTGTAGAAGAGAGAAGAAAGCCTTCTGTCTTCAAATTAAAACAGGATTTCTTAGTTTCAGACCCATCTACCTGAACGTTGCTTCCTGCTCCTATGATTGAAAGGTGATGGCACATCTTAACTACTGATGGCAGGTCTGCGACAATCAACATTCAATAAGAATATAACACAAAGCTTTGATTAAGCCTTGAGCTTAATGACACATATATATCAAAAAATTGGAGAAACAGGTTTTGGCTGAGCATTTTGAGTTGGTGTAAACAAATTATTGCATACCCGCTCATTAGGACAGAGGTGAATGATTTCCCCAGAACCCAGGAAGGGAACTTGTTCACACAACCAGTTAGAACAGAGTTTCCCCATGTTGGCGGCTTTGTGGACCGGTGGGGAGGGGGGAGAGGGGATGTTCCATGCGAGCGGCCAGCGTGCACAAGCCCTTGCCGCTCACTTAAATGGCGTGCGCCTATGCAAGTCAGGATGCGCGTTTCCCACGTTAGTGTGTGCAATCTTTTGGGTTTCTCAGTCTTGGTGTTAGATTTAATGAATACCTCTGAGCAGCGTAGATGTTTGTGTCTGATGCACCAGCCCTGGCGGCATGCTCCAGTAGAAGGACTCCTGTGGGAATTAAACACACAGTCTATGGACATTTCTGATCCGTCATCCTAATGAGATCTACCCTGTAACCTGAATCAGCTCCACACTTGACCCCATGGGGAATTCTCCACTGTGGGGAATAATTTGCAAGATCCTTGTAAAGTCTTCTGATTAATCCCCATTAATGGCATTCCAGGAACTCCTTTCTCCTAAAGAAAGGTCTTCCCGCTGCTTCTTTTGCCACTGCCAAGCTTGGATTTGGGGAGAACAGTTCACAGCATGAGCTATGGAATTCGGAAAGAATACTGAGCTCGTTAAATAGTCAGAAGTATGCCTAGGAAGGTGATGCAGCAGCTACAGGCGACAAATAAGAGGCTTGGCTGAGCTCTTGACTTAAAACCCCAAGGGTTGCGCTGCTTCATATCCCATTTATAGAAGAGAAGACTAATTTTGCTGATGTCAAGTTTAATCCCAGCTCAAAACCTGTGGGTTTCCCTGCCTCCTCGGTCGATCCAATCTTGCACGGTTATCTTTGGTGTTCTTAGATTTTGAAGAGTAGCACCCCACTGCCACCTTCGGGGCTGCTGCACTTATCGCAGGCTAGTTTTTAATGATGCTCTAATTAGCCTGCTTGCCATCAGCTATGGGGCTTGGAATCAGGTTTGGTTTCCTGTCTGCTCCAACTTTACAACAAGAGCTTTTTGTGCTGGAAAATATTTGTCCTTTTATAAGCGCTGCATCCAAACCCCGAATGCTGGGTTGTTTCAGAGTCTTTCTGAGCAACATTCAACCATTGGAGATGATTTTTGTGGTAAGGAAGCACAAGATTTTGAGGCAATTCTTTCATTACCTTCATAGGTCCATGCCAAAGTATAGGAAAAGTCTCTCGCTGCAAGCTGCCAGCCAGCTTCTCCCTTTGAGTCCATTCTTCGAACAAACTGTTTGAGTTTTTGCAGATTATTCTGAATTATTTGCACAGAAGCCTGCAGTTCGGAATGCTGAGTAGCTGCCTCCAACTTGGTCTGCAAGGAACCCCCAGAACAAACACACCTAATAACTCACAGTACGTCCGGCTAGCAAAAGAGGTTACTCGGCTTCTACTTCTCTGAAAATAGGATTCTCTATTTCCCCCCAAGATGGTTGCAAATAAAATAAGGATATGTTTAGTGGCACCTCAAAATGAGCTGGTGACCTAACTACCTGTGGAGATCAACGTCACAGCTTTGTTCAGGCTAAGGACCGTGCTGGTCTTTTGAGTGTTACCTACCCAAAATTTGTGGGTGGGACTAGTGAAACTGATCTTAAATCATTGGCATTTAGCTCAAATTTACTTAATACAATGCCTCGCCAATCATATGTTAATTTTTTTTCTTCTGACACATTAAATGTTACTGTGGAATTGTCATTATTAGAAGTCTCTGGGTCTGCCTGTGCTTTAGATTTAAGACACTTGGACTGGTTTCTACTATGGCAGATGAAGGTTATATTTTTCACCCTGACTGTAGGCAAAATACCATAAGTAGTGGCAGTAAATTTGGACTGTGCTACTTAAAAAACCAATTTCTCTCATGAACCAATTTCTGTTAACTATGAACAAGATGAAAGAGACTGCTAACTGCATCGAAGTGAGTTCTGAAGTGGCAATAGCAGCACATCAATGTCAACAAGGACCACCTCATTTTACATGAGGCTGACTGAGCCTATTGCTCCTACAAGGTGCATTTGAAATTTTAACATTTATAGGTGGTGTGAGAAACTCATTTATTGGTGCTTACCTGGGCAGTGGAGAAAAAGACATCCAGCACTTTTCCTTGGCTCTTGAAAATGCAGCGCAGAACATCCAGGCACAGGATGTTCGTGGTTCCCTCCCAGATTGATAGCGCCTGGAAGTGAAAGGGAAGCAGAGCTCAAGAAATAGATGCCAAAGCACCAACCTGGAGGAGTAAGTTGGGCTGACCAGGCATAACAGTCCCAAAGTTTCCCAATACTATTGTTTTTTTCAAAGGAAAATATTCGTTATAAGAGACTGCATTCTTTAAGAAAGAACTTTCTGAGTAATAAGAGGCCTGAATTACTTTCCCCCCTTTTCTTCATGATCTCAGAACTTTGCGATAACAAGCTAATATCAGGAAGAAAAGGTGAAACAAAAGGAACTAAGGTGCAAGTTTCTCTTCCTGCTTTCCCCCACTAAAATAGCACCAGGCTGCAAGAAAGAAGAAAGTAGAAGAAGCAAAACAAAAAAAAAAGTCCAGTGCTTCTTTACCTGGATATCCCGAAAAACAACAGGCAGTTCTGTGTCTTCCATGAAGCCCTGTCCTCCGAAACACTCCAGGCCTTCTGAGGCCACAGCGATAGCCTGAAATACAAACTGACTTGTTTACACATCCGACAAATATACCAGGCTGAATGTTTTTGTTTTGTGCATTTGATCTTTAAAGGCAGGAAAGACACGTCAGCCACATTTACGTGAAGATTCAGGGGTCTGTCTGCTTATGGGCTTCAGCCAAACCAAATAACCAGGAACCCATTAGCTCTTCTTCTGACAAACCCATTTCATTCAAAGGCACCTGCCTTCATAAGTTTGTGACAAAAACTGATGCCTTTGAATCAACGTTGTTAGGGGAAGAGGGGCTGACACGGATTCCCGAGTCTTTGATCCAGGAGACTCAAACACCTGGTCAGAAATATAACAGCCTGCGCAGAGTATTCCTCCCCTCAGTTCTCATGAACATCTGCCCTGTAGAGGTGCCCTCTTTGCCAGTCAGGGATACCACGGCTTATCCCATGGCATCAAACTGAGTGTGACCTGTTTTGCAGTATAAAGTTTAGCGAGAGGGGTGAGCAGCCTCAGCATGTGCTTCTCCTGCTCCGTCGCCATCTTCGTTTCTTCCAGGCCAAGCAGTCTCGCCAGCTCCATCGCCAGCAGGAACGCTGCTTGGCTTTGCACCTGCACAAGTGGGAAGGTGGTTTGTCTGAGCAAGGCTGGCAACTTCCTCCCTTCCCCCTCCTGCTTCCCCCCTCTACAACCACCTGGAGCAATAATCACATGGTAAACTACAAAGCAGGATTTATGGGTGGCAATGGCAGTTTCCCTGTATGTGGCAAGTTCCTGGACAAATTCAGGACAACATGCTTGAATCTTACCCAAGTACACCTGGACTCAAGAGTGCATGTGCTCACCTCCATTCGTGCCAGAGTTTGCATGTGCAAAGGGTGATCTTTAAGGGGTTTTCCAAAGGCTTCTCTTTTGGTGGCATAATCCCGTGCCAAGTCGACAATTCTATGGATGGGAACAAAGCCAGCCACAGGGATTAAATGTTGCCTTTGGTCCTACTTCAAATGTATTTCTGCTATTTCCCAGAATTTAATTTTATTCTTTAATTAATCAGTAACAGAGTTGGAAAGAGCCTTGTAGCTTATCTAGTCCAACCCCCTGCTCTCGCAGGAGACCTGTATTATTTCTGATATCATGGAAGTCAATATATAATGTTATACATTGGAGGGATAGAAGCTTCTTCTTCTATCAATCCAGCTTCTAGGTGGTAAAATTAATTCAATTTTTCGTTAAAGAGACTACAGGAGCAACCCTTCCACTCAGAAACATGCTTCCGATATTGGAAAATAAAATGGATATTTTTCTGGGCATATTCTTTTTGCTTAAAACAAACTTTGCAGATAAGTGCATGAAGATGCTGAAACAGTTAAGATGCCTGAGTAATCCTCTACAGTCTGCAAGAAATGTGCTTTCTTTCCCAAACTCCCAAAACTTTAACCTACGATTGACCTCACCCCATTACTAAGAGGTCTGTAAGGGGCGTGCATAAGCGCATCAATGTGCCTACCATCCCTGTCCTTTTATTTGTACCTATTTCATGTAATCATAATCATGTTCTAATTATATTTGTTATCTGATACATGCCTGACAAAAATATAATAAATAAACACATAGATAAAAGTTGGCCAACATTTTCAGATGATGTCACCACATCTCTAGCAGTTTGAAATTTAGGACATGCCAAACTACTTTTTCCGATTGTTCACACTTATTTAAGCTTGCCTAACTATCCTTGGAATACCAGAAGAACTGAATTGCTTTTAATTTTTCCAGATATAGTTTTTTCCTAGTTGCTTCTACTTTTTAGTCTTGAAAATCACCTTCTCATACTTCCTGCTGCAGACACAGCATTATACATCCTAGCGACGTTCATCATGTTGCTGATGTAAGGTATTCCCTGGCCTTCCATAGAGATCTGAAAGCATCAAGGAACAGCTTCAAACTATTTGATTTGACTCCCCTTAAAAACTTAAATACAATTAAATGGGCAATATTGATACATTTGCAAAAAAACAAAATTCTTAAATAAGATTTTCAGGATCCGAGAAAGAGAAGAGCATTTGGTTTGAAGCAAAGCTAGAAAGATTGGACCTACAAACCAACAATTTAAATAAGCAATTCTAAAAAGTTATAAGGTCTGCAGATCAGATGGACCATAAAGTGGAGTAGGCACAATTCAAGCAAAGGAGCAACATAGGATGCTAAAACAATGTTTGCTATTGAATGCATCATAAAGGCCTGTGGTGCCATCCTCTGGTGTCTAAAGTTTTTTGGACCATTGTTCAGAAGTCTCAGGCTCCCTCCCCCCACTAACAGTTTTTAAAACAACAGAAATCATTTGAAGTAAGCCGCGCCAGACACTAGAGGTGAGGATCTTCCCCTGTGTAGCTTTCCCCCTCCTCAGAAGCGTTCACGCAGAGCCTGAACAGCTGTCTGTTGCGAATGCTTCGATCTTTAATCCTTTCCTAGGCGAATCTCTGTGCTCCTCTCAATGTGCTGAATGGAGGAAATGCTTTTCTCTGTGGCTCCTACCAGATGTGCTCGAGCGCCATCCAGCAACAGCTCTGCCGTTGGCAGCGCCCTTGTGCCCAGCTTCTCTTTCAGCCTCTGTATTTTTATGCCGTTCAGCTTCCCATCCTCATAGATTTTCAGGTAGAAGAGAGAGAGGCCTCTGGAGCCCTGCCACACAAAAGTTGCTAGCGTGAGACCAAATAAACGGAGCTGGTATCCGGACATTAGTAACCGCGCAACTACTTGCAAGCTACTGTTTCATATTCTTTGGGTTGACCTTTTGTATCTGCCCATCAGGGCCCACGATCCTTGCCAATGTCAGCGTCATGTCTGAATCAGCAGCTGATGTGAACCATTTGAAACCATGCAGACTGTAGGAGCCATCTGGAAGTTCCCGTGCAACGGTTTCTGTTCCACCTCCTGGGAATAAAAAAACCACATTTTTGTGCTGGGAATTTTTCCCTAAAAGATGACCAATGACCACTGGTTGATTACTTAGGTTTTGATTCTGCTTTTTATTCAGCAGTTTATGGTGATATTCGCAACTCCCTCTTCCTATTTTCCCCAGCAAAACCCTGTGAGGTGAAGTAGGTTGGACTTCAAGAGGTAGTGCTTGCTCAAACAAACAAACTTTTTATTACAGCCAGACCAGATTCCAACCGTTAAAACATCAAAATGCATTTTAAAAATACAATACATTCTCATTAATGTCAATCCCTACTTAACGGCCTAGGTATTAAGGGTTCAATTCGCCAGCAGCACAATTCCTCTGCCTCCGAAGACGAGTTGTAAGGTTTCCAGTTTCATCAGGGATATTGGGTAACTTTCGTGTGAACAAGATATCTGATTTTACCTCCCATCTGTGATTGCAGAAAGAACCGCATTGAAGAGTAATCTAGAAGATTAATGTGTATAGCCATTGCGTAAGTTGTACTTTATGAATTTCCCATTCCATTTTTTTTTATAGAATTGCACACATAAATAAAGCACAACGTTCAAAACATAGCAAAAAGTCCACAAAACATGTCTGGAAAAATAGCCTAAAATCTTTAAATGCAAATGCTGTTGAATGAGTCAGCCTACCCAAATACAGTCTTTATTCGCTAAACTGTATGGCTCCCACGTTGCACCTCCTTACCGACATCAGAGCCGCCTTTGAGTTCCGTCATCCATTGGCCAGAGATCCAGAAGGTCTTGGGGTCACTTGAGGTCAAATGAGCATAGGCTTCTTCCAGGGGTTTTGGGATACCTAAAGACTGGTGGAGTTGCAAGCAAGAGACAAAAGGCAGGTACTGTATATAGATGGGTGGAGAGACGAAGTATCTGTCAGCCCTGCCTTTCATTCCCATATGAGATGGGTTGACGCAAGCAAGAGGAATACAAGTACACGGTGGTCATCATCACCATCAGGCATTGCTGTGCATCTCTTGTCTTGAAGACAGTCAGGAACCCCTGGCACAGCAGGACAGCTGCCAAACGGGGTCATGGCAACAGTCGCTGAGCAGCAAAGTTGGGCAAGGGAGCTTCTCCAAAGATAACTACTCCTACAGGTCTCAAGGGTCATGGTCTAAAGCAAGCACAGAGGACGACAGTCACCAGGGCCTTTGTACTCTATGGGACACAGCAGAAAGGAACTAGGCCAGAATCAATATCTGCTAGCACACAAGACTCTGGGCTGGATTAACCCATGCAGCCACTCAGCCAGTGGCTTCCAATTAAAAGACCCAGAGGGGCCCCAATGCTTCCTTTTGAGACAGGATGCCCTGGGTTGCTCTCCTGGGTGGCTCTTCGAGATGAAGAATGCCAGAAGAATTGGGAGTAGGGAGCTGCAGCCCAGGCTATAAAACCTCTCTAGTGGAGGCCTGGAAGGGACCCTTGTAAGATGGCTTGACAATTGGGGGACCTTTTATCTGCAGAAATTCAACTGGAGCTCAGACCGGCCTGGCCTTTGACTTCTGGCCTTAGCAAATCAGCCATCAGCGGGCATAACTACACTTCTGCTGACTCCACCCACAGTAACAACAAATAGGTAGCAGTTGAAGGATGCTGTGGTCCAACCAGCTCTTCTACTCAGCAGCCAAATGTTCTCCTCTTCCCTGTCAAGACTATTTTGAGGATCCATGGTTAAATTGCATCATCAACTGGGGCTTATTTCATAGGCCCAATGTAGTTGTACGGGCTCTGGGAATGTCAGGACATGATTTATTATTTATACTTACTTAAGGAAATTTATATGGCCACCCAATTCACTCTCAGTGATTCTGAGTGGCTTACAAAGTAAAACGATCTGGAATTGGAGCCAGATCCTGGGAGAGTATTATTGGGGGCCAGGGGTGGGGGAATCCAACTGTCCTTTTGGGCAATTTTTTTGATGGTGTAGATGGAAAGAGCTATGATTATCCAACAGGTACAAAATGAATGTGACTTCCCAATTTGTTGGCATAAAACAGAGGGATAGGGGATAGGACAGAGAGATCTTTACAAATGTTACTAAGGACACCTGAGGGTTTTAAATAACAAAACAGTCACTTAGTCCAGCAGTTCCCCCTTTGAAACATTAAAGACTTACCTCAATTACTTTTGCCGCTCCATCAGTCATGGCTAGAGGAGACGCGAAGCAAGCAGAAGAAAACGCAAAAAGATACAGCTTGGCAGCCTGATGAATACGGCTATGAAAAGAGAAATGCATGAAACTGTATTTGGCATGGTTTCACAAACTGTCCTGTCACTCACAGAGTTAGAACACTACTCGGGAAAGGACTTCCGAGGAAGCAATGGTAAAGTAGTTGGTTACTGGAGAGCCCAAAAGTGCAATGGAATGAGGAGCTAATATAGGAACCAGCTTTTCAGAATTCCTCTCCCGAGAAAGAGAGGACTGGGGATCACCCACACCCACTGCAGACAGCAGCTCCCTGCAATGAGAATATATGACAATGGTCTCCAGAAGGCTCTGGCTCTGCAGACCGGTGGCAATGGTATGCGGAAGAGGGGATAGTTCTGCGTATAAATAATAATAATAATTCATTTTATGGATGGTTTAGAATTCTGTAAAAAGAGGAAGAATTTGAAATTAAATATAATAAACCTTCCTGTGGGAAAAACATTGTAAATTAGAAAAAAAAAACCATGATAAAAGGACCTTGAAGGTTGGACATAGAACTAAAGCAAACTGAAGATTATAACTGAAAGAGAAGTGACCCACTAATACAGAATGGAGCAAAATATTCTAACTTTGGAGATTTTAAGGATATTTGTAAACAGTACACTTGGAAATTATGATAAGTTATTGAAACTGTTTGTACTTGAGAGATAGGGGGAAGTCAAGTCTTTGGATAGCTTTTTGTCCTTTTTACTATATATTTTTACAATTTTATCTGCACTTTTTATATTTTGTTTTTACTTTTTAAATATTTTTCTTAATTTGCATTAGCTTTTTATCTGTGTATCTTAAAACTTTAATACAAGTCATTATTCTGTAAAAAAACAAAAAGACAAAAGGAAGACTATATAGCAAAACAATCCTTGGGTGCAAAGCACTCAATGACTAAGCAATATAAAGTAGACTTTGCTGTTTAATATGACTAGAGTGTGTATGTATGGATGGACGTATGTATGTTTCCTATTTCTAAAATGCCCATCTCCCTCAGAGAGGTACTGGTAATTGGGCAGCATCTAAATTTAATTAAATTAATTATTACTACAAAAAAGAATCCTACCAAACATTAAGCCATGCTAGGATTCAAGAATATGCAAGAGAGACCCAAACAGGTTCACATGGCTTTGCATAGCTCCCATAAAGCATAGCAGTACCTCCAACTGGAATATCTCCTTGTATAACCTTCAGCCACAAGGCTCTCCTCAGCACAGATGTCCTTCAGCCTCTTCCAGGCTGGGCAGGTGGTCACTTGGTCCACACGTTGCCCCCAGGCATCAAAATGCAATAATCTAGGAGGGTTTAGCTCACACTGACGGCCCAAGAAGGCAATTTCATCTCTCACACGAGCTCCAAACCGTTCCAGATCAATGTTCACTTTGGCAAACACCTAGAAGGTCAATGCATAAATATGAAAGACAGGAACTAGAAAGTTGCCTTTTGAAAAAGTACTTTTGAGACAACTATGACCTGGAAAACCGAGAATCTCCACAGACAACCAGAAAGTAATTTTGAGAGGGATAAAGGAAGGTAAGTTGAAAATCAGTTGCTGGTTTTTTTTCTTATTTGGTCTGTAGTTTTACCTGATGTTGAAGCTGATATTTCTTGTTCAAACCTCAAGCTAAGTTTGTGGTTAGTACAATCTGGTTACATCTCAGTGTCTTTCCTAAAGAGCACTTGGAATACATGTGATCCAGAAACTAGCTTGAAGTTTTTGCACATATTCATTAGTATTCACTCCAAAGTCCCTTCCGACCCTATTATTCTATATTCTTTCACCGCATTTGTATCATCCATTTTTTGGGGTGGTGGTGAAACAATTGATGAAAATACAGCGTTCAAAAGGCATGTCTGAATCAAAGTTCCTTTTCCTGACAGCCATCTCTAGTTCCGAATCTGAAACATGTCCATGTATTGGGGAACATAAATTGAGGACTCTCCCAAGTTCTACTTGGCGTGTCATATGAACACCGAAATCTAGGCAATCATTTATCCCATTTGGTCTACTTCCCATCAGGAAAGAACAACTGGAAACCTCTCCAGCACTTTCTGCGTTCTTAAACCTCTGCATTAAAAAGGTGCAAGCTGTGCTTGGAAGCCAAAGTGCCTTTTGCACAACTTCAGTGCTTATAAAATTGGATAACAAGCTTTTGTTTTTTTATATATATATATATATATAACGGTATCAAGGCACAAACCCGCTATCAATCACAATAGGAACATCTAAATCGACTTAAAGAGTTTTACCTACATTAGGTACAAGCAGTTTGGGGAACAGGTTCGGGAAGCGCTGCTCAATAGTCCCAGGAACAGGTCTTTCCCACCCCCGGTATTTTAATTTCTCCTTCTTTCTGCTTTTTGTCCCTGCAAGCACGGGGCAGGCAGCGTTCCCAAACCTGAGACGCAGAGAATCGGAGCTTTCCGCCCCGGTTGGCACTCTCCTAGAACCCTCCGGCTGGAAGGGGCCTCGGAGGTCTTCTAGTCTACCCCCTTGCCCCGGGCAGGAGTCCTCGCCCTCCATCCCCTATCTGGTCACGGGACTGGGGCGGGGCAGGGGGCGCGGGGGCTAAAGCGGTGGGGGGGGGGAGGGAGCCGCGGGCAGCAAAGGAGACGGAGAAGCCCCGAGCCAGCCCCGCGGCCCCCACCGCCGAGTCCCCGTCCGACGCTCACGCACCTGGGCGGGCAGATGGGCTCTCAGGTAACCCTGGAGGAAGGGGTCTTCCAGGTAGAGGTTCCCCAACCGAGGCGCCTCCATGGTTGCAGAGGGGTGCACCAGCGCTCCGCAGCCTCCCGGTTCCCGCAGAGGCTCCCGCTGAGGAAGGGGCGACCGGGGCGAAGCTTTTGTCCTCCTGCGCGGGTTGCCCGTGGGCGGGGATTCTGACGGTTCGGGGAAAGCGTGATCTTTGCACCCAGAGAAAAGAACAGCGAACGTTTGGACAGCTCCCTCCACCCTCGGGGGCATTGCGAGGGCGGCCCTGGGCTTGCTCCCAGAGAGGAGGAGGAGGCCAGGGATCAGGGACGCCGAGCGGTTGGCAGGCAGCTCCGGGCGCTCTTCGTTGAAGGAAGCGCCCCTCCCGATTCACTCCTCCGGTCTTCAAAAACGGGGCCGTGGGTGAGGTGGGAACGGACCCATCAGCCTCACATGAATAGCTGGGGAAACCCTGGAAAAGATAACCAGAGCAACAGATCTCCCAACATTTAGAAAAACTCCCCTTGTGTCTAGTTGTTCTGACGTGCAGGGCTCTATAGGGTCGTTTTGAGGGTAGTAGTTGAAACAAGGGGAGTTTTATGTCCGGGATGTGAGGGGTCTGTAAATATTTCATCAAGAAAGTAGTCTGTAAAAGCATAGAAATGAGCAAAGTTATGCACTAAAACAGAATATATGGCTGTTGCGGGGAGGGGGGTGGAGACAGTGGGTTCAGTCTGAATTAAAACAGTTTACAAATGACTTTGGATCTCTAGATTAGCCTTTCTTAGCCCGGGTTCAGGAAATCGACCCTTAAGCCTGCTAGTTGGGGAATTCTGGGAAATAAAACCCATAAAGGGATGCTGGCTGGGGAAAAGTCCAAGAATCTTGGAAGTTGAAAAGCTTGTACACTTTAAAGCAAGAGGGCTGGGGAATTCTGGGAGTTGAAGTCCAACCCATTTTCAAGCACGCTGGCTGAGGAATTCTGGGAGGCTTATAGGCCGCTCAGAGCTCAGGGGATAATGGGAGAGGCAACGAATAGCAAGAAAGAAAAGAAAAAGAAAGAAAGAAAGAAAGAGCTAAAAGAGCAACTGAGAGGAGAGCTGCCCAGACAGGGATGGAGGGAGGTATGAGGCACCTGAGGGGAGATGATGGTGGACCAAGATGGCCTCCTTCTTCCCGCCAAAATTCCCTCAGAGCTTTTTGAAAAGTTACTCTCATTTTTTCCATTTTATTATTCGTAATAAACTGATATTCAAAGGTGCTTTTTCTCTACTGTTGCCTGCCCCTTACATTATTGTTAAAAAGAGCCTTTCGTTACTATAAAATATATTTTCCTCTTCAATTGGCTAATTGGCTAACCCTAACCCTTAAATTATTGTGAAGAAGAACTTTTTCTCTTTTGTCACCTGCCCCTTAAACTATTACTAAAAAGATCCCGCCCCACTTCTTCACTGG
Source organism: Pseudonaja textilis (assembly GCF_900518735.1). Next base: position 2,120,072 of record NW_020769420.1, on the reverse strand, counting down.
CCTATTACATTGATTTAAAAATGAAGGGCATCAAATGCATTGATTTAAAAAACAAAACAAAATGAAAACATGTCAGATTGTATTTAACATTTGTTCACAGATTTATTTTTGCCCATAATGTCTTTTTTGTCTTTATCATCTTCTTTATTCTGCCCTTTTTAAATATTTTGAAACAAATGCTTAAATCTTTAAAACAATAAAAACAAACAACCCCCTCAACATTGAGACACTCTTATCTTTAATTATTCATAATAAATTGATATTCTGCCTCAATTTGATTCTCCACTATTGTCTGCCCCTTAAATTATTGTTAAAAAGAACACTTTCAGTTCTTAAATTATTACTTAAATTATTACTATAAAGTACATTCTTCTCTTCACTTTGCTATTCCTCAAATCAATAAGAAAACCCTTTTTCTCTTCAGTTACCTGTACCTTAAAACTATTATTAGAAAGAACTTTTCATTTTCCCATTACAGTGATTTTAAATTAAGATTTAAAAACAAAACAGGACATAAAATGCATTGATTTAAAAAACAAAATGAAAAACATGTTAAATTTTATGTACGGTATATTTACAATTAAAATTGTATTTACAATACAATTATGTATTTTTACCCACAATGTCCTTTTCGTCTTTTATATGTAGTCATTTGTTTTGTTATTTACATGTTTTGAAACAAACATTTAAACTTTTCACAAATAATAAAAAAAAACAGCTGCTAAACTGAAACAATATATTTTAAATGTTATGACATTGTAAAATTGTAAAATTTGTTTATCAAAAGATGTGGGCTGGACTGGAGGCTTTGAAGAAGAAATTAAATAGCTACTTGTCAAAAAGCTTCTTGAGCAGGGGTTGAACTAGATAATCTTCAAGGTACCTTCCAACTCTGTTATTCTGTTATACTTTCTATCTATAATGTCTTTTTTTAAAAAACTTCCTTCTGTTACATTTTATCCAGCCATAAATTTTGCCCTTTAAATGTTTAAAATAAAAATTTTAAAGGTATAAAAACACTTAAGGGTGAAAAATGCAACAGGCAGCAATGCATAAAATGCAGAGTTTGAAAGGAGAAAAATTCCGAGATATTTCAGAGGCAGAATCAGGGGATGAAAGAAACTCGTATCCAGGAGGGTGCTGATGGCAATTTGTGCTCATCACATGAACAGATCAAAGGATAAGCACAAGCTGGATGCACGTTGCTTGAATGTAAAAATTACATCAAACATAGAACTGTCTCCTCTTCCTTTAGGTTGTGACCCAAAAGCCAGCTCTCTAAATTAATATGGCTACTGCCCAAATCATGCATGTCGGCCAGAAGCATAAAACCTTGAAGGTATGAAACCCCAGATGAATAAAATGCTTAGGAAAGAAAATGGGGGATTTGCTTTTGAATTTCCTTTCTTAACAGATGTGCAACTCCTTTTTGTCTGATGCAGGAAACGGCCCTCTTTCCGAGCCGAATTGCTTCTGAGCAAGAGTCCCTGATTCTGGTGAAAAGGTTGCTTGCAGTTTCCATTTCCTGCATCAGTTACCTCCGAGGTCTCTTCCCGGAAAGCTCTTATGGAACCTGCTATTTAGAAGGTAAACATGTTTGCTGCCTTAACTGAGATTGCTCTGGCCACATCTCCCTTTTGGCAGCCTCCAGAGCTGTCTCCAAAGATCCAACTAAATTTATTCGCATGCAAAAAGTAAAACCAGTATTCCTGAACCTGCTTGAAGTTACAATAGTACTGAAGAAAGTGATTGATGACTATCTTTCACAACTGTTGCTTTGTTGTTGTGATCAAAATTTGGATGTTTGGCAACTAACTCATATTTACGACAGTTGCAGTATCCCAGGGCCATGTGATCACCCTTTGTGACCACCCTTTGTGACCTTCTGACAAGCAAAGTCCCCTCAGGGTGAATTCAGGTTGCTGTGAATGTTTTATTTCAAGCTGTTCACATCTATGAGGGGCACCTAAGAGGTTTGGGAGTGAATGCAGCTCACGTGTGTGAGGAGCACATTTACCGCCACACCAATCATAACATTTTGTTTCATAATTGCATATTGTCATGAAAATGAACCATGTAAATTGGCATATGTTCTTCAAAGTGATCTAGTTTAGTAGAATAGAATAAAGACAAAAGATAATAGTTTTAAAAGGCAAGTGCTACCCATAGCTCATCAAGTGAGTGTAATTATATTGCAGGGAAAATCACCTTACATTTTGATGCTATAAGGCTGTCATTAAATGCATTAAAAGTAATTGCACAATTCATAGTTTCACAATGTCCAGTCTTCACAGCACCTGAAAATGAAACATTGGTTAATTCTACATCATTATGTACTTCTTTTTCCAGATATATGTTTAAAGATACTCAGAGAAGATAAAAGTTGCCAAGGATCACTTCAGGTAGTAAAATGGTAAGAGTGAGAAAATAACACCAGAATACAGAACTGAGCACCTGTCAGTATACTTTAAATATACAGCATTAATCAATAGTTGTGCAAGGCCAGATAGATTCATTTTATTAGTGATCAGCTGTTAACTGCACCTGCCAGTTTAGAAATTTCTCTCATCAACAGATTTCTGATGTTTGCTCATCTTCATTTCTTCTTTGATAGGATCCAGGGATGTTTTGATGCTCTGGAAAAGAACTACGTAAGTCGTAATTAAACTCACATTGAAGGTGTCTTTGATGCAATGTGATTTCATCCCAAATTTTCAGAAAAAAATCTTCTTGTTCTTTTGCTTTGAATGACCATATACACAAAAGCAATTCCACACAAATCGTTTGCTGAAAACTTTCAAATGTTTAACTTTGATATTTTGCCTTTGGAGTGACTATAGAAATGTTAATAAATCTAACTAATTGGCATATTTTTTAAGATTGCCTTATGCACTGCAATACTTTGCTTGAGACTTGAAAGACCACAACTTGCTATAATTATAAAAGATTTTAAGAAAGAGACTAGACCAGAGTTATTCGGTAAATTTTAAGCTGAGTATGCATTTGATCCCTGGTCTTTCTAGTCCTTGTCCAACCAAGGGAATATAAATGATGTAAACCTTCATATTTGGTGCCAAATATCTTATCACAAATTTGTGCCGCTGGCTGAGTGTTTCAAGTCATCCTAACAGTGCAATGCCACGTGCCACATCTAAAGTTCTAGTGCCTTGATCCTCAGGTATATTATTGTTTTTTGGAGACATAAAATATCATGAAGGAAATATTTATTTAAAATATCACGAAGGGAATAAATAGTTTTATTCATGATTTTTTTAAAATTTTGAAAAAAGGTTGAGGGATGCAGTTTGGGTCCTTGGAAGAGCAATTGAAATATGCAAAATAGCGATTTAGGTTGGAAAGTTCTGGTATAGAAAGAAAATTTACATCGTATTTAGACAGAGGGAAACACAACTGAAAAAAAGAAAAAAAAATCAATCCCAGCTTCCGTCTTTGTAATGAAGCCAAATGGCCACAGAGTGTCAGTGATGTCCTTGCAATTCATCTGAGTCCTAAAATTCTTCAAATTCTTGATGGGGAAATTACGTCTATTGCAGAAGTAGGTCTGTCCCATTGTGAAGAGGCAGGAAAACTATTTCTTCTCCTCTTCCTTGACATGAAAGGAAGCAGGAACACCTCTCCTCTCAGGACAACCAACTAGCAAATAAAAACACTAAATAGAAGGGATTTTTCTCTTCTGGTGATTGTGATTGAAAGGCAATGATGGGCACACTGTAAATAAAATGCAGATTTTGAACAGTCTCTTTCTTTCTATTTTGCAGCTACATATGGCAGTTTTGGCAGTAAGTACTATGTACAAATCTTCTTCATTCTCAGTTTAGAAAGGGTAACTTGAGGAATCCTATCATATCATGACAAACACAGAAGGGTTTTTTGTCTTTCATATCCAAAACGTTGTCATCTCAACTCTTTTTTAAAAATATTTTTTCATTCCATCACCATCATTGTGATGGATCATTTCTAGAGTTGTTGCGTATTATTTATTTATTAGAGTGGTTAGTTGACCAGGATGGCATACATAGCACTCTCACCTCCGTTTTTCTTCATTACCCTGACATTACCGTGATAGGTAAAGTGCAAAGAATCTACAAGCTGTAATAATAAAGTCAAGGAGCAAAGTGAAAATGTACGGCTAAAAGTAGGTGTAACGAAGACCAAACTAAGGACAATAGTTACCACAATCAACCATAATAGTGATATGGTGGATAGTTTCTGCCTTTTAGGAGCAACTATTAATAATAAAGGAGCAAGCAGTCACAGAATATGGTGCAGTCTACAGTAAGTGCTTGGAAGGTTTCAAGGCCATGGGCAAGCTATTCAGATGCCATGATAGGTCTGCACTTACAAAAATCAGAATGGTGCAGGCATTGGTTTTTTTCTGTGGTACTTTATAGAAGTGAAAGGTGAATTTGGAAAAGGCAGGACCGAAAGAATACTGACATTTTTGAATTTCGCTGTTGGAGAAGACACCTGAGAATACCATGGAACAAATGAAACATCAAACTATTTTTTTTCCAAGGCACCCAAAGGCCAGGCAAGGAATAATGGATGAAAGCTGATCAAGGAGAGATTCAGCCTAGAAATAAGGATAAATTTCCTGACAGTGAGAACAACCATCCCATGGAACAGCTTGCCATTGGACGTTGTGGGAGTTTCATCACTGGAGGATTTCAAGGGTCGATTGGATTGCCATTTGTTGGGGATGGTGTATGGTCTCCTGCTAGGGTGGGAGCGTTGGACTAGATGGCCTACAGTACAAGTTACCTTTCAACAGATTAATAATCTGTTAAAACTGTTAAACCCAGAATTCTTATTCAAGGCACAAATGACCAAGCTCAAATGATAATAATTCAGACAGGTGATGTCGTAGCTTTCTGCAGAAATCTATAATGTAGGGAAAGATGGAAGGAAAGATAGAAGCAAAACTTTCAGCCGCCAGACAAAGGCAGATGGGCTTAGGTACAGTGGTGATGGTGCACTGTTGGAAGACCTGAAAGACCAGGTTGGAACAGATCCTCCTGGAGAAAAATCTATCTAATGTTGCTGAAGGTTTGTAGGAGATGACCAGGCTGAGTCCGAGAGAGGGGTCAAACATTCCATCTGTCTCGAGTCAGTTTGTGCCCAGACAAGATCTTGAATTCCTTTGACTGTTATCTATTGCCAATTTGCTTTGACCACTAATAGTTCAGATTTTTGTTGAGAGCTTGTAATAAATCCTTATATTCATTTGAAGTTCCCGATTTCCGTGCTTGACAGAGTCGACATGAATCAATCAATCAAATCATATAGATTATTATATTTATATTTTTGCTTGAATCTAACAATCTGGAATATTGTGCTACATATTTTCATGAAAGTTATAAATTTGGGCAGGTTGAAGGAGTGTATTGCTTTGACAAAATCATTTCACACAGCATTAACACCTCCCACTGGGGGAAAAAGGCAAAAATGAAGTACTAATGCCAAGAAAGATAATTCTCTTCCAACTCTTTTATTTGCTATTGGAAAGATAAAGCCTTCCACTAGTGGAACAATTGAACAAGACTTCAAAGATGCACAAAATAGTTTGATGAGGCAAATTGCAACACTTCGCCATCTTAGCTAAATAGATCATGTTATCTCTGTTCTATAAAAAAACCCTCACTGAAATTAAATGCGGCCACACACTTCTACTAGTAGAGATTTTTAAAACAAATTTCTTTTGGGTTGGAAGGGTTGATGAATTGACCACAGTTATCTATGTAGGTGGTGAACAATTCTCTGGATAAGAGCTTGGCTTATGGAAAAATTTGCTTAATTTCTCCAAATATAGGCACGCTCTTCTCATCATTTTATAATTTGCTCAGTTTATGTGACTAGTTACAGATGCAGGAAGAATGACAAAAAGAAACATTCCTGCAATTATGATTATCAGTCTGTGATCAAACAAAACTGTGGTTTGGCTTTCTTTTTGTTATGATAGTTCACTGAAAAGCCATATTAATTTTGTCTACTTTCTTGAAACAGATCTATACCAATCCCAAAGACCCTGAGGTAAGAGGTACAAACTGTAAACCACAAGCAGTACAGACAGATATTTTTCATTTCATATTTAAGTCAGACGGGATTCATCTGATTAGTTGCCTTGATAATGATGCAAATCAAATATATAAATTCCCTTTAGTATCATTATTACATCTAGTTTTTGCGGGCCACTTCACACTTTTTCCACCCTTTTTTTGCCCAAACTTCTGATTATTAAATTTGCCTACTACTCAAGATACAGAAAATTTCTAATGGAAGGAAACTTATCAAGGAGGGAATCAACCTAGAATTAAAGAGAAATTTCATGACAATTGTGGGTGTTTCATCATTAGAGGTTTTGAAGAAGAGACAGAACAGCCATTTATCTGAAATGGTATAAGGTCTCCTGAATGAGCAAGGATTGGACTAGAAGACCTCCGAGGTCCCTTCTAATTCTGTTATTCTGATAATTAATAAACTATCTTTAAGGGAAAGTTTGATATTAAATTTATGCTGTAGCAATGATATTAGATTATTTCCTGTTCAATACCATTGCCTATCATTGCCTACCATTGTCTTTCTCCGTTCTTATTACGTTGTACTTTTTTTCTGTCATGTTACTGTATTTTTTTAATTGACTGAATTGTAAACTTTTCTGAATAATAATATCACTGATCAAATATAAATTTATATTTGTACATTAAATAAGTACTTCAGTGTTCTCTTTAAAAAATGGAAAACAAGTTCTGTTTCCTGTTCCATCCTTAGCGCTTGACAGAATTTTATCAGTTCAAATTCAAATACTCAAAGAATGGACCCCAGATGGACTTTGCTAGGTAATTTTCTTGTTCTTTAATTTCTGGAAACATTGGACACTTTATATTAAATACCTCAGGAGCAGAAATTATTATTAGGAACCCAAATTCTGACTTCTTTAATTTTTAATGTTTTCATTGCATAAGTGTAGTCTCTAATGTATGTCTATTAACAAATTCATTATTTTTTCAGGACTATGGAAACTGATTACTGTAGCAAATTGCTGCTTACAGAGCAACCATTTTTAAACAATGGCTTCTCAGTCGTGCATCTAATCAGCTTGAAATCATAATAATAGCTCAAAACCCTGTTGGAAAGTGGCAGGTGGATTAAAAAAAAATTTCTCAGGATAGACATACAAGGAACTTTTTTCCACCTGGTGGTATATCATGTGGAAATATACTTTTGATCTTGAAGCACGTTTTGGGTATAATGTGGTAATCTTGGAAGTTGTGGGACAAAAAAATGGTTTGCCCCCCTCAGCTGCTTTTTTGAACAGCTCACCCTTCATTATGCACCAGTCTTGTAGTCTCTGCTCACTGTGTGAACTTGTGAAAAATAGAAAGGTATGTTTTACCTACCATCCAGCCTTTTTTTCTTTTTAATTTAAGCTGGGCCCGTTCTGTCTAATGGGAATTTATGCACCATTTCTTATTTCTTTAGAAAGGACACACAAAGATAGAAGTTCAGTAGTCCAACAAAAGAGTATTCATCATCTTTTTGTGTGTTTGGAGATGTGCCCTGGTGCATCATGGTGTCAATTCACTGTTAATGACCCAGTTTGTAATTCTAGACAATTGCCAACCACCAATATGCCTTCGTCGCCCTATTTATCTTATTGAAATTATAAAAAGGACTCCACAGCTTTGTCCTGTCCTTCCAGTAAATGAGTCAGTGGGTGCTCTATATTTGTCCTTAATGTGCTGTATTTAGTTTTTACTCTTTTGACTTACGCTGCAGCTGAGAAGTGGTACTCCAATCCTAACAAATGTCTTAGTTGTGGAGTATACACATCTGACTTACTCTGACTTAATTAATGTATCATCCTACTTGTGGCAAATCCATCTGGATACTAGCTGTCTGTAAGAAGTCTTAGACTTCTTAGTAGGGAGTCCATCTGGTATTGGATCAATGTAGTGTTGGTTTAGGTATTTAACAATGGGCTCACAGCGACTTAGTAACCAAAATACTTTTGGATGGCACATTTTGCTTGGATTTAGTCCATGTGCCTTTTTGTCCAATTTTTAGGATTGTTTAATCATTTAGTGTCCTAAATAAATAGTTTAGGAACAAACTTGCTAACATAAGCAATTAAAGTTTAAGGCAGTCATTTAGCTCTTAACAATTCTTATTTCTCACAATATGCAAAAAGAGCCCAAATTCTTCGCCCCATCCATTCAGGGAAGCCTCTGGGATTTACAGAATCTATGCTGGCAGGCTGCATGTGCATTCTTGGTTTAAGCCACATCAGTCAAGATCATTTTTAACATATGTGTTGTTTTCCTGGTAGTTCTCAAGTCAGCTTTCACAATGGAACAAATGGTGAAGAAATTAAAAAAGCCAGTATCCTATTGATCCGCAAATTATATATATTGATGCAGCATCTTGGGCCCCTACCCAATGATATTACTTTGACCATGAAACTGTTCTATTACAAAGATGGTAAGTAGCAAGATTTCCTAACTGTTCCGGCTTCCACTTAGGACAAAACCCAACTCAGAGATGTTAGAAGTTGCCATTGAAATGGCATTGGAGTTGCCAATGCAAGACTAGGGGTTTGCAACTCAGCTAGAAGTAAATGTGGAATCAATAATAAAGCAACAAGATCCCCCCCCCCCCGTGTGTGTGTGTGTGTGAGAGAGAGAGAGAGAGTGAAAGAGAGAGATTGAAAATCTTAGCTCAGGACTTGTGAACCTTGAAATGGGAAATAGTGCCCTCAATGCTGGTTCTGCTAAAAACCAGCTCTATCATTTCCTCTCCCAGTTGTTTGCACTCAGGTTGCTCTCTCTAGGAACAAGAATTTACATTTTTCTCCTTCCCTTTCCTCCTCTTTTCCTTCCCTGTTGTATTTTCTAGACAAGATAATATCTGTCCATAACATTATTTTTATTAATCTAAAAAATCATGAGAAACATCTTGGCTGAGTCATAAAGTAAACATTTTAATTAAATTATTGGGGCAAATATGTGCATAAGATCATGAAATTTATTTAGATGCTTTGCCCTATGATAGATAGATGGATGGATGGATGGATGGATGGGTGGGTGGGTAGATGGATGGATGGATGGATAGACAGAGATGGAAGACAGACAGACAGACGGACAGATTCTTGTCCTGGGGACAATACCTGTTGCTCCAGATTTCACACCCACTTCCTTTGCAGTCACGCCCATTGATTACCAGCCCCATGGCTTCAAGGAAGGCGAAAGCTCAGATGGTCTTCTTTTTGATGGTGACCCTGTGAACCTCAAAGTAGGATCTGTTTCCACTGGATTCCATGTGTTGAAAGTGAGGGTCACAACAGATAGCAAAAGGATGGGGATGCTGGAGAACGGTCTAGTGGAAGAGAATGGTCCCACTGAAATCTCCCACCAAGGTTTAGACTGTGATGATGATGAAGAAGAAGAAGAGGACAGCACTAAAGTACCAGAACAGGTTACATTGTCTTTTCCACAAACCAGCTTGTACAAAAATGAGGGTGACCTTATAGTGGGAGTTTCGTTTTCCTAACATCAGTCGTAAAATGGGTTATGAAGTGGTTGTGTGTGGCCTTATTACTTAAAGGCAGGGCACCTGTTTTAAGTACTCCCAGTAAGTATACTGTTACTTTTTTTATTAAGGCAAAGCTGAAATACTTTATTCCTAGGAGGTTTATAGGTTTAAAGGTATGCCTAATTGTTCAGTAGGTTTGCTTTAAAAAAACTTTCTGCATATGACACGAGTCTTTGAATATATATTGACTGTACAAACTTAAAGTGTCTTTACATTAGATCTGGATCTAGGATGACGGAACATACCAGATTCATTGAAGGTGGATCAACTCCATCTCCCATGAAGACCTGAAGGAAAGTTTAAAGGCTAAAGCTACATACAGAAAAGGCACACAGATTAAAACTTAGGGAGAGTCAGTATGGTGTACAAATATTATTGGAAAGATCAAGATTTAAATGTATTAATCAATACATCTGCAAACAAATAACAGTAGCTCAGAAGCCACCAAGAATTCCACAGTTCAATCCTGAACTACAGACGCTCTCTTTGATTGTTACCTCACAGGTTTTTCTTGGTGAAAAAACAAGGGAAGAAGTGATGCTCTTTGCATCTTTTTGAGCACCTATAAGGTTGTTTATCAATTTAGTAAATAAATAATTTGTCAGCAATGGGGAAAAGTTAATATTTGACTTCTTGTGAAGTGGAAAAGAGCTTCTGGTAACTTTTGTTAAAAAGCCTATTGTCCCCCTAAGGAAAAGGATTAAATTTGTCCATTATTATTCCTTCTCCTTTAGAGCAGGATATGACTCTTATTTTTATACTCTACCTGTAGACCATAACAGCAATCTGTTTCCAAAATGAAGAAAGCCCATTGGCCAACTTAATGAGAAGGCCCACGTCAAAATGTACCTGTTTTTGCACAGAGAAAAAAAATTCATCCCAATTTAGTGATTTTTACCCAGAAAAAAAGCCCCTCTAGAATTGTCCTTACAGTAGTTATTTCAGTCACATATCTGCATGCACACACACACACACAAATTTCCCCCAGATAGATTTAAAAGGATTAGGTTTGTGCTGACACAAATCAGTCACATTAACTGAGACTGAATCTCATTTGTGTGATGTTGACAATGATCAAGGAAGGGTGTGGTTTTTTTTTTTTGTATATGATTTTCTGTAAATGAATAAAGGTAGAATCCTCTCTGAAACGGAAAGTTCTGCAGGGAACTGTTAGTGAAAGTAAATTTTAAATTTCTAATGGAAAATACATATCATTCTCATTTCTCATACAGTGGCCAAGGTGACCTGGAGAAAGTGATGATGGTTAAACCATTAGAAAACTGATAGAGAAATCTACCTATTTTCTCTCCTGTGGTTATTCTAACAGTTTTTAAATTCCCTCATTACTTTCATTTTTATAGCGAGACTTTCAGTTGTGGTACGTTTAACTTGTGGGTTAACCAAATTCACACATCACAATGTATCATGCGGTGAATTGAGCAATACCTTTTATTGTCAGTTAGGCAAATAAGGTAGTTACGTCTTCCTTTAACGGAAATTAAAGAAACAGAACATTACATGGTGAATTGTTTTGCAGAGGAAGTTTATGGCTGCTTCCGTGGATAAAAATAGGATGTTTGAAGAAAATGCAGTGTCACAGCACATGCCCTCTTTGAATCCAGATATAACAGGTATATCTATTTAAAACATACATTATGTGTACATCCCAGAGGCATTTTCTGTCATTAACTGGACATTGGATTTATATGACATAGTTTGCTTGGTTTTGAGGTACAGATTATCCTTATGACCACAATTCAGCCCAAAATGTCCATTACTAAGCAAAACAGTTGTTAAGTGAGTTTTGCCCCATTTTACAATCTTTTTTTGCCACAGTTGTTACGTGAATTGCTGTGACTGTTAAATTAGCGACACGGTTGTTAAGTGAATCTGGCTTCCCCTTTGACTTTTGCTTGTTAAACAAGGTCACAATATTTTTTCAATTAACAAATAATGCCTACTTTCATACAGACCAAATTTCTGTTTAGATAGATTATTGTCATTTTCCCACAGCTTTGATTATTTTTACATACAAAATATTTTCGATGTGTGCCTACAAATTATATAAACTATTTGTTTTAGAAACAATCAGAAAGGATGGAGCTGAAGAGACAGAGACAGAGAAAGAATGCGGTACTAAGACACCTCACAAAGTGAGCATAGCTGTTTTGACTTGGTTTTTTTTTTTTTTTTTGTCATCTGGTGCTAGCCAAAACTTCGTGTTTGACAAGAATCTAAGTGAAACCTGTGTCCGTACACTGAACATTTAAAAGACAGACAGAATCTTAGCCTTTGTCTGTTTCTGGCCTCAGAATTCATAGGCTCTGTTTGCCTGGTAGAGTTGAAATGATGATCAGATATTTTGTTTGAAGTAATGGCTGAATAGGTTTCTGGGCTGCTTGTTCCCCATTTCTTGCTTAAAAACAGACACTTTTCTTGAGTCAGCAATCCCAGATTTGCTGAGTCATTGCACGGAGCAACAGTCCCCATTAAATACCATGACACTGTGCTTTTTCCAGAAATGCCAATTAATGGCTTATATTACAATCTGGTGTACATTTGCAAGAGAACATTCCGTCAATGAAGAATTGCTATGAGCCCGTTGTCTCTTCTACCTTTTGGTGCCCAAGCGGTACATTTATAGCACCAACAATTTTTCAATTATTTTCTTTTTTTCATGGGGAAACTGTTGTTCCCTATTCCCTAGCACTGGTAGACTTGAACTATCATGTGGCTCATTTTATGGAAAAAAAAGAAATCAAGCCACTAGGCAAAACCAGTTTCTTTGTCTGGAAAAGCTATTACTTTATGAATGATTCATTAATTCTGTTCTACTTAGCAGAGGGACTTTCCCTACCTATTGTCTCACTAGGAAATAGGTAAGCATAATTATTGGGCAGCAGGTCCCTCATTGGAATCCATGTGGTGGAGTTCAAAAAAACCCACAACTTGACACATCGTGGGTGAAATATTTGGATTTAGATTGTGCCAAATACCACTAAATGTAGGCAAAGGAAGCTAAGGAATGTAAGGGGGTGAGTTTCAATCTCTTTCTTTGCAGTTTACTGTACAACCAAATTAAGATGACTTGGCTTCCTGAATTGTACTTCCTTTTCTGTATTTGCACAATGCACTAAATCATAAACCATTGGATATGTCTAGTTTAATTAAAAGAAGGACTAGATGTGACATGATAGCTGTGTTCCAACATCTAAGAGGCTGCCACAAGCACCTGAAAGGCAGGACAAGAAGCAACAGGTGGAAAGTAATCAAGGAGAGAACCAACCTAGAACTAAGGAGAAATTTCTTGACAGAACATTTAACAGGCAGTTGTGTGAAATTATATAGGGTTTCCTGTTGAGAAGGGATTGGCCTAAGAGACCTCCAAGGTCCCTTCCAGCTCTGTTAACTACTGTTGCGGAATTTACCATATCAGTTTTTAATATTTTAATTTTCCTTTCTCCCAGGTCCAAGAAAAACGTCCTTCTAAACCCTCATTAGAAACCAGAATGGTAACCACATCCTTAGTGCCTACTTCTCCTTTTGTCCTATGTTGTTAAATTTGTCTCAAAATCATTAACATATTAGACATTGCTGTTGATAAGTACCTGGAGCAAGGTCAGGAAATGATGCTATCAGGATATGAATGATCTATTGATATATCAGGATGCCAGTTCTATTGACTAGGTATTATGAAATACAGAACCAAAAACCATGATTTCTAGTTTTGGCAGCAAATTACACATAAACTCTGGTTGACCAGGCAAATTTAATTCTGTCTGCAGCTTAATGAGTCTCCTCAATCCATTTTTATTATCCTTTGATTAATTTCAGATTGATAATCATGGGGCTCTATGGTATAACCTAAATATGCTAACACATACCATATGTGAGTTTTTTAAATGCAAGCTTGCAATACTTGAAAAAAGAAGCCTTAATAGATTTTATTTGTCTGTTGGTTGAATTTCTGTGCCACCCATCTCCCCTACACAAGGTGATTCTGAGCAGCACAAAAATTCAGAAGAGGTTAGATTTGAGCTTTGAGATGATGAAAGTGACATTAAATAGTAAGCTAATGAAGAAATTAGAGGAGACAAGATTGCAACTCCTTGTATGTACCTTAATTGCTTTTAAAATTGCCATTTGTCTGCACATAGAACATATGCCTGGCCTCTTAAATCTGGTAACTGTCCAAATGTCTTTTTATTTTTAAACATGACAATTACATTCCCCTCATTTTAGAGACGCTACACCCATTACAAAGAAACTGAATTGTCTAGGATCCCAAACAAAGTATAATTTGCTATTGTTGGGAAGTGTTGAGCTTCCCCTAAAAGTTAGTTTTCCAGTTTTTTCCTATCCACCCTTCAGCTTGGTTAGAAGAATGGCAGGGAAAATATTGTAGCAGACAGGGTGGGGATCCTTTTCCATCCTTCCCTAGGAAACTCTACCATCTCCCCATCTCTAATATTGGTCTTGGCAGTTCCCAAAGGCCAGAGGGCGGGTCATGATCTCCTCTCTTGTTTCCATCCAAGGGAAGTGCACAAGGAACATCTGTCTGTGAGAAGGCAGAGAGCAGGTCTCCAGAAGATGGAAATGCCTTTCTTGCCGCGTCATTTTTCAATGGACATGCTTATGTGGAAAGAATTCCACAGAATTCTTCATTTTCCTTTTGTGTTTTTCCTTACTGTATTTGGTAAAAAAAAAAATGTGAGCCTTTAAATGAGTTTTCTAAAGTTCTTGAGTTTAATTTAATTTAATCTAATTAAGATTTATTGGTTAATTAACCCAGAGAGGCATATCAGTAACCTTTCTACTGGCTGAGAAATATTTTCACCCTACCTTCCATTAAATGATGAAGAAAGTTAAGCTAAAGATTCATCCTAGATCTAATTTGAAACTAGCAGAATTAAATATTAAAATAAACCTCCAAAGACACTTTTTCTCCAACAACAGACATGTCTGTAATTTGCGATGACTAAACTACTGAGATTTTGAAGGTGTAATGGTTTCCCTGTAAAGAATTACCATGAGCCATTACTGGACCAGCCAAGTGAATCCATTTGTTCATTAGTGGACCATTACTGGCCCAGCAATAAATCCTATCATCTTAGAGACCTGCAGGAAGATATGATTCACAAGACTAATTGGGGAGGCTTGTAAAATGCACTTAAGACTTTTCTAGTGTGGGAACAAGGACCGTCTGGACAGTTAGTTTGGAGAACTGTCGAAACATTCTCTTCTAACTTTGGGAATACCAGATACCCTTCCTGATGCCTATGCAAACTTCGCAGCAGATAGTTTCTCTTTGTGCCCTAATAGAGAAACATCTGTCCCTGCCAAGGATTGAACTCTCAACTTTCTGAGTGGGAGGTGAACATCTTCACCTCTAGGATAACACAGTGTATTCTACCAGGGGCATGGCAGAATTCTACAAAAAGAAAACATTAGCTTTTCTGTGAAGTTTTAGATCAGGGAACCCCAAACTTTTCTACCATTAATTCACTTCCTTTTGGTTTTTCCAGTTTTGACATTCCACAAGGAGGACATTTTGCTTGACTGAACATAAAACTCATCTTCTTTTGTCCTCTTCTTTTACATGAATGGTCAGAGCATAAGCTTGTATAATTGTCATATTTAAGGATTGCTCACATGATGCTTTCACATTTAACAAAAATTTGTGAATAACAAAGGCTTCCAGTTAGTCCATTACAATGACATTTTACTGTAATAGCATTTTCCATATTTCTTGGATAATATCATAGATTGAACTGAGGTAATTGTGCATGTGTTGTAATTCTACAACTGAGCTATAATATGTCCTCAATGAAGTTACTCAGTATGGCTGAAACAACATTTGGATTGGGAACTAAATCCTGCATGCAGTTTATTAATTTGTTTTGGATGATACTGTATTTCAAAGAATGATACATCACTTTTCCCTGGTAAGGCAATATGATTCTACGAAGCATGATATCATACAGGATTAAATTAGTAAACTGCACATGGAGTTTTTAGAATATGGAATCAGTATCTTCGCAGAATTGTGACCCATTTCCTGCATTTCCATCAAAATAGTTGAACGGGGAAACATCTTTGCATTAATTAACTGCCATGTAAACATGGTTGCAATGACACTTGCATTATTTTTACCTACCTATGTTACAAATGTTTTCCTTTCTTAATTTACAAAAATTCAGATTTCCGATCAGGAATATGTAAGCAAAATCAGCAATTGAGCAACATTTTGAACACCAAAAATTCCTTACCAACCATATTATACTGGGAATTTAAACTTGGAGAATATACAATAATGACAAAATTGCTACCTCATATTAATAACAGATGTTTGACAAATTTAAGCAAGAATGGTTTCCATATATAGCACATATTAGTCATACAGTTTATATGAGTCGGTTGTCAAGTGTCTGAATTTTGGTGACATGCTGTGGGGATGCTGCAATTGTCATACATGTAAAAAATGGTTATGTCACTTTTTCAGTGCTGTTGCAACTTTGAATGGTCACTAAACAAACAGGTGTAAGTCAAAAACTACTTATACTTGAAGTGGTATTTGATCAATGTGGAATAAAATGATACTACTATATTTCACATGACTTAAGAAAGCATAATTCTGTTGTTCCAATCTAAAATTTGATTAAGCTTTTGGGGTGTCAAATCCCATTGCTTACTTATAAAGTATTCAATTTATAATAATTAAAAATTGAAATAACATTTGTTTGGCAAATCAGTGTTCGTCATTAGCAGATCCATCCTGTTATGAAAGGATAAATAATCTTTAGCCCCAAGAGTAAGTGAACCTTCCCAAAGCCCCTCCAAATGTTTCCAAGTTGTAACCGTTAGTACTATTGAAGAGCAGAATAGCTAGATATAGAGAGAATAATCATATTATCCTGTATTTGATTAATCATATTATTATTATTACTGACCCAGATATGCTCATTGACTTGGGGTATCTATTATTGACTTGAGTTAGTCCAGCAGAAAAAGCCTTTCCTTCCTTAATGGGGCTAGCCTTGCTCTAAGTAAGATATTTATGAGGCAACATAACGTGAGGTTGCCCATGAAGTAGATCCAGAACTCTAGGCTAGACTTCTGAATTTGAAAAAGTGAAGTGTATTATATGAAAAAAATATCATTGAATGACTACTTGCTTCTGAGCCCAATTTATAGTTCATTTTAAAGTTATACACTACCTATGGTCCATATCACTGGGGGGATTCAAAAATTTTTTACTACCGGTTCTGTGGGTATGGCTTCGTGGGCTTGGTGTGGCTTGGTGGGTGTGGCTTGGTGGGCGTGGCAGGGGAAGGGTACTGTAAAATCTCCGATCCCGCCCCACTCCAGGGAGAAGGTTATTGCAAAACTCCCGTTCCCTCCCTGCCTCGCTAACCTGCTTTCCAGCTCTGTTCTCCTGTGCAGGGCAACCAAAGGGACCCAGCTGATCAGCTGGGACTCGATGGGAGGCAGGGAATAGATGGGGGCGGGGCCAGTCAAAGGTGGTATTGGCTGGTTCTGCAAACTACTCAAAATTTCTGTTACCAATTCTCCAGAACTGGCTGCATACCACCTCTGGTCCATATGCCCAAAGAGCTGGTTTCACTTATCCATTACTAATTCATTGTGTGTCAGATGGGAAAAAAATACATTATATGTTCAGACCTATTAATTTTAGTTTTATTCTAAGAATGTTATTTGCTGCCCCTTTCATCCTTTCTTTTATTTGTATAAGATAAACATAAACAGTATTAGCATTATTCCCTTATCTTTGGACTGAGTCCAGCAATCCATTTTTGTGAGTGAAGGGCAGTATTGAAAATTTCAAAATATAAAACAGAATGTGCAAATATGAATATGAATTCTTGTATTAAATGTTCTCTTTGGTGGTTCTTGCAGACATGGCAAATGGACTTTGCTTCCAGCCAAGAAAACACGAGTGCACCAAAGAAGAAGAAAAAGAAAGTCAGCACAACACTTGATTTGATTCTTGCCCCTCAAAAGTTATGACAGCCTCAGAAGCAATAGCTATAGCTGTAATGCACCTGAACAGTAGTATCTGACCTGTTACCTACCTGGGGTAAATTTCTACAGACAGCATATATTTGGGACAATGGCAACTTTGAGCCCAGTTGGAATAGGGAAAAAATGGGGTCCTATTAGCTCAGCTGCCTTGAAGCTATATAAACATTTTGCCATTTGTGAAGGCATCTTTCATTCTTGTCTTTGTAATGTCAATGTAATGAGATTGTATCACCCTGTCAGTTAACAGTTTATACTATATAAATACAGTTTATAATATATAAATACTAAATACAGCTAAACTATAGGACGGTACCTTTGTATCATCGTGCTTCCCTGGGCACAAAATGTCCAGAGATGTTTGTTGTGGATTATTTTACATGGAGGAGAATACATTGGAGATGTGTTTGTGTTCTGTGTGTTCTCCCGTTTTCTCTTTATTTTTTAATAAATACAGAAGAACCACATGTATAGCTCTCATTCTTAACCACAGACTGGGTTTCATTAATAATTGCATTTCTTGGTGGTGTTATTCAGTAGGGTATATGGAACCACCAGTTATCAAAAACACCAGTGCTAATTTAAATAGCTATCAGTAACTTCATTTTAACTTGATTAAGCTAACAAGAACCCAGGAAAAAAAAGCACCATTTCCTCAGTTTGCATGGCTAGACTTATCTCGAGTCTCATCTTAGTCATTTCTAGAAAACATTTCAGTTAGCGGAACCTGACAATTTCATTTTCCTGTAATGGTGTGTTTTTTTCTAGGTACTTTTGTTTCTTTTCACTTTTTTTTTAGGGGGGGGCGGGGGGAGTTGCTCTTTCATGTATATTTTCTAAAGCATACTGCTCCAAAGGGCCAAGCACACAGCATTGGTGCAAAACTTTCAGAGATTTTTTTGTACAAAACTTTGTGATCGTCCCCCTTCCTCTTTGTAAATGATGGAACTGATCTTCTAGTATGAGAGATAAAATCTAGCAGGAAGAGCTTGTCAGGGGGTAAGCTATTCACTAAAAACAGACATAAATGGATGGATTGTACCTAGCAGCTAGTATTTATATGACAGATCGTTGTTTTGTTTATTGCACTGATATCAACTGTGTAGCCTAATAGAAGCCGTGCCTGAAGTGCATATGGTTTCTTCTTGCATCTTGCAAAAATGAGCATTGGGATTTCTCTCACACTACTGGGTGCCATTTTGCAAAGAAACCAAACAAGTCAAGCGTATATAAACAAGCCTCTTCTCTCACATTCTGAGTATTGTTTCAGCAAATGCAGCTTTAGAAATCGAGCATCTTCTACTAATGTGTCATAAAAATTGCTGTATATTGAGCAATTTCCACTGCACATTTTAGACTAGGAAGGACCCTTACAATAAAGGTACAGCTAGTACTTCTGCTTGTGCTTCTTGTCTACACTATGTCGAAGGACTAACATCAGTCCTGCAAGCCTGAAAGTACCATCCCTTGCTTTTACTCTCTCCAAAACTAGGGAGGGTCTCTTGTGAGGTGTCTTCTCTACCCCTCCACCCTTCAAATTTCATTTATCAGAACATTGGTCTAGGCTGAAGCTTTTCCTCCTTCTCTCAAAGATCATTCCCACTCTAAATAATATTTTTTTCCGGAGTGCTTTTTTATCATCCTCCCACAGTGGCATCTTTGGCTCTCTTCTGTTCAGGTTTAGGAGAGTTATCCTGCTGGTGGACTGGCACAGTCCCAAGACCTTTTGTGCAGTTTCTTTCCAAACCTTCAGCTGGGTCGCAAAGGATAAAACAGACTGAGTTTTGTGTGATTGTACCCTACACGGTACAGGGATGCAATAACCCAGATTCCCCTGGAGGGCAGCAGTGAGAAACAGAAAACATCTGCTGGTTCCTTGGAATTCTGCAGCCCCGGTATAACAGACTAAAGGTAAGTGCTGTCTTAGAACATACTGTAGAATAAGAGAGTTGGAAGCAATCTTGGAAGTCTTCTAGTCCAGAGGTCTCCAACCTTGGCAACTTTAAGCCTGGAGGACTTCAACTCCCAGAATGCTGGGAGTTGAAGTATGCCAGGCTTAAAGTTGCCAAGGTTGGAGACCCCTGTTCTAGTCCAACATCTCGGTCATGCAGAAAACTCCAGACAAATTCAGACAAACCATTCCAGACAAATGTTTATTCTTGAAAATCTCCAGTGATGGAGCACCCCTAATTCTGGGAGACAAGCTACTCCCTTGATTAATCATTCTCACTGTCAACAAATTGCTCCTTAATTCTTGGTTGGAGCTCTTTTTCCTTCTTGCCTTGTTTATTATGTTCTGGAGGAGTGAGAACAGCAGCAGGGAAAACTCTGAGGACCCAGAATCGAAATATTTTCCATTTCAACTCTTGACTAACTTAAACAGAGGCAATGCAAAGTATTTTTGTGTGTTCGTGATGCAAGTCATCACCTCCTTTACCTTGTTTCAAGAAACTGCTAAACGAGGGGAATTCTCCCACTTTGCCTTTCCGGAATGCCTTAAAAACATGTACTGCACATGCTTTCACCTAGGTCTCTTACTCACCTCACTAGCCAGGAATCGCTTCTGGAGTTAAAGCCACACTGCTTTTCCGGAAAAGGCACTCAGTGCCAGCCACTTCCTTATATTTCAACCCAATCTCAAGTTTTCAAAACAGCTATCGGGCAAGGTGTGTGTGTAAGCAGCCATGACTGTGTGATGTGGGTCTTCTAGACCAACATTCGTGATTTCACTTTCCTCACTTGGTTTAGCCTTTTCCTTTGAGGTGAAGTGGCCGGCTCCTGTTCACCTGGTTTAGAAAGGACATGGCAAGTACTGGTACTTCTTGATTTATTTATCTGACAAAGGTTCAAAATTACAATGCCCTCAGAAAATGTGACTTATATATAACCCCTACTTAAAGCCATCGCACCACTCTGGCAATTTCGTAATTGCAATTGGCAACTGACTTGCTTTTATGACCAGCTACGATGCCCTGCGATTGCAATTTGCTATCTCTTTTGCCAATTTCTGGCAACAAAAACGTTCATTTGGGGCAACAGGATTCACTTAAGGACCGCATGAATAAGTACTAAATAACCACTCAGCAAATTGTTATAAAGTTTGATCAGACTTCATTTACAATCCCAATGAGCTTCAGTGGAAATTCCAATACCAGTGATGTACATAAGTCTAGGACTATTACTCCGTGTGTGAGCTCAGTGGAGACCGGTCCAGGATTCCTGAATTGTTTTTCTTTTCATTACAGGGAAAAGTAAGGGACTGTACCAAGCAGAAAACGGTTTCAGTGTGCCAAAGTTTCCTGCTCTGCGGAGCCAAATCTCATCTGATATGTCTGGTCAATGGAGTTTTGACCTTTCTTAATTTGTAGTGAGTAATAAAACTTCCAGATTGTCATGCAGCTCCTCGCATAGTTCATTCAGTGATGATGTAGGAGAGAAAAGGCCCCGTGGCTTCACCCACTTAGTTCTCACCTCCAAACTCAGCCAGGCATCATTGGGCAAAAGTGGTGATTCACCTCTCGACAATTCCTTTCTTCTGCTATGGTTTCTCATGATCTCATTGGGCAGCACCTGGGTTCTTTTCAGGAAGCTTTTCTCCCCCCCCACCCCCACCCCCCAAAAATGTTCAAAGGGTTCAAGAAGTGAGAAAATAGACCTCCATGAAAAGAGCTGGTTGGAGTTGGGCAACTTCCAAACTGAAATAAATAATCTTTGTTTTAAAGCAAGAGCAAGCTCTATTCTTCAAGGTTACTGGGGGCGGGGTTCGCTCCTTAATTTTCAGCTCAAAACAATATTTAGTACTGAGCAGGGAAGTACAGGTAATCCTCAACTTACGACCACAATTCAGCCCAAAATTTATGTCGCTAAGAAATTTGTTAAGTGAGTTTTGCCCCATTTACGACTCTTCTTGCCACATTTGTTAAGTTCTTAAATTAGTAACCCAGTTGTTAAGTGAATCTGGTTTCCCCATTTTCTTTGCACGTCAGAAGGTCACAAAAGACATGACACAGTCGTAAATATGAGTCCGTTGCCAAGCATCCAAATGTCAATCATCTTGACCATGAGAATGCTGCAAAGGTCATAAGTGTGAACAACGGTCATAAGTCATGGTTTTCAGTGGCGTTGTAACTTCAAACGGTCACTAAATGAACTGTTGTAAATTGAATGACTATCTGTATAAGGTAAAGTCTATCCATTCAGCAGTCAAGCTGCCCTCCTGTTAGGTTGAAAGAATTCAAAAGCAGTTCTGCGGTCATTAAGTGAATCCGGTTTCCCCCATTGACTTTGCTTGTCAGATGCCATTTGGGAAGGTTGCAAACGGTGATCACATGACCCCCAAGATGCTGCAACCATCATAAATGACAGGTTGGTTGCCAGGTGCCTGAATTTTGATCCCATGACTGTGGGAATGCTGCAACGGGCATCATCGTGAAGACTGAAAAGATCACTTTTTTTTTTAGTGCTGTTGTAACTTTGAAGAGTTACTAAACAAATGGCTGAAATTTCAGGACTACCTGTAACTATTATTTGAAAAGTCTGTTTTGATGGAAAGGAAGAAGTCAATGGTTTTGATTGGCATGTGTTTTCCCTAAGCTGGTCTCCCACAGATGTACCACCACTTCTCCAAGACCTGAAATGTACTGACACACACAAATAATTCCTAGATTCAAATCTTTATTTCCATTTTTTTCTATAAGACAATTTGGTTTCCAGTTTAGAGAATAATATCCAGTATACATCTGTCTTGTGATCTGGAAACTTGGAAAAAGAGTATTGGCTTGCTCATTTGCTTTTAGCTAATAATTTATACATAGAAATCTGTAGCTTTTTCTTAACACGGCATTATTAGATAAAGAAAGGTTCCATACATTGTGGCTTAAAATCACAGAGGTTTAAAGCAGATATTGTTGGCCTTAACTATTACACAAAACAAGCTGCTTCACAGTTTTAGCCATGCAATATCCCTCTTCTCTTTTTTTCAGAAGTCCCTGAAGTTACAGACTCAGCATAATTTTACCCCAGATATCGGAAATTACTTCAAACCAACATTCTTTTTGGGCACCGGAAGGAAGGCTTGGTAAGTACATTGACCATTATTTGCCCAGCAGAACTAAAAAGAATTATACCACATTAGGAAAACTGTGTCCATTTTTGGTCACCACAATACAAAAAAAAGATGTTGAAACTCTGGAAAAAGTGCAAAGAGGAGTAACAAAATTGATTAGGAAACCAGAGGCTAAAATATATGAAGAACAGTTGCAGGAATTGGGGAGGTCTAGTTTAGTGAAAAGAAGGACTAGTGGTGATAAGATAGCAGTCTTCCAATATTTGAGGAGCTGCCACAAAGGAGAGGGAGTCAACCTATTCTCCAAACCATTAGAAGGAAGACAAGAAACAAGGGGTGGAAATTAATCAATAGAACAGCTTGCTTCCAGAAGTTGTAGATGCTCCATCACTGGGGTTTTCAAGAAGACACTGGACAGCCATTTGTCTGGGATGATGTAGGGTCTCTCCTGCTTGAGCAGGGGGTTGGACTGGAAGACCTCCAAGGTCCCTTCCAAACCTGTTATTCTATGTTCTGTGTTCTAAGCCTAAGAATCTCTAGAAAGTGTAATAAATCTTCAGTTAGTACAAGTGATCTAGTGTAAATCTACACTAGTATGTGTGATCTGGGGGAAAAAATAGTGTCACCTTAAATTTTCCTCTCAGCCCTTGTAATTAGAGTTACAAAGTGGTATCTTAAGTTAGTAAATTTAGATTTGGGCATATCGACCACGTGCGTTTTTTGTTAAAAATAATAGAGCAGGAGGCATAAAAGTGATAATGGACCTGCATCGTACCCACATCTTTTTACAAGAAAACAGCAACTTTGAAGAACAGTTATTGGGTGAAAAAAACCAGCTAATAAAGCATAAGGTTGGCTAGATTGGCGTTATGGTGACAAAGCCTACCTCAGCCATGAATCAAACTAGACAGAATAATGTCCAATTTGCAAATGAATGAAGAAAGCATGAAGTCATTAGGTAAGGTAATGCCCATTAAGTAATGTCTCTCAATATGAATGAACCGAATTTCTCTGGATGTTACTAATCCTGCTCTGCCAGCTCTTTGGCGTCATGGCTTTCCTGACTCAGGGCTTTTCTGCTTGCAAATCAGCACGTCAAGAGTAGGGGTGTTCATCAGCTTCCTCTGTCCGTGGCCACTAGCCACGGTAACAGCGAACAACGTAGGTCTTGGAGCATGAATAGCAGGCAATTCAAAAAACTGGCATCTTCCCAGGAGCAGACTCATGAGATTTAAGAAATTCTAATGCCGAGCCAAAAAATTTCCCATCCGCTTGTGGAAATCATGCAAAAAGGCCAAAATGCAAAATTGAAGTTCGTGGCCTTTTGAGGTCCCTCTCGATTAAACTTATCCTCCTGTTTGGTTTCCTTGATGACGAGGGTGGAACATGTCTCCAAGCCATGGTGGTTTCCATGTTTGTTGCTGTTTTTTTTTTATCTCCTTACAATCCAACAGGCAAAGAAAACATCTAATTAATCACCCATGTTTCATAGAGGCAAAGCACTTGGTGCTGGCAATGATTTCAAAATAATTAAACTCCTGGATGACATGCTCCATTTCTTTTTCATCATCAGGAAACTCCACTTTGATACAACCCAAGACATTTCTCTGACACTTCCTAAACTTTCCCTCCCTATTTAATAAACTCTGTTGGTTGATTGGCCTGAGAAAAATGCCCATTATTTCTAGATAAAGGTGTCTAAAGAAACAGAATAGGATAGGATTCAAAATAGAATAGAATAGAATAGAATAGAATAGAATAGAATAGAATAGAATTA
>NW_020769420.1:2083294-2095571 GCF_900518735.1 Pseudonaja textilis | reverse complement strand
TTAGGGATAGGGATAGGGATAGGGATAAGAATAGAATAGAATAGAATTAGGGATAGGGATAGGGATAAGAATAGAATAGAATAGAATAGAATAGAATAGAATAGAATAGAATAGAATAGAATAGAATAGAATAGAATAGAATAACAGAGGGACCTTGGAGGTCTCCTAGTCGAACCCCCTGCTTAGGCAGGAAACCCTACACCACTTCAGACAAATGGTTATTGAATCCCTTCTTAAAACCCTCCAGTTTTGTAGCATTCACAACCTGTTCCACTAGTCAATTCTCCTCACTGTCAGGACATTTCTCCTTAGTTCTAGGTTGCTTCTCTCCTTGGGTGTTTTTTATCCCTCTATAAGGCAGACATCAATATCCTTCTTGTTACACCTGTTTAAATACATGGGTTCATTAGAAGCCTTCTCGAGTAGGTGATGCCTTCAAGGTAGACGAGAATTCTCAGCCCATGTGGGAATTCTAAGTAAATCTTCACTCTATTTGAACGCCATCTGCCTGAGGAAACGGAAAATGTTAATTTCCATCCCTTAAACATCTGCTTCTCATTGAGGGACCTCAGAAATTCCTACCCGAATTGACCGACAGCTAAAACTCCATTGATTCAAATCAACAGCTGGGTTGCAAAAGACAAAAACAAACACATAACTTTTACTTTGCAAAGCAAAAATGTAGAATTCACTTTTCCCCAATTAAAGCCAGCTTTTCTTGGAAGGGATTGGTGGTGGTGGTGGTAGAGAGAGACAAGCCGGATCCAAAGAGAAAGGATCTGATTCACGAGTTTTGCGAAGGAACAACACATGGCGCAGCAAAGCACATCGGCTGAGGCACAACTGAGACAGCTGTTTGCAACCTAAGAAGCTCGGAGCATGGCCCCCAGCCAAGTCCTCTGGCTTCCGGTGATATCCTTGTAATAATTATTGAAGACATCTGAGAGATCTGCTGAGTAAGAAGAAAAACAACTAGCATCCTGGAAATTCTCAGTCTTTACCCTTTCAAGTCACAAGGCCCAGAAAATGTGATCTGAGGCACGCAACCTCTTTTAAAGGAGCCACACTCGCAGGCCTTTCGAACTAGGGTTGCACATGGTGCTCATTCATAGGAAAACGTGCAAAACGCAAAGGAGTGCAATTCAGCTGTCGACAAAGGGAAGCCTGTTCACTTGCACGGGAATGTCGCTGCTTTAGGACTCCTGATTTGCAACATAGAACAAAAACTATCCTCATTGTTCACAGAATGTCATCCATTTCATTTAGCAGACAATCGAAGTCTAGAAACTGTACATTCTCCTTTCACTTTGGGATTTCAATTTATTCCGTTTCCTGCCCCCCCCGCCCCTTACCCAGCAACACAACGTGATTGCAATCCAATCGATATCCAATCGATATGAAGACCTAGCGGTGTTGTGCATCATTGCACTACAGGTCGTCTTCTACTTACAACATTTAATTTGGTGACCGTTACAACAGGCACTGAAACAAAGTGATTTAGGACCATTTTTCGTAGTTACAAACTTTGTAGCATCCCCATGACCATGTGATAGAAATTTAGATGCTTGGCAACACATCTTGCTGTGTCCCAAGATCATGTGATCACTTTTTTTTTGCAAGCAAAGTCAAAACGGGGAAACCAGATTCACTTAACAACCGGTTTGCGAACTTATCCATTGCAGTGATTCACTTAACAATTGTGGCAAGAAATGTCGTAAGATGAGACAAAACTCCCTTAGCAAATGTTTCACTTAACAATATAAATTTTGGGCTCAATTGTGCTTGTAAGTCAAGGACTACCTGTATGTAATGGCTATAAAATGCAGAAAGTTCAGCAATAAACAGTAGGAGCAAAGTATGGAACTACAAACCTTCCCCAGAAACAGAGAATTGTCAGTCATTTAAAAAAAAAACAACTATAAATAAGTGTTTTCTGTGCACAGATCTGGATCTCCACCTGGAGGTGAGTAGCCGTACCTTTACCAACGTTAATGGTTTTTAAAAATGGGTGGAGAGAGAAACCACATGGTCATGACTGAAAAATGTCAATCTAAAAATGACATCAATTAAAAAAAAAGATTTTACTTCTCACGAAATCATTTTTGGACACAGAAGAGTAGCTTGCCCGGAATGAAATGGAAGAGAATTTTCTATAAATACGCACCTGGATCTTCAAATATAACTGGTATGACCACTTCTTGTTCGCAGGAATCTCAGACAATGGAGGGAGAATGTTTGCGGACTTTAACTGAAGTTTGGATATAGATTCTGCCCAGGAATGCAGAATTTATGAGGATAGATATTACTTGTGTTTCCTTGTCAGCCTTAGCATGTAGATCAGATTTTTTGTACTTCTTGTTTCAGTTCAGTTGATTCTTTTTCTAGTGCTTATTGGCTTTGACCATTTAGCAGTTCAGATTCTTGTAGAATAAACCTTTATATTCATGTGAACTGCCTGGACTCTGGAAATTGATTTGGAAAGACTCTGGAAATTCAACCTGGAAATGAGGAGAAATTTCCTGACAGTGAGAACAATCAACCGACGGAACAGAAGTTGCCCTCAGAAATTGTGGGAGCTTCATCCCTGGAGGCTCTCAAGAAGAGATTGGACTGCCATCTGTCAGAAATGGTATAGGGTCTCCTTGGGTGGGTGGGGGGGTTGGACTAGATGACCTACACGGTCCCTTCCACCTCTGTTAATATGTTAAAACTGGCTCCTGATTTCCTTTGCCCGACATTAAATTCACCTCACCTCATCCCACGTTAGGGAAAGTAATTGCTAGGTGTTTTCCTGTTTAGGAGGAGCCCCTTAGTGAACGGAGGGGGAAAAAAACAACAGGAAAGGCAATTTGGGCGGATGGACGCCTTTTCTGCTAAATCTGAACTTCTGAACAGATTCCTGAAGATCTGCCTCATGATTATCACGCCGGAGACAATGCTGATCTGGGCGTGCTCCAAACAATTTCATTTCATCAAGGAGTTCCGCTTTGAAGCTCTATCAAGACGTCTAAGAATGCAAAACCATTGCCAGTCCTTTGGCTGATGATGCCCCAGGGGGTGCGTGTGGGTCTGTTGCAGATGAGGAAAGATCAATGAATAGGGGGGTGGGGACGCCTGCTTATTTTCCCAAACAATGCAGACAAATGGGACGGTATGACCTCACGGTCTATGGATCTGCCACTTTCTTGCTGCAGAACAAAACCACAGAGGAAGATGTTTGGATTTGCCGAGGTCTAACTAAGCCTCTTTCATCTTTGACCTTGGATGGAGTGGCCCTTCCCCATTCGAGGGTGAGCTGCAATTTTTGGAAGAGGATCTTCCTGGATTCAAGACAAGTCCTTCAGATTTGGTGCAACTGAAAAAAAATTGCCTGATATAATTAGAAGTGCACTTCCTCCCTTCAAGATAACTGATTATTGGGAAGTTATTGAAATGAAGATAGCATTCTTTAGATTATTTGAGGACAGCTACTACTTTAGAGGGTAGGCAGTTGGATATATGTCATGGCAACATGCCATATATCCAACTATGCGCCGCTTCTCCAACCTAGGTCTTGTGGGCCAAAAATGTACTCTCCCTCTCAATTCCAGGCACCTCAGGATCTTTATTTAACTCCTGGAAGACTTTCAGAGCTATCCTGGCAGGTGTCACTCACAACTCCATATTTCTAGAGCAGAGTTTCTCAACAGCGATGTGCAGCAGCCGCCAGAAAAGCTAATACAATCCTTGCTTGTATAAAGAGAGGCATAGAATCAAAGTCACATGAAGTATTAGTACCACTTTATAAAGCCTTAGTAGGACCACACCTGGAATACTGCATCCAGTTTTGGTCACCACGTTACAAAAAAAGACGTTGAGACTTTGGAAGAAGTGCAAAGAAGAGCAACTAAAGTTTCAAATCTTTATGTTGTTTTATCATTTTTTCTAACCAATGTAACTATGTATTTTAGTCCAATATTTTTTCGCCTTTGAGCATGTCCACTACATGTGATAGTATGCACCCGGTATCTGATTACACTTCCAAAATTTATCTGATAAATTTTCACAGAACTTTGCTCGCCTCGCTGGTGGTAGATGCCACCTATAAAACATTTTATATAGGTTCTCCTTATAGGCCGTTGACATTGTTAGCTTACAATTTCTATCCCACAATTTCTGCCATTTATGTAATTCTACTGGGTAGCCAAACCGTTTAGCCCATTTTATCACTGTTTCTTTCACTTGTTCTTCTTCCAGTTTAATACTCCATAAACAATTGTACATTTTTTAAAAAAATAATTTTTCATCTGTCCCTAGTAGTATCTGATCTCGTTCTAAGTGGTATTTGATCTAGCAACTGAGGCGATTAAGGGCCTGGAGGCAAAAATCTATGAAGAACCGTTGCAGGATTTGGGTTTGGCTAATCTAGAGAAAAGAAGGACTGGGGGAGACAGGATAGCAGCATTCCAGTATTTGAGGGGCTGCCACAAAGGGGAGGAAGGGGTCAACCTATTCTCCAAAGCACCTGAAGGCAGCCACAATCACACGATCATGATTTGTGAGGCTCCTTGTCGCTTTCCCACAAAGAAGTCAATGGGGAAGCCAGCAGGAAGTCAGAAGTCATCCCTGCTCCCTCTGTTTTTAGGACTGAGGTCATTCTGTTTCTCTGTTTAGGCAAGGGAATAGCTCTGAATGGATGACTCAGCAGGTTACGGGTTGTCTAGTTCATAGCTAAAACTATACCAACATTCCCCAAGTTCTTAACCGAAGCCTTCAGGAAGTGGTTAATTAAATGCAATTAATCCCAGGTGGCTTGTTTGGCAAAAATATGTAGTTCCTATCTGTCTCCAATAGCCTTAACAAGCAGGGCAAAATGCCACCTTCCTTCTTTGAATAATCCCAATAAATCCCTTCTTCGCCATCTTACTCGGGCGTGGCACGGAATCTCACCTTGGGGCATGAAGTCAGTGTGGGTGAGCATTATTCCTTTGCCAAAGCACACTGCCACTTTTGTTCTCGGCTTTCCCCGCTGAACCATCCCCATTTTCCCCAATTCACTTTCTCTCTCCTGTTCCAGAGACCTCACAGAGAAGCTTTTTTTTGTTGTTGTTGTTCTAAGCATCCCAAATTGCTTTGGCTTGGGAAATACCCGGACTGATTCAGAAATTTTATCTGGCTCTACGGATGACTTCAAGCCAGGTTGGGCGGCGTGCTTCTATTGCAACGCTGGTGAGTGTAACGTCGGGGTGGGTGGGTGTTCAACGGAGCTGCCCACTTGGGGAGAAAAAAGCATTTTGTCCTATGAGAGTTGTTTTATAGACAAATTATGTGTAGAAAGCTCCTCGCGTTTTATAGATGTGTCCTTTGGAAAGATGTATGGGCAACCAGGAAACGAACGGAAATAATTAACAATGGGTTGATGGTGTGCTGTAAAGTCATTTTCAGTTCTTGACAACCACCAGGGAAGATGGAGGCACCTACACAAGCAGTCCTTGGCTTACAAAACATTCACTTAGTCACCATTCTAAGTTTCAATGGGATTGAAAAAAGTGACTTATATGACCTATCCCTGCATTTATGACTGTCATAGCATTTGTATGCTCCTGTGATCAAAATCTGGGCATTTGGAAACCGACATGGTTGCAGTAACTCAAGTTTGTGTGATCCCCATTTGTGACCTTCCTGGCTGCCTTCTGACAAGCCAAGCCCACGGGGAAGTCGCCTTCACTTAATGACTGCGTGTAGTGATTCACTTAACAACTGTGGAAAAAAAATCATAAAATTGAACTTATTTAACCATGAGCCCTGGTGGTGCAGTGGTTAGAGTGCAGTACTGCAGGCTACTTCTGCTGATTGCCGACTGCCTGCAATTTGGCAGATCGTATCTCACCAGGCTCAAGGTTGACTCAGACTTCCGTCCTTCCGAGTTGGTAAAATGAGGACCCAAACTGTTGGGGGCAATATGCTGAGTCTGTAAACTGCTTAGAGAGGGCTGTAAAGCACCGTGAAGCGGTATACAAGTCTAAGGGCTAAGGGCGATTAAGAATTGTGGTGGCACAGTGGTTAGAATGAAGAATAGCACGCAATTCTGCTCACTGCCAGGAGTTTGATCCTGACTGACTCAAGGTTGACTCAATCCTCTGTCCTTCCAAGGTGGGTAAAATGAGGACCCAGATTGTTTTGGGGCAAGAAGCTGACTCTGTAAACCGCTCAGACATGGCTGTGAAAGCACTGTGAAGCGGTATACAAATCTAAGTTCTATTGCTATTGCTAACCATCTTCCTCAGCCACAGTAGTTCTGGTCTCAATTGCATTTGTAAGTCGAAGGACTGCCTGATGTGTCTTTTTGTGATTGCAAGCCTATTGATTCTCCAAGGTTCTCAATCCCCATAAACTGCCAAGGGACCCGAACAAGCATTTTGTCCCCCTAATTCAGCCTTTCTCTTCTCATCCAAGTCCCAGCTGGCGAAAGTTTTCAAAACCTTGGATTGCTGACGTGCTGAAAATTCCCATTTGTTTCCAGTCCTTATGTCAATTGACTTAAGTGTTAGTAACCACACAACAAATATATGACGATAATAAGTAAAACTTGTTTTGTGCGTGAGAGATGATGTTTTTATCAAGTTCAGTCCCCCCTTTTGGGGGGATGGGGGTGTTTTAAAGTATGTATTGCAGTAAAATTCTCATCAGCTAAGCTGGCCAGGGATGACAGGTGACTAAGGCAGCCGCAAGATCTCATTTTAAGGAAGGTTGTTGGAGATTTATACAAAGAGAGCAGGCTTCTCTTTCCTCTGTGTGGTGGCTCTTTTGCAACATTAGCTCTTGTATTTTTTTTTATTTGTTTTGTTCATTAATAATTATGCTGCAGGTGGAAACATCTGGCTGACTTTGCTGGGACTTGTCCGGGCTTGAAAGCCAAGTCAGTCAGTTGATCCCTGAGTCACAGCCCACTGGAAATTCCTAAGAGGCTGGCTGGTGCTTCCCTGCTGCGATCGAGAAAAGGAAGAAGGAAGGAAGGAAGGAAGGAAGGAAGGAAGGAAGGAAGGAAGGAAGGAAGGAAGGAAGGGAGGGAGGGAGGGAAGGATATAGGAAGGGAGGAAGAGATAAAGAGAGTTCCAATAATAAAGTCAGCTCAGACCACCAAGAAAAATCTGAAAGGTGTTCCACAGAGCATTGAGAATATTGAAGAAAAACAGAATTCTGAGCATTGAAGTCCACCCATCTTAAAGCTGCCAAGGCTGAGGAACACTGAGCTAGGATAAGGAGGGAGGGCCCCTCTTATTAAAAGGGACCCTGTTATATCAGAGGGTCAGGGGAAGGCCAGCCCAGATAGCAAGGAAGGGGCAAAGGAGGATAAATAGATTAAATACGGTACATACAAGGTGTTCCAGGGAGGGTGGAGTGCTGGAGAGGATGTTTGCGCAGAGACAGGATTTCATGCCAATGCTTAAAGCATTCCACCGGCATTTCTGCTTCTTCGTTTTTTTAAAATACAATTTTATGAAAAATGTTAAGGAAAAAGAATAAAAACTAATAGAGGTTAATATCGAGTAAGAAAAAGAGAAAAGGAAGAAGGGAATCAAAGAAAGAAGTAAGAGTACCAAAACAAATGAAAAAGAGAAAACACAAAGAGGTAGCTTCCAATTTTCTTCATAATCATTATAGGTACAATTATAAATTTTTCTCTTGCTCTATGGTTACAACATATCTCCACTTCCCTGCACGGTAATCTATCCTGCCTAATCGTCAAGATCATAAATAAAACGTTCTTTTTTTTCTGACAGAACAGCTGGAGTTCCTTGGTGCTCTCTGAGCTTGGTTGTTTTCTTGCAGACGTTTCTTTACCCAACTAGGCAACATCATCAGTGCTATGGTAGAAGGCAGTAGGGTTTTTCCCTTCTAGCACCGATGATGTTACCTAGTTGGGTCATGAAACACCTGCAAGAAAACAACCAGAGAGCACCAAGGTCCTCATTTTTTTCTGTTTCACGCAAAACCGAGTAACTGAAAAGAGGTTTCCAAGTCAGCAGTAAACCTAGATATTGTCTTTTCAGGCTCTGCTTGTTCAGATATTAGAACAGAATAGAATAGAATAGAATAGAATAGAATAACAGAGTTGGAAGGGATCTTGTAGGTCATCTAGACCAACCCCCCCTCATTTTTATTGAGATATTTTTGCTGAAAAGCTGTGTTTACTTCCGGCTCTCAGCAAAAGCAAATCCGTAGCAAACAAAGGGTTCACTTAACGACTGTGGCATTTGCTTAATGACCCCCCCCCCAAAAAATAAAGGTCATAAAAATTGGATTGGACAAGGGATGACTTAATTTACAACTGTCACAACTTATAACCCTAATGGGCAGGCTCCATTATTGTCCTAATACGAAGACCACCTATAATCCTATCTGTCTCTAGGACCGCAACACGGCCTTCGTGCATTAACCTCCGATTGCTAACCTATAAATCAAATGTGGAAAACCCACAGTGGTTGTTACCATCTCTGCATAACTATTTCTTGAACAAGGAACAAACAAAGGTGCCAAGGGTTTTTTTTTTTTTTTGCAAAAAACTTGGCACCTCCTTCCAGTCATTCTTCTCTTGGAAACCTCAGGCTTCAAAGCTTTCATCGTGAGCCCAAAACAGCCTCTGATGCAATTGTTAGATAGTCAAGGAGAACGAGGCGCCTCTAGCCATTCATATTTTTCTAGCCAAAGAGCTGACTTGTTTTGCTACATGGCACCCCGGACCTTGCAGATGTGCAATTTTTAATGTTTGAGGTCCTCCTTATTCTGCGCTCCGCTGCTAATCCCCTTTTCTGGTTGAAATTTGGCCACATCTTAATCCAGGCTCAATTTACTACTCTTCCAGTGGGAAAAATTGGCTCAGGCAAATTTGGGGAGGGGAATCCCTTATCAACTGGGTCTGAGAGACACTTTTCTTCTTGGAAGAATCAAATTTGGAATAGCCTGGATTATTGGGGGCTCAACTCCCCGTCCCAGGCTGGGTCTCCAACCTTGGCAACTTAAGCTTTGCTGGCTGAGGAATTCTGGGAGTTGAAATCTAAAAGTCTTAAAGTTGCCAAGGGGTGGGGTTCTACCAGTTTGTCCTGGTTCAGGCAAACCGGTTCGCTCCGACAATCAGCTGTTGGGCACGATCACCGAACCGATTGTTACACCGTTTGAATCCCACCCCTGGGTGAACCCAATGATTGACTAGTTCAGGCATTTGTGAGTTGTCCTTCAGGGCAGCCAGTCAAGCAATAAATCAGGCCCTGAGACAAAAACAGTCCTTCAAGGTCATTCTTAAACTTCGGAGCATCATAGGGGCCAGAATTTCCATGGCTAAGCACAGAGTCGTCGTTAAATGAAGCCCACAAGTCTTAAAGTTGCCAAGGTTGGAGACCCCTGGTCTAGACTACACTTGGCTGAAACCTCTCAAGAGCCGAACAAAAATAATGGAAAGTTAGGTCTGTTTTTAATTAATTTTCCCCCCAGTACTTTTACAAAAGATTACGTTACACAAGTAAAACTTGTACAACCACAAAACAAATACAGGCAGTCCTGGATTGACAATCCCACAATTTAACCCCAAACGTCCGCTGCTAAGCGAGACAGTCGTGGTGAGTTTTGTCCCATTCTGACCACCTTTCCTGCTCTCTTTTCACTCCCGGCAAGCGTAATCTACATGAACAAATGACTGCCGTCCTTCAAAATAGGCCGAGAGAACTGGAAGTCTCAACGGAGAAGGAGAAAGACCGAAAGCTTCTCGTCTTTGCCGGAAACCCCGTTCACCCCTTGGGCAGTTTCTCCCCAGGCCGGCCACGTATTAGCTCCTCTCCTCCAGGATGGCACCGAGCAGGTTTGTCCGGATTGAGGAGCGAGCCCAGCAAGAGTTCGCCTTAAAGTGTGAACTCAACTTTGGCAGAAGATAGTCCCTCCTCCTTTTTTGTTAAAGAGTAACGGTTTGGGGGTGTGTGTGCAAGTTGCAGGTGCGATGAGATCCCCCTTTCGAGGGCCCGGTAAGGAGGAGGCTGCCCTCTTCCTCCTGCCTTTGCCACTCTCTGCCCAGCCAGAGTCCCCCATGCCAGGCTGATAGAGGAAAGTAGAGGAAAGTTGCAGGGTCACAGGAGGGGAACGATGCCTCTTGCCCCATTACTCACTTGGCCTCCTCCCCTTCGGAAGCTGAGGTCATGCTTTGTTGTGGAATGACTCATCCGCAACAGACCCAGAGTTTGTAGATCAATCCTAGACATCCTTTCTTTCTTTCTTTCTTTCTTTCTTTCTTTCTTTCTTTCTTTCTTCCTTCCTTCCTTCCTTCCTTCCTTTCTTCCTTTCTTCCTTTCTTTTTCTTTCTCTCTCTTCTTCTTTTCTTTTTATCTTTCTTCTTCCTCCCTTCTCTTCCTCTCTCCCTCTCCCTCGCCCCCTTTTCCTTGTCCCTCTTTTTCTCACTCTTTCCCTTTTTCTTCCTTTAGTTTCTTTTCCTTCTCTTTTTTTCTTTTCCTTCTTTCCTTCCATCCTTCCTTCCTTCCATTCCTCCCTCCCATCTCCTTCCTTCTCTTTCCTTTCCCTTTCCCCTTTTCTCATTTCAGGTTATATTCATGAATTGTTCACCCAATTTAGCCAACCAATTCCACTTGTCTCTCCAGGAGTGTCCACAACAGGTAAGGGGGACGGTCATAAAAGAATTCACAAATTTCCAAAGGGTAAGGCTTAACCCCACCATCTTGACTTTTTTGACTCCTCTACAGACACACACACACACACACACACACACACACACACGGCACCATCCTTTAATTTCCAGTAACTTGCTTGACTCTGGATACCAGCCACTGAAAATTTGCCTATGTTTCTTGGCACGCCACCTCCTCCCTTTTATTCCTTCCCTTTGCAATCATGGCCAACCGGAAATTTGTTTCCCAAACACGCATGGAGCCAGTTGTCTTTCGTTGCCTTGAGATATTTATTGCTCCTAATACGTTCTGCTCCAGAATGGAGAAAATGAGGGGAGAGGGAACTTGAGGTGGAAAGAAAACTTCAGTTCGAAAAACACTTGAGAGGAAGTGAAGTTTGCTGCGTCATCAGCTGGAACTTTTAAGCTGGCCAACATCAGGAAGGCCGTGTTTTGTGGCTTTTTGATTGGGACTCCAAAAAAGCAACGTCTGCAGGTATGGTGAAGCCAGAAACTTTGTCCCCCAGCCCAGATGAAAATCTTAGTCACCATATTTTTTTTCTTGGGGGAACCAGAAGCTATTACAGATGGGGAAGAAATCACCCCAGAGAAGCACATTTGGGTTGATGCTGACAGAGAACGTAATGGTTGTCTTCACACTTTTGCTGTTCTGTTATTCATTTGCTTCCCACTTTTTGCAGCCTTCTTAGAATATGGGATAGCAGAATTTGGAAAGGACCTTGGAGGTTTTCTAGTCCAACCCTCTGCTCATGGCAGGAAATCCTATATATCATCCTGGACAAACGTCTTCAGGAAAACCACCAAGCTCAGAAAGCACCAAGAACTCCACAATGATCATCTCCTCCTCCTCCTCCTCCTCCTCCTCCTCCTCTCCCTTCTAGCACTGAAGATTCAACCAGCTCCCCTGTCAAGCCCCATATATGTCTCTGAGGAGCAGAAGATCATTGCCTGATATGATCAGACATTGGATCAGATTAAGCTGACAAAATGCAAACCAGCACCCGATCTGATGATTGAGGCTTGATGCTTCTGACAGATATGCGAGAGTTTTGTTCCGGCCTTCTCTAGCTTTGCTAAGCGATAACAACCATGCCTAGCCACATTCATCTATCATGCTGTTTTCTGCAAATGAAGCATGCACGACTTCACATGATGGGTTGACTGATAAAGCATGCTTAAGATTAATTTATTTACTTGCTTATTTACTTTTTATTATTAACACACTGCTTTTTTAATTACTTATTATTAACAATGAGAGCTCATGGATCGAAGACAAATTCCTTGTGTGTCCAATCACACTTGGCCAATGAAGAATTCTATTCTAGATTTTACCATTGGTGGGGACAGAAAGGAAGGACTTAAGATGGAAAAGAGTTGTTGAGAGAGTAAACGAGAGTATGAGATGAAAATAAGACCAAAGATGTTGGAGAATGTAATGTAAGAATGAATAAATGTATATAGGAATGTATATACTTATGTGACACTGACCAAAAGTTATGTCAAAACGACTTCACCATGTTCAATGTTTTTAATTGTTATGTTCATTAAAAAAAATTAAAAATCTATTCTATTCTATTCTATTCTATTCTATTCTATTCTATTCTGCTC
>NW_020769420.1:2066166-2079362 GCF_900518735.1 Pseudonaja textilis | reverse complement strand
GAAAGAAAGAAAGAAAGAAAGAAAGAAAGAAAGAAAGAAAGAAAGAATATTCTCAAGTGCCTTGACCTCACTGAACAAGTGCCAGTAAGGCAAAACACTGGGGAATTTCTGTGCAGCTCATCTTTGATTTATCTATTTATTTGTATCCAGCCTTTTATTATTTTTTATAAATAACATAAGGCAGCGAACACACCTAACACACCTTCCTCCTCCTCTTTTCTCCACCACACAAGTGTGAGGTATGCTGGGCTCAGACAGGTCAAAATACAGGTGACTTTCCTGCTTAAGGTAGGACTAGAACTCACCGTTTCCTACCAATTCCCCCAGTGGGCTCTCATGCCTGAGGTGGGACTAAAACTCAGAGCCTCCTAAAGAAAAGAAAAGCAATCTTTGAACCCGCGGCATCTAAAAAGCAAAAATAGATGTTTCTTCGTGCCTTTGAATCATAGAAGATCCTGGATTTCTTTCTTGCTATGCTGGGCGGGTGACGCAGATCCCCGATGCCATGGGAGGGAGACAGTGGGTGACAAAAGGCCAGCTCTTATTCCCACCACGGGACTATCTAAACCCAGCCATCAATGGGGCATTTGTGAACCCGGCCCCTTTTCCAGGCAGCCCAAAGGACAAAAAAAAAAACCCAACAACCCCATCATCGGTCACTTCGCATCACTGGAAGGTCAAGAGGCAACCTCGCTCATCCCTCGTGATGTCTCCGTATCCACGAACCCAGAAAAGAACCAGAGAAAGCCGTCAGACCAGGCATGTTTTCATGGAGAGATTTGAATTCCCTGGAGATCTGGAGATGATCAAACAGGATCTGAGATCATCCACTTGCCCTTGGAGATTTGGCAAGAATCCGGCAAAGCTTGGTCTGGCTGAGGGTTTCATAACTTTGCTCACACATCACAGCTGCCTCCCGGGGAGCTGATGGGGTGTGTGTGTGTGTGTGTTACAGGGGACTCAACCCTCACAGGTTCCCACAAAAATCTAGGTGGTCCGAACCTGACTTGGATTCTTGATTGCGCTTAAGAGTTTGTGTCTGTTGCTTTGGCTTCGTGCTGAGCGTTTGCTGTCTGCAAATATTCTCCAGGGCGATAAAATATCTGCAGAATGGGGAGGATTCCTCCGTCGGCTTCCTCGCTGTCTGACTCTTTGGAAAATGCATGCATACCAAAGCAGGCTATTTTTATTTGGAGTGGTTTCTATTTATAGCTCCAAAGGCTCCTTTGTACAAGCTGCATTTCTACATGCAAAATGAGGCCAAAGTTCTGAGTTTCCATGCATTCACACAGTGCCAGCAGCTCTTCCACCCATGTCCTCGGCAGACAGCTAAAGCTGGCATCACAAGGCTAACATCCATTTCCAGCAACCGTTCTTCATATGTTTTAGTCTCCGGTCACCTTTATTGCTCTTGGAGCTCTTTCTAGAATCTCAGTATCGTGGCAATCCCAAGATTAAGTAAGACAAGAAATAGATTCATTCTATCCTATTACAAAAAAAACCCAGAAGCATCGGTAACGTGTGGCTCTACTAAACGAATGAATTCACACTGAACTAAAAATATGGGGAACAAAACCTCTCTTTTACAGTGGCCCTTTCAAACGCAGTTTTCTGCTCAGCGCCTCCACAACCTTCCCCGAAAGTGAATTTTTTACTTTTTGCAAGCTGCAACTGTTATGTCCTGAGGACTCAAGGAGTTCTCACTCAGGTCCACTTACTTGTGTGGGCGTTATTCCCCCATTCCCATTGGTCAGTTCTCCCCAGCAGCCAGCTATAAAAGCAGGCTGCGGGGTCCAACTGGCTGCTGATTGTTGCGAGCCAGTTCCAGGCTTGGCAAGCACGGTCAGCCCTTTATTTGTAAAATAAAGTACTGTTGCACTCATGCTCTGGTTCAGCCTCTCATTGCTCAAACTTAACACTGGCGACGAGGATGGGATGGCTACCAGAAGCACCTTGCAACCGCTGAGTCACTAGCCACCGATCTACAGCCCAGAGAGAGCGAAACGAGCGATCAAAAAGAGCAAACGCAGATCCGCAGCCAGAGAAAGCGGTCTGAGTCAAATAGTTAGAAGCGTCTGTAGCCGCTTGTTAGCCTCGCTACGGGGAAAGTGAAGCGCTGCGAGCCGCAGCCGCTCTGCATTTGGCGCGAAATTCAAACGGGTGTCATTTGAATTTCGAGCCAGTAGGAATCACAGCACAGCGCTGTAGAGAGTCACTAACGCCCACTTTTTTTGGCGCGAATCAAGACACCTCCAACGGCTAGCAGCCAACGTGGTAACCCAGAGAGAGAGAAAGAGAGGGTAGCAAAAAAACCTCTCCAGAGCTGATATCACTAATAACTCACGAGCGTTCGTAGTCCCAGAGAGATTTCTCCCGCAGGTAGCCCAGCCGTTCCAGCACCATGAGTTCCAATCCAGTATTCCCGGCGTTTAAACCAGACGAAGAGAAGTGGGAATCGTATAAGAACCGTTTCAATCATTGCATCGATGCGGTCGGCCTGTCGGATGCGGGAGAGCATCGGAAAAAATCCTATTTCCTAATCTACTGCGGAGCCACCATTTACGATACCGCTGCAGCACTCGTGGCACCGAGAGAATTAAAAAACGTTCCGTGGTCCGAGTTGCTTGAGATCCTCACAAACCACTACGCTCCCAGGCCTTCACAAATCGCCAGGAGGTTCACGTTCCGAATGAGGAAGCAATCAAGTAAGGAGACCATCAACCAATATATGGCCGCCCTCAGAACAGCAGCCCTGCACTGCGGGTTTGGAACATACCTGGAGGACATGCTCCTCGATCAATTGGTTTGTGGGGTCAAGGATCTCAACCTACAGAGGCGACTGCTAGCTAAAAAAGACCTCAACCTCGCGCAAGCGGTAGAGGAGGCCCTAGCAGCCGAGCTAGCTACGAACTCAGCCACCGAAATTCAGGGCCCAAGCGCCAAGCTAGCAGCGTTCCCAGTCCATTCCGAAGAGGTGGAAGCGGAGGAAGGCCACAACGATGAGAACGATGTCCATCGCCTCACCAATGACAGACGGTCGCAGGTAGGGGCCAAACAAGAATACACCGGTCCACCCAAGCACATCACCCTGTGCCTAGCCTGTGGGGGATCACATCAAAGGGCCACCTGCAAGTTTAAAGGAGCCGTTTGCAACAACTGCCATAAGAGGGGGCACATTGCGAGAGTCTGCCAAGCCCCCCAAAGCGCGGCACAAAGACCCCCGTCCTCGCACTCGGGACCACAGAGGCAAGTATTAAACTGTCGCACGCACCGCCTTGCCAGGCGTACTTGCCACTCTGTTAGTAAAATTTCTCTCTCCGTTTCCCTAGAAGGTAAACCGTGCCACATGGAGGTTGACACAGGGTCAGCGCTCTCAATAATCTCGTGGAACACCCTCAAGAGACTCCACCCCAGCCTATCTACTACCCGGCTTCAGAGATGCCAGTTCGGTCTGAAGGACTACCAGGGGAAGGCCATTCCCGTGATCGGCAGAGGCAAGTTCTTTGTCAGTTTTAGAGCTTTTAAAGGCCACCTACCTCTAGTGGTAGTTAACGGCAATCTACCCACCTTATTGGGGCTCGATTGGTTTCCCCACCTCGGCCTAGGGTTAACAGGAGTCCATGCTGTCTCAACCTCAGACACTGACTCCTTATTCGCTGACTACGCAGATGTGTTCAGCGAGGAGCTGGGGTGTTATAATGGAACCCCCATCTCGTTCACCGTTGACCCCCAGGCAGTCCCAATCAGATTAAAACCACGTAGAGTTCCATTTGCTATTCGACCAAAACTAGACGCTGAATTGGATAAACTACTAAAA
This sequence comes from Pseudonaja textilis, assembly GCF_900518735.1. The sequence goes on along the minus strand of NW_020769420.1, from coordinate 2,075,545 downwards.
CAAGGGGTCATTGAGCCAACAGATTTCGCCAAGTGGGAGACGCCCATTGTCACACCCCTCAAAAAAGATGGTAGCCTGAGAATTTGCTCGGACTACAAGACAACAATCAATAAATATTTACAAGTTAGCGCCTATCCCGTGCCCGTCATTCAGCACTTATTGCACACATTCGAACCGGGCAGTATTTTTGCTAAATTGGACATGTCTCAAGCATATCAACAGTTCCCTGTTGATAACCAAACAGCGGAACTTCAGACCATCGTCACTCACAGGGGTGCCTTCCGATGCAAGCGTCTCCAATTTGGCGTAAGTGTTGCCCCGGGTATTTTTCAATCCCTCATGGAGCGGATTTTACAGGGCCTCCCTGGTGTAGTACCCTACTTCGACGACATCTTGGTCTCGGCCAGGGACAGACCCCAACTCTTCCAGAGAGTGCGAGCAGTGTTAGAGAGGTTCAGACAGCATGGCCTCAAGTTAAAAAAAGAAAAATGCGCCATTGCCACTAGACAGGTGGACTTTCTGGGTTATAAAATTGACGCCTCTGGCATTCACCCCCTGGAGTCCAAGGTCAGGGCGATCCACGAAGCTCCCACACCGACCTCCAAAACGGAGCTACAAGCTTTCTTGGGACTCCTAAACTTTTATGCATCCTTTTTGCCCCATAAAGCCTCAGTAGCCGAACCCCTACACAGATTACTAGACAAAAAGTCACCGTGGCACTGGGGGCACAAAGAAGACCAGGCGTTTAACGCCGTCAAATCACTACTTACGTCAGAGGCAGTGCTCATCCAATTCGACCCCAACCTTCCTTTAGTACTGGCAGCAGACGCATCCCCTTTTGGAATTGGGGCGGTCCTTAGTCACCGACTCGCCAATGGCGCCGAGGCCCCCATCGCCTTTTTCTCCAGGACGCTCTCGGCCACGGAGCGAAATTACAGCCAAATAGACAAGGAAGCCCTAGCAGCTGTTGCAGCCGTGAAAAAGTTTCACGAATTCCTTTTGGGCCACTTCTTCGAACTGGTCACCGACCATAAGCCCCTCCTGGGCCTACTGGCCGGCGACAAACAGACACCTCAAGTCCTCTCCCCTCGGATGACAAGGTGGACGCTTTTCCTAGCGGCCTACTCATACAAACTTATCCACCGCCCGGGCAAAACTCTATCCCACGCTGACGCACTCAGTCGCTGCCCCTTACCCGCTCCGGCTGAAGACCCAGCTCCTGTCAATGCCATTTTTGAAATCACCCAGTTGGACCTGCCCATCACCGCCCTTGACATCGCCGCCAAAACCAAGGCAGACCAAACGCTCGCCCAGGTGCTCGACTGGGTGAGGAGGGGGTGGCCGGGAGGCAATGTTGATAACAAATTCGCACACTTTAAGACTCGCATGCAGGAGCTGTCCAGTTTGCAGGGTTGTCTACTGTGGGGCACTCGAGTGATCATCCCGACCTCGCTGCGTACCCGAGTCCTGGAGGCGTTGCACGAGGGACACCCCGGCATTGTGAGAATGAAGGCGTTGGCACGCAGCTACGTGTGGTGGCCGGGTCTAGACGAGGACATTGTCAATTGGGTAAGTTCCTGCAGCATTTGCCAGGAATCCCGTCCTGCTCCCCCCATCGCCACCCCTACCAGATGGGAGAGCGCCAGCGCCCCTTGGTCTAGAATCCATATCGATCTGGCCGGCCCCGTGCATGGAAAGATGTTCCTAGTGGTCGTGGACGCTTATTCCAAGTGGATAGATGTGGCACAGCTATCCACGACCACCACACTAGCAATCACCAACGTGTTAACGCGCCTGTTCGTTACCCACGGACTACCCGACTCCTTGGTCTCCGATAATGGCCCACAGTTCGCATCAGTAGAATTCAGCCGTTTTGCAGCCAACCTAGGCATTCGCCACATTTTAACAGCCCCATTCCACCCTGCGAGTAATGGGTTGGCTGAAAGGGCCGTCAGGACCACCAAAGAGGCCCTCGCTAGGTTTGGCAGAGATGACTGGCACCACAAACTCTCACGGTTCCTGATGAGCCAGCACTCAACCCCCTGTGCAGTCACCAATAAGTCCCCAGCGGAACTTCTGATGGGCCGGCGCCTGAGGACTGTATTAGATAGACTGCACCCACAATACTGCCCTGACTCTCCCCTCGCTTCCACTTCGGGGGTTAGACATTTTATGTTACAGGAGCCGATATTCGCTAGAAATTTCGCTGGGGACCCACTTTGGATTCCGGGCGAGGTCATCGCCGTCACCGGGCCGAGATCCTATAGAGTCAGGCTGGAGGATGGTCGCGTCTGGAGGAGACACATAGACCAACTCAGAAGGCGCCTCAGCAACCTCGCAAACAAGAATCCAGAGTCTCCAGTCGAAGGGGAACCGTCCCATCCGCCACCCAGCCACATCGCACCCAGTGACCAGTCTGCGCCAGCGGTCGTTCCGGTCAGCCCAAACCCGGACAACAGCGCCCAGAGAGTTGATCAACCGGATCCAACCCACGAGAGTTTGACTCCAGAAACCAACCCGGTGGTTTCCGAGGATGCCCAGTCCAGAGAGAGTGTTGGCGACACTATGCCAGCTCAACCGTCACAGACTGATACCGAACAGTCAGACAATGTTCCCGAGTTGCGCCGCTCCGGGCGCCAACACAAACCCCCCATCTACCTCAAGGACTATGCGTGTTCGCATCTGGGGGGAAGGGGTGTTATGTCCTGAGGACTCAAGGAGTTCTCACTCAGGTCCACTTACTTGTGTGGGCGTTATTCCCCCATTCCCATTGGTCAGTTCTCCCCAGCAGCCAGCTATAAAAGCAGGCTGCGGGGTCCAACTGGCTGCTGATTGTTGCGAGCCAGTTCCAGGCTTGGCAAGCACGGTCAGCCCTTTATTTGTAAAATAAAGTACTGTTGCACTCATGCTCTGGTTCAGCCTCTCATTGCTCAAACTTAACAGCAACAAACTTTGCAACAGCACCAGTGCTAATACAAGACAAAAATCTAACCTCAGGTTTTTTTTTTCTCGCTAATAAAAAGTCTAGAAAACACTGCAGCTGGAGGGAAGGAAATGGTACAGCAGTCGAAGTTACATGCAAAGGACGACAGTTTACATTGGAGGAAGTTGCAGTTTCGAAGCTGCAGAGAAGGAGATGTAGCTGTCAAAGAACACACGAAGGGAGATTAATACGCTTTAAAAATAATATTGGGCAATGTATACTTATTGTAAGATATAAAAAAGACAATGCATTCAAGTTCTCTGCGTGATAAGAGACCGATAAATGTCAGTCGATTCCATTTTTTTTACAGCTACAAAATAAAAAGAGTAGACTGGAATACTACCACGATAAAACTACCAGGATTTTAGCAATTGGCACATTCAAGACCCACTGAAAGTCAGATTATGTTGAAAGTCCAACTGCCGCTTTCCTGGAAAATGGATTTTTGCAGTGCAATGCCACTAATTTCCTGTAAAATACTGAAGACAGGAAATCATAAGCAAGAAAGCAGAATGTATAGATATCCGTTGGAAAGTAAGATGACCTCAAACTCATATTACTCCCCCAGTTGACTGCTAAAGCAGGTTACTATATATCCCTTCTGGATCCAGTTGCTATCACCATCTTTGTTTCCCCGGTATAAAAAGTCCCCTTTATGCTAATTTTCAAAAAAATAAAACAAGACAGAAATGAAAGGCCTTTGCTCCTTTCCTGGATGCAAGGGAACCCACAGTGCAGTCAAAAAACATCAGGATGGTGGCCACAACAAGGAATCAAAGCTCCATTCCATAAAATGGCCAAGATAACTACATGAATGTATGCATGGAATCCCTTAGAAAATAGCTCGGTGTTTTTCAAACTTGGAAACTTTAAGTTGTGTAGACTTCAAGTCCCAGAATTCCCTAGCCAGCATGCTTGAAGATATCCCCAGAAGTCCACACATCTTAAAATTGCCAAGTTTGAAAAACATTCTTCCAACAAAACTGGAGAATTCCCCTCAGTTCAAGTGGCTGTTTGTCCCCAGCAAACCATCTTGAAAGGGCCTGGAAGGAAGACCACAAAGTAATCCCAGGGCTGCAGGATACAAGGAGATGTCCCAAAACATTCTAGAAGAAAGAAAGGTCAACCTTGTTCCATACTGTTCTCAGGGAAACTGCGTAGACACTACGTTCCCAGGAGTCAACTCATGCAAGTCTTCCTATCTGTCTTGTTTCTAATAGGAAATGGATTAGTTCAATAGGTGAGTTTGGTCTGGTATATGAATCTAGCCAATGGGAAGGAACTTTCCGGGAGGTGATAAGAACATTAAAGAATCCAGCTGGATCAAGGCAAAAGATAATTGTAGTACAACATCTATTTTCCCATAGTGGATATTCAAACATTTATGGAACTCCTGTAAGAAATGACCAATCTCTGCGCCTGTCCCAATCAGCAGACTACGGTGTCCACAGTCATCCTTCTCCTCTTGTCTGCTTCATGTATTTGATAGCCTTTGATATGTTTGTTCTCCAGGAACGTGTCGTAGAATGTTTTGAATGGTCTATAAGTGGCCAATTATCATAGCTTTTGGTCACAAATTCCACTACTGAACTTGTTTTTCCTGTGATCTGCCACAAACATTCCCCCAGTTTTTTCCTACTCTTAATAAGTTTTCCCAAAATTGCAAAAATGATTGCATTCTTTCAGTTCTTCCTTGGCTGTTAAAGACCAAATAAGAATGACTAAGTCAGCAAGGATTCCCCCAGATCAAATGTCTTCAAATTATTTTGGTATTCCTAATAATACCAACAATTTCTCTACCTTGGCAACTTTAAGATGGGTGGACTTCAACTCCCAGAATTCCCCGGCAGGCATTATTAAACTTCTGAGGTCTAAACAGGGTCCTTTTTTGTATCATGGTGCCCAAAACTGGACATAGTATTCCAAGCGTCTAGGACAATTTGCCGCAGCCAACTCACCACGGCCATCTCTCTGTGGCCAACTCAACGTGGCCCTCTTGATGCTGCCAACTCCCCGCAGGGCAACTTGCCACAGAAAATTCCACACGGGATAACTCAATGCAATAACTGTTATCTGCTATTGTTTCTTTGACATCATTTCCATTGACAAAAATGGAAACTATCTCAAACAAACAGGGGCAGATAACAATTATAGCACTGAATTATTCCACATGGAATTTTCTATGGCAAGTTGCCCTGCGGGGAGTTGGCAGCATCAAGAGGGCCACGTTGAGTTGGCTGTGGCGAAATGGCTGTGATGAGACGGCTACACAAATTGTCCCATTCCGGAATAGCTACATAAATCCCACTGAGCCATCCATTTTGACCTGGAGAGTATCAAACCGTGGCTGAAGAGGGAGTGTGAAAGCATCCCTGTTACTGCGATTCCTTCCAGAAAGCATGTGACTTTCTGACTTCTTTCCTCTTGCAAGCTGGTTTTGGAAGTGACATTGTTGGCTAACTTCAGAGTTTATGTACAATATGAAACTGGGAAGTTGCTGATTTCCAGATAATGAACTAAAAGAGCCTTTTTGACATCCTGTTGAGCCTCTTTCAATTCTTGCTTAATGTTTTTGCAGAAAAGAGAGAGAGAGAGAGAGAGAGGGAGGGGGGAGGGGGGGAGGGAAGGAAGGAAAGAAGGAAGGAAGGAAGGAAAGGAAAGGAGGTGCCTAGAACTGCAACCAAATGCTAGAGGTGGTCACGTCAGTAATTTATATAATGGCATTATAATATTGGCATATCTCTTTTCAAAACTGCTCTATATTATCCCTCACCAAGTGTTGTCTTATGTCTTCTGTGTCAGACACCTATCTTAAACAATTTATTATTGAAAGAAGAGGTAGTGACAGAGGACAGTCCTCGTACTTATGACCATTGCAACATCATCCCATAGTCCCGTGATCCAAATTCAGGGGCTAGGCAGCCAGCACCTTACTTACGATGGCTGTAGCATCCCGGGGCAGGTGATTCCCATGTGAATGTCGGCGTTCCAAGTAACAACCTCCAAATTAAAAGACTCCGAGACTCTCATCTTCTCAAAGATCCATTTTATTAGAGATGTCATATCGGCACATAAAAAACCCGAATCTGAGATTTCCAGGTTTTCCTCAGGCCGAAGAGAATCCAAAATCCAAACCCAGCACTCCCATAGTCCATCACATGGTCCAATCATTACTTCATCCCAACCCGAGACTATCCCCAATCACTCCCCTCCAGGTGCAGAGTGACCTGTCCTTGACTCTCTGAGAAAGGAATGTTGTTGTGGCTAATTTTTCCACCGCTTCTTGAAGTCCCCCCTCCCAAATTCCCAGGCACTGAATGTGGCAGCCCGGAAGCCTCAAAGAAAAATGGCTTCCAAGCTGACAGTGTGACTTTCCCAGCCAACGTCTGACAAGCAGTGTCAATGGGGGGGTGGGGGGGAGCCAGATCTGCTTAATGACAATATAATTCACTTTACAACTGGAGCGATTCGCATAACAGTCATGATCCAAAAAGTTGCAAAATCAGGTGTGTCTCCACTAACAATCACCCTGTTTAACAACAGAAATTCTGTCCCAATAAAGATTATAAATTGAGATTACCATGTACAGGTAATTTTGGTTTCCAGCTCTGTTTAGCAACCCATTTGAAATGATGAAACATTGAAAAACTAATTTTACATCCGGAGGAGTTCAACTTGGCACAGCGGGGTGGGATGTGGGGGTTATAAATAGGATCTCAGAAGTCAAGAAATGGGTGAGACTGAGAAATCATAACAAGATTCTTTTATTTTTTTTTAAATACAACTTATTTTATAAAATACATATAAAATCCAAAGTATAAAAATATAAAAATGTATGCCATTGAAGCATCCGTAATTTTTCACACAGTCACAAAAAACATTGTGAGAGTTAGCACCAAACAGATCATTGCTTGGCGCTTCTTTCAGTCCAAACTGAAAATCCTGTTGCCTTGGCCCAAATAAATATATTATTAATTATTATTATTATTATTATTAATTATTATTATTATTAATTATTATTATCATCATCATCATGAAGAACAACAAACAACAGTCTTTAGAATATTCTAGTGCGGGAGCTCCCTAAAAGATAAGCCCCAAATTTTGGACAGGACATAAAATACATTCCATTCAAATTCTAAGGCACAATCATGATGCTTTAAGTTTAGGAAGTTGGTTGGAGACCTCTGCCCGTTCTCCTTGTGCTAGCTAGAGGTTGAATCTGACCTGGGTTCCTTCCTATAGATTTTCCTCCTCTCCGTGTCATCTCCAAAACTCCAAAGATGGGATATTTGGGGTGGGGGTTCCTCCATTTTTACAGCTGGCTCTTTCCAAGGAAGCTCTGGTCTTGTCAACCATTGGAAGCAGCCGCCTCAAGGCTGAGATAGAGAGAAGGTTGAAGAAGCTGAAGAATGGGACAGGTAAACCTCCTAGCAAATTAACTCCAGTTGGAGAGAAGGAGTTGGACCAGCAATGGGAGATAAACATTTTTTTTTAAAAAAAAAAATTGAAGTCTTCAAAGGACCCCTTATGATACAGAACTTGGATGGCTCAACCCAACCAAGATGCCACCTTTGAAAGACCTATGCAAATATTTATCTGTTTATATTTATTTTTAAAAAGTAGTCTCTTATCATTTGTCAGGGATATATCCTGAGAAGGTCCCAGGAGAGAACGCTTCAAGCAAACTAAATTCTCAGTAGCGAGAGACTGCAGGTAGCTGTGTCGCCACTACCTGATCAACCATGTCAGTTACGAATCCAGGGGCTACATTCATAGAAGATGCTAAACACAGTTGGGTTTTAAATCTTGGCTATTTGGGGCTTTCTCTGGTGGCCCACCATGCAGTGGGGTTTCAGTTTCAGTCTCAAGTCTTGTGCAAATCTAGAAAAATAGGGTGAATTTGGTCATGAAGGCCAAACATGGTTTGTGAATACATCCAATCTGTAGATTAGAAGATGCTTAAATACATACCCAACCAGTTTGCTGGCCTGCATAAAGGTGAATTGCATGGATTCAATGCATTCATTTTGTTCAGCATCCATCAGTTTGCTCGAAAAGAATACATTTTTCCATTACAGTTTTGTTCTGCGTACATTTTTCTAAGTTTTCCTTTTGAGTTGGGGCTGGGATGAGAATTAGGGTTAGTTGGGATTAATCTATTCCTCAAAAGTTGGAATTATTGCACCTTTTTTCTCCACCTCTTTCTCTCTCTCCCTCCCTATCAATTTTAGTGCACATTTATGCATAGTTTAAAACAAAATTCTTTACATAAAAATTTTCAGAAAAAGCAAGTGGCAAAATACTGAAAGACAAAACCCTCTTCAAACTGGAGAGAAGTCTCGGAATATTGCTTTAAAAAAAAAAGAGCGATAATAAATAATAGTAGAACATTCAAAACATTTTCAATCGTTTCCACAACAGTCCTGTGAGGTAGATCGGCACTGTTATTTATCGTACAAGATTGTGTGGTTGGGAAAGAGAGATCAAAGAAGGCACTTAGTGAATTGGAAACTAAGGCGGTTTGTACCAGGATGTGCCTCATTCATCTCGGCTCCTGGACCAGATATGTAATATTATATTATTATACGTAATATAATTTCCAAATATGCTGGACTCAGGTATCATGGCCGAGTGTCTCTGGAGATTCTCAGTCATCCAGGTCATGGTTGTCTCAAAAGTTCTTTTTCAAGAGGCCACTGGACTTTCTGTTTTTCCTTGAAGATATATCGCTTCTCAGCAAAGTTTACGTTCTGGACAGAGGGGACCGCTGGTTTGAAAGAAAAGTCAAAAAGGCCATCAACATTAAACAGCCTTCTCTCAACAGAGGGGGAAAGGATATGACACCGCCTCTCTCCTGTCCAGCAGTCCCAAGAAGGCTCCACACCCCTTTGCACTACTCAGGTGACCCTGAGGGCACAGGTAAACCTCCAAGTGGCCTCAACAGCTCTCAGAAAGAGTACTAACGACCAGATGGCCAATATAAATCCTTCCATTCTCCCACCATTCAATCAGAACTGAAGGAGCTTCTTGGAGAAGAAGTAAAACGTCTTCAAAGAAAAACGAAGCCCAGCGGCCTCTTGAAAAAGCCCCTTTGGAAGGAAGCTGAGGGCTACAAACTTTACAGTTCGAGAGCAAGGTCATATGAAAAGAGGACAGGGCTTCAAACGGATGTTGGTGATAATCATTTTGGACCCTTGTGGGCATGCTCATTCAGACAGCCCCAGAAGGGTTTTGAACCCCAAATAGTTCAAAAATTTCTTCTCACCTAACACTGAAAAAAATAATCTTTTTAAAGGGATGGATTCTGGCAGCCGAAATACTAGTTTTTCATACTAGCCAGCAGTAAACTATATATGTGATTGTGTGTTTATACACACACACACACACACACAC
>NW_020769420.1:2034300-2066156 GCF_900518735.1 Pseudonaja textilis | reverse complement strand
GGGGGGCAGCGTAGATCTGTGGCTGCCCGCACAAGCTTTGTTTACCAACCCCTGACCAGAAGAATGATCTAAACTCAGCCCTTTCCCCAAACGGGGGGAAAAGGTAGGAAGGAAAGGAAAAGATTTGCATAAGGCAGGAAGCGGTGTGGGGTGTGGGGGAATAAGAACGCCTGTCTTATCGCAAGCCCTGGGGATGAGCAAGGAAACAAGGATGAGAGGGCCACACCTGGGGCCCCAAGCAGTGACTGCAAAGGCAGCCCTTGACTTAACAGTTGGGAGGGACTTCAGAGGTCATCTAGCCCGACCCCTTGCTCAAGCAGGTGGCCTTTACGGAATAACAGGAGTTGGAAGGGACCTTGGAGGTCTTCTAGTCCAGCCCCCTGCTCAAGCACCACAACGGAGCCAAAAGTTTATGTCGTTAAGTGAGAAATGAAACCATTAACATCTTAGATTAGGGCTTAATCTCTGGGACTCTGCGCATGCTGGCTTGGCCTTAATCCTACAATTGTGGTGCTGGAGGTCTCTTAATATTAAAACATAGCATAATAGAGTGGGAAGAGGCCTGGGAGTTTATTGAACTCGGCAAATGCACAAGTACGAAAGGCCAAACCCCTGTGAAGTGCAGGGAGTTCTCAACGGCCGCATTGAGGCCAAGATTTCTGTTGTTAAGTGAGTTTGCTCCATTTTATGACTTTTCTCACCCCGTTCGTTAAGTGAATCACCATTGTTAAATGAGCTACATGGTCGTTCAGTGAATCTGGCTTTTCCCGTTGACTTTGCTTGTCAGGAGGTCGCAAAAAGAGGATCACAGGGACACCGCGATCGTCATAAATGTGAGCCGGTAGCCGAGCATCCGAATGTAAATCACGTGACCATGGGGGATGCTGCAACGTTCGTTAAGTGTGAAAACCAATCCTAAGTCCCTTTTTTTCCCCTGGTGCCATTGTAACTTCGAATGGCCGTTAAGCAAACTGTTGTAAGTCAAGGAGGGCGACCTGTGATAGCCATGGAAGTAAATACAGGTAGCTCTCGACTTACAACTACTCATTTAGCGACCGTTCAAAGTGACAACGACACCGCAAAAAGGGGACTTGGGACTGATCTTAAACCGTGGTGGGATTCAAATAACTTAACGACCGGTTCTCTGCCCTAATGATTTTTTCCAACAACCAGTTCAGGAAGTTAACAACCGGTTCTCATGAATCAGTGCGAATCGGCTGAATTCCACCACTGATCTTAAAGTTGCCAAGTTTGTAGAGGTTCTCGAACCGGTTCTCCCGGCGCCTCTTGCCTTCCCTTAGCCAAAAAAAAGTTGGCCATTGAGTTTCAGTGACGTCCACCATAGCTCCTCAAACCCTGCTCCCTTGCGCTCCTCGACTTTTTCTCCCACCGTTTTCTTACACCTCCAAACTACTTTGGGGAAAAGCCTGCTGATCCATGGGTGGACTGGATCGATAGAAAACAGCTGCCTGTCAGATAAACCAGAGCAGAATCTACCAGCTGGAGATGAGACCCAATGGTTCGGCAGAGATAAATTCTCTCCTCCACGCCTACAAGGGGATTTGTGGTTGGCCTCATTTGGAAGACCCCGTTGATCCAAGGAGAGCCAGAGCACAGCCGGCATCTGTGTGGTCTCAGCCGGGAGGAAGGGACAACTCTGTGCAGAAGGAGGAGCAATGAAGTCATCAGCTGTCCTGTTATTGACACTCAACTAGATGTCAGAAGGGGAGTGGGGCAAGGTATGTGACCAGTGACCCCACCTTCTCCAAGGGCAGCACTGTTCTTCTTCTTCTTCTTCCGGTTCAAATTAGCCAAAAAAAAGGGGGGAATAATAAAAGAAATTGGAAGGAGGGAGGGAGCGTTATTGGTTATTAGTATACAGTATATAGTTATTAAGATTGTTAGTCTCTGGTCATTGCTTGGATGCTATGAATGCAGGTAAGTCTTGGGGTTGCCACTGAGAGGAAGCCTGCCCATCACAGTCGCAACTACTAATGGTTGTAAGATGGATTGGTTGAGGGGGAAAATTAGGGAGGGAGGGAAAGAGAAAGGGAAGGGAAAGGAAAGGGAAGGGAAAGGAGAAGGAGAAGGAGAAAGGAAAGGAAGGAAAGAAGGAGAAGGAGAAAGGAAGGTAGGAGAAGGGAAAGGAAGGGAGGAAGAAGGCAGGAAGAAGGAAGGAAGAAGAAAAAAAGAGAAAGAAAAGAAAGAAAGAAAGAAAGAAAGAAAGAAAGAAAGAAAGAAAGAAAGAAAGAAAGAAAGAAAGAAAGAAAGAAAGAAAGTCCATTTGATGGTTGAAGCAAGAAGTAATAGATCCTTTCTCTGGGAGGAAGAGATTCTGCTTCAATTTTGAAGAAAGGATTTTTTATTTTTTTTCCACAGAATTAGAAGCACAACACAAACAGCAATTAAGAGCATGGAAGAATCCATGGATCTTTGCAGATTTTCTGAATGTTGAGTGAGCAGGGATGGGTAGACACAATTCCCAAGACCGTATGCTCCATAATCGGAGACCAAGGCAGGAGAAGACCACCTCCCAACTGCCAGAAGTTGGACCCCTGCTGGCAGGGAACGTCTTTCAGAAGATCTCTCCTGCAGTGCAGTCCCTCCTGGGATTGGTTTGGATTCTATATCGTGCGCTTGGGGCAAATGTTTTCTTTCACACTCCACCTGCTAGTAAGGTGAAGCTAACTGCGCCGTTTCCGCAAAAGGCATGAATTAGTACTTGCCCTTGGTGGGCGCTGCATTTTTCAGACTTGGGGGGGGGGGTTGAACTTCACGAATGGGGGCCCTTGAACAAAAAAAGTGCTCTTCCAATTTTGTGAAATAAAGCCATTTGTACAGAATGACGAACAGTGTCAGGAACTAGGTATGTCTAGCTTAGCAAAGACGAGGGATAGATAATCATCTTCCCAGAACTTGAGAGACTACCACAGAGAAGAGCCTATTCTCCGAGGCAGGACAAAAAATAACGGATGGAAACTAATCAAGGAGAGAAGCAAGTTAGAACTAAGGAGGAATTTCCTGACTGCGAGAACATTTAACCAGTGGAACAACTTGCCTCCTGAAGTTGTGAATGCTCCAACACTGGAAGTTTTTAAGAAGGGATTGGATAACGCTTTGTCTGGAATGGTATAGGGCCTCCTACTTGAGCAGTGGGTTGGACTAGAGGACCTTCAAGATCCCTTCCAACTCTGCTATTGATTGTGTATAAAGACCGGACTCTACCCTGGAGCAGTTGATATCTTGGAGTGAAGCATCTCTGCGCGTCATAGATTTTCGACCAGCTGAAAATCAACACCAGAACACCCACCTTCTCATCTGCCTCCTCACAACCAACACCCGAGCACTCCAGTTCCAAGGAATGGTTGATTCATGGGCCAAAGCGCTTCTTCATCACTCTTGCACACGCCTAAGGAAGATAGCAACTCACTTCTCACTCCTTCCAACCCCTGAAATGCTGAAAACCTTCGGAGGTCTCATTCTGCAGATCCACAGAGACTGTCATCAATGCCACACCGTCAGGTGCCTCGCAACGACAACAGTTCGTATCATCAAGAAAATGTCTTCCTTGCCGCACGGAAAAGAAATAAAACAGCCCTTCTCCCGATCCCATTTTCCAAGAGATTTTGTGCGCATATCCAGTCAGAAAATCTGAGCAGTTGAGAAAAGGAGGAGCTGCCAGGCTGACAAGCCACCGTTCCCCCAATGCATTTAAAAGTCCCTGGGTTCTAGATGCAGAAAGCATTGATGTCCTGAGCAAGCTGAAACTTTATGGGGTGGGGAAGAAAGAGAACTCAAGAGCCAGGAAGTAGGAGTAGAGCAAGAATTTCCAGCATCTCAGGGGCTGCCCCAAAGAAGAGCGAGTCAAGCTCTTCTCCAAAGCACCAGAAGGCAGGACAAGAAGCAACAGATGGAAACTAACCAAGGAGAGAAGCAACCTAGAACTAAGGAGGAATTTCCTGACAGTGAGAACGATTAACCAGTGGAACTGCTAGCCACCAGAAGCAGTGGGTGCTCCATCACTGGATGCATTTCAGAAGAGACTGGACAGAAATGGAATTTCCTGCTTGAGCAGGGGTTGGACTAGAAGACCTCCGAGGTCCCTTCTTCCAACTCAGTTAATTGATTGCTCACCCTGTTACAGGGCTCCAAAGTTGCCTAGCATCAACCTCCCTCCGACTGGGCACGAACCCCAATAAAGCCACCGACAATCGAAACCAAGAATCGAAACCACTCCAAGCCGCCTTTCGTGCGAATAACATTAGCAACGATAACACCAACACATTTCACTGTACCTTTTTTGGAGCTCTCATACTTTGCCACCAAACCCAGGCTTAAGAAACGCCGTTCTTCCACCCCAGTCTGGCCTCCTGGGGACAAGCGGAGAGATGTTATCTTACTGTCATGGTCCTTAATCTAAAACGTTCTCTTGCTTCAAACTTGGATTGGATGCAGAGAATATATTTTTTTTAAATAAAAAAAGAGGAGACACCCGATGAGACTCACTTCCACACCCCAGAATAGCTGGCCACAGCTGTTAAAAAGAAGGCAAGTTTTCTTGCAAAAAAAAAGAAGAAATAATTCTTATTTCCCTGCAGAAGACCATCAACAATCTTCTGGCTGTTTCTTTTCGAAGATTTCCTTTCTCTTGGTGTGACCTTCTGGAGATCCCACTTTGGGGACTGTTGGAGATGTCAAGGCACCAGAGAATGAAACTTCCGTTGTGGGCTCTTCCCCGAGAAAGACTTGGGTAGAGATTCAGGCAGGGGAGCGTCTCCAAGAGCGAATTGGAATTCACGTCCCCTTCAAGAGCTTCAGTCAAGAGTAAAACCTTCTTACCCAAATGACTCACCGTTCAGCTGATCTTGGCTACGCCTGGAGGTTTCATCCTGCAAGAGAGGGGAATAAATGACTGCTTTTATCTCATGATAGCAAGTGAACACCAAGGGGACTGTTTGACTCACCTGCTTGCTCTTCCGTGGATTAAGCAGAGGTCTCTTCCACCCCAAGACAATCCAGCTTTCACCAAGCTAAAAATTCCCCAAAGATTGTCTGTAGGGAATATGGCCAAAAGATAATTTGGAGTAGACCTACCCAACACCAACACCCTTCCAGAAGCTGTGCGTTCCCAATTCAAGCGGAGAGGCCAGTTACTTGAGGTTGATGGCCTTCAACTAGAAGGAACAAGGGATGGGAATGAAAAAGAAGGAAAGGGTTTTAGAAGCCCGGCGGAGCTACAATTTGCGGCTCTCATTCAGCCTCATGTTTTCTGACTCATCCCGTTAGCTAGATAACTCAGTAGTAAACTCCGACAGATGGCGAGTAGTGGTGATGACTACTAGTGGTTTAAGCAGAAGTTAGACCATTCTCTGGCCGGGATGCTTCAATGTGGATTCCTGAACAGGAGGGAGGAGTTGGTGTCTTCTGCAGCAGCTCCTTCCAATACTGTGATTTCAGGATCTTCTTGGATCTTCCCTGCCTCCAGTTGGTGAAGTAGATTGCTACTGGACGCAGATTGAATATCAGAAGATGGGAAAGGTCCGAAGTTCTTGGTTACCAAGAGAAAGACCTTCTTGGGGAGGAAAGATAGGTCAGGGTCAAACTGTGGGGTCCCTCATGCCCTCCGAGCTTGGTGGCTTTCTTGCAGACGTTTCGTTACCCAGCTAGGTAACGTCATCTGTGCAACATAGTCAAGTTTAGATAGATAAGCAAACGAGGTGGCCTTGCAGGCTGTTTTGTTGAGGCAAGGAAATTGCACCCTTTAGTACAGAGATCTCCACTCAAGAGCAACTCATGGCTGGAAACCATCTTCTAGATCTATCTGTGTGGCTTCCCTTGAACCTGATGGAGCATCAGATCACGCTAGCGTATCGGAGATCAATCTCTACTGTTGTCTGAACCTTGACTTTGGTTCTTGCCCTTGGTGACCTCAACAAGGAAGCTTAGCTTTGATGCCTGGATTGGTCTTCCCAATTATTCTTCTGGAATTAAGTCCTGGGCTTCACTTTGAGAGAGAAGACCATGTGCTGTTTTGTGATGGGGATTTGATTTCACTTTCCCGAAGTATCCAGAAACTCCCCTTCCTGTAAATGTGGACAATTTCTTTCTGAAGCAAGCACAGTGAGGGACTTTAATCGCATCTTGAGATAGCAGCCTGTTTTAACAGTGGCATATTTGTCTCCCAAGTGTGCTGGCCTCAGGGGAGGCATTCTTTCCTTACGGTCCTTTTAAAATATGTTAACCTGGGTGCTGTTTGGTATGTTATTCTTATTTTGATGGCCATTATCAGTCCCTGGAGCTATCTCTGCCTCGTTCTCTTTGCTTTTTTCAGGGGTTACCCCAAAGAAGAGGGAGTCAAGCTATTCTCCAAAGCCCCTGAAGGCAGGACAAGAAGCAAGAGGTGGAAACGAACCAAGGAGAGAAGCAACTTGGGACTAAGGAGGGATTCTCTTGACAGTTAGAACAATTAATCAGCGGAACAACCTGCCTCCAGAGGTGGTGGATGCTCCAACACTGGAAGTTTTTAAGAAGAGATTGGATAATCATTTATCTGAAATGGTCTAGGGTTGGTCTCTCGCTTGAGAATGGGGTTGCGCTAGAAGACCTCCAAGGGCCCTTCCAACTCTTATTCTATTCTATTCTATTCTATTCTATTCTATTCTATTCTATTCTATTCTATTCTCTTTTCCCTTCCCCTTCCTTCCTTCCTTCCTTTCTTTATTCTCTTCTCTTCTTCTCTTCTCCTATTTTATTCTCTCTTCCCTTCCCTTCCCTCTTTTTCTTTTCTTTTCTTGTCTTGTCTTCTCTTCGCTTTTCCTATTCTCCTCTACTATATTCTATTTTATTCTAAATTTCTATTCTATTCTATTCTATTCTATTCTATTCCATTCCATTCAATATTTTATTCTCTGTTCTATATTCTATTCTATTCTCTTTTCCCTTCCCCTTCCTTCCTTCCTTCCTTCCTTTATTCTCTTCTCTTCTTCTCTTCTCCTATTTTATTCTCTCTTCCCTTCCCTTCCCTCTTTTTCTTTTCTTTTCTTGTCTTGTCTTCTCTTCTCTTTTCCTATTCTCCTCTACTATATTCTATTTTATTCTAAATTTCTATTCTATTCTATTCTATTCTATTCTATTCTGTTCTGTTCTATTCTATTCTATTCTATTCTATTCTATTCTATTCCATTCCATTCAATATTTTATTCTCTGTTCTATATTCTATTCTATTCTATATTTTATTCTCTGTTCTATATTCTATTCTATTCTATTCAATTCTATATTTTATTCTCTGTTCTATAGTCTATTCTATTCTATTCTATTCTATTCTATTCTATTCTATTCTAAATTTGTTTTTCTCCCGTATCCCAGCGGGAAAAGCCATCCCTTTCAGATGCTTTGAACTACAAGCCCCATAATTGCTCATGGCTCATGCTGATTGAGGTTCCACCCAGGACTACATCTCCCATCATCACTCAGATGGCCAAAGGCTTCCCTTGTCTACCAAGCTCCAGGCTAAAGGGAGGTAAAACTCTAGGATGCCAAAGTCAAAAAGTCACTATTGACTCAGCTGATCGTCCCTTATGGACTGGAGAGCTGGCGCTTGGAGTTCCTACCAGACAGACATTGTTTGGGTCACTAAATTCCATTTCCCACTTCCTCCTTTCAAGAGTTAATCAGCTTGTTTCATTCTTGATTGAGTGTTTTGAGGATTTCCCCTCCTTGCCTCAAGGAGAGGTATTTTCCTTTCGGCATATATAAAAATGTACTGCTAATTTTGAGGTGCCCCCAAACCTTTGACCTTTCCCTCTATCACCAGAGTCAATAGTTAATTTTTAGACTTTGGTTTTCCATACTGGACTGGATGTTCAATATGCTGTGTGGCCCAGTGCAATATGATGTTTTTAGTAACAGATGAACAGAGTTGGAATGGGCCTTGTAGGTCATCTAGTCCAACCCTCCACCCAAACAGGAGACCCTACACCACTTCTGACAGATGGCAGTCCAGTCTCTTCTTGAAAGCCTCGGTAATGAAGCCCCCACAACGTCCGAAGGCACCTTCTATTCCATCGGTTGGTTGGTCTCCCTGTCAGAAAATTCCTCCTTATTTCCAGGCTGAATCTCTCCTTGTTCAGTTTCCACCCATAGTTCCTTGTCTGGCCTTCGGGTGCTTTGGAAAATAACAAACCAAAGATGAATGTCTTTTTCAGAAGTCTCATTCTAGAAAGAAAAAATGCATCAAGTTGCTTCTGGGATCGAACCAAATGTGGATATCAGTTGATTGACGGCAGGTGGAACTCATTTTTTCCAGTTAGAAATGAATGATCAAGGGGAGACTTCTAGATTCATATCTATCTACCCCCTCTCCAGAAAGTGTGATCCCTGGAGATGCGTCAAAACAGACAAGAGGACAACCAAAGTCAAGATACTAGTATCTCTAGACGTGACCCATGGCAAACTGGGGGGGCGGGGGGGATTTCCTGATTACGGTTAATTTGCCCATTCAACCAGAACTTTTACACTTCGTAATGGTTTATATCATTCATTTCACATTCACATTTGTGGGTTCTGTGATGCAGAGCAAACTGGGTGTTTTCCTCCAGGGGAAAAGTAAGACTGAACTAACTCAGTCTGAATTTCTCAGATCTGCAAAAGAATGAAACAAAAAAAAAAAGCCATATCTGCGTTTGCTCTTTGGGGAGAACAGAAGACGCAGGTATCTTAGCCCAGCAGAGAATCGAATTTTGCTCCATCCTTTTCTGCACCCCAGGGGTGTCTCCACACGCATGGCGAGCGCCTGGATCAGATCCCCTCTTCCCACCCGCCCCAAGCTGGGCCGTTCATTTCCTTCACTTTTGTCCAGAGCTGCTAAATTCACCTTTCACCTTCCTTTCTTAGCTGCAAGAAACGGATGAGGTTTGGAAATCGTGACAATGAGAGATATTCCACCAAAGACCATTGTGAAACACGAGTGAATTCATACCAAACGTCTCAATGCCTCTTGACATCACAGGAACTTAGAGAAAGGCGAAACTGAGGCAGAGCCGGGGGGAGGGTAGAGGAAAACATCTTTTTAAAAAACATTTATTGCAGGGAGATTATCTCAAAGTATGCATAGCTATGTTTGCATGCTTTCTTCCTTCCTTCCCGTTCCCTCGGATGTTCTCCCTTTGGCCAAATACTTTTACTAGTCAAGCTGAAAGCTCTTGGCTATCTTGAAAGTTTGAAGCCTTTATTTGTGTGTGTGTGTGTGTGTGTGTGTGTGTGTTACAGGTGCATATTGTGATCTGCTCAAGAGGAATGCATCGCATCTCCATTCAATGAACATTGCTCTTCCCACAAGGACATCAGGGAAGGGGCGTCAAAAATTGGACAATGGCAACCATCAATCATCAAAGTCTCCTTTCTGTTTTATTTATTAGATCTGTTTATAACACAAAGTTGGAAGGGATCTTGGAGGTCTTCTAGTCCAACTCCCCCCCCCCCATTCCAGCACAAGACTATCATTCCAGACAAGTGGCTGTCCAGTCTCTTCTCGAAAGCCTCCAGTGATGAAGCACCCATTACTTATGGAGGCAAGTTATTCCCCTGAAGTTGGGAAGTTTCTCCTTAATTCCAGGTTGCGTCTCTCCTTGGTTAGTTCCCATTTATTGTTTCTTGTCTTGTCTTTTGATTCTTTGGAAAGTAGTTTAACCCCCTCACCTTTGTAGGAGCCCCTCAAATATTGAAAGACTGCTGTCATATCACCCATAGTTCTTCTCTTCCTTAGGCTGGACCTACCCAGTTCCTGCAACCATTTTTATCCTGCCTTATTACTTATATATAACTCAAGCCAGTAAACATACATATAATACACAATACTCCTTCCTCCCCCTGGAGGATTACAGGGAATAACTGCATTATCCTTCCTCATATCAAAGTTTCTACATTTCTCCTTGTCCCTCACTTCCGGTTCTTTGATGATTAGCTGTATCTACAACTATTTCCCCTCCCCTCCAACACCCACCTACATTCCAAGGGCCGGGGCAGTCCCATAATCTCGGTGCTTTAAATTTTAATTCTTTTGCAGCTGGAAGTGCCACATGGCTTGCGGGGTGCGTTCCCAAGGGACTAACACACATGGGATTATTGATGGATCAATTGACATCAGACATGAGCATGACCCACGGTAAAATACAATAAAAGGAGATAAGATAAGATACAATCAGGTAAGATAAAATAGCTACCGTGAGATAAAATGGAATAAAGTACAGGAGGTAAAGATGGAAGAGCAAGATAAAATAGGATGAAGATGAAGAAGAAGAAGAAGAAGAGGAGGAGGAGGAGGAGGAGGAGGAGGAGGAAACAGGAAGAAGAAGATAAAGACTATAAATTAACTCAATTGACTATCAAATATATAAAACCGATATAAAAATGCAAAAATGCAAATGGACATAAAGAATAAAAACCTTCATAATTTCCTTCCTTCCTTCCTCTCTCTTTCTTTCTCCTCTCTCCCTATTTTTCTCTCTCCTTCCTTCCTTCCTTCCATCTATCCACCCATCCATCCATCCTGTTTCAGACAAACGATAAATTATCTCCCCATTTGGGCGAATGAAAGCACTAAAGAACTGATGAAAAAAATGAAACACGCATTGTACACATTTTTTTTTAAAAAAACCACATATTTATGAAAATATCCAAAGGACGATAATTGTATTAGTTAATCAGGAACAGGATACAACTTTTTTCTTTGTTTGCCTAAAAGGATGTTCTTCCCAGCCAAGGAGACCCAGTCCTTGTGAGCATACAATTTTTTCATGCACCAGTTTCTTCTGCCAAAGTCATAAATATGCCAGACAAAATATCTCAGAGCTAAAACAGCCCAGGATAACAGAAGATTAAACAACCCCACCCCACACACAACATCAACAAAACAAAACACATACATCCATATAAATACCAATTGCAACATTTTAAATAGGCTTTTAGGCACGAAGATCTATGAAGTTCAATAAATAATGAAATCATATTATTACACATCTCAGAAAACAGCTGGGCGCAAATGAACTTTCGAAACAACCCATCCAATTTTAGCGGTGAGAGTTGTCTCCCATTTTGGAAAAAGGCAATAAAGAGGCTCTCCAGAACCTTCCTTTTGCTGGAAAAAACAGCAAACCACGACCAGTCTCGCAAAATTCTGTCACTTTATCCCATCTTGGACTTTGTGAGATTCAGCAACGTTGAGACAGGTGGACTTCAACTCCCAGAATTCCCCCAGCCAGCAGGATGTGTGCATTTCAAGAATTTCCAGAAATTGAAAAACCCATATCCCTTGAGTCAAAGTTACGCAACCTCAACAATTGAGGAGGGACGGACTTCAAATCCCAGAATTCCCATGCTGGCTAGGGAATTCTGGGAATGGAAGTCCACTGATCTTAAAGTAGCTCAGGCTGAGATATACCACTAATACTCTATCTCAGTATTTCCCAGAAAGAGGTGTGGATCAACTTCCCCCATCCTGGCTGGGGAATTCTGGGAGTTGAAGGCCACCTATCCGCTGAGATTTTTTTTTCAAGCATTGGCCTCTCTCAATAAAGTTGGTGACAGCTAATCTTGATTAATGGCCACCATCGAGCCCAACGTTTCTGCGGCTGAGTGAGACATTTTGCTAAGTGAATCTGACCCCATTTTATGATTTTTCTTGCCACCCGTTGTTAAGTGAATCACTGCAGTCTTTAAGTTAATAACGTGAAGTTAATAAGCAAATCTGGCTTCCCCATTGGCTTTGTTCACCAGAAGTCCCAAAAGGGGCCATCCGTCATAAATGTGAATCGATTGTCAAGCACCTGGACTTGGATTAGGTGACCACAGGGACGTAAGTGTGAAAACAGTCATAAGTCAGTTCTTTCAGTGCCACTGTAACTTGGAACGGGCACTAAATGAACTGTTGTAGGTCGAGACTACCTGTATGGGTTTTTTAATGTTATTTTGTGTGTGAGGCGGTCTATTTTGTAGGGTGACAGGAAGGCTACAAACCACGAAAGAGAGCATCGACAACAAACAACAACCTTCACACATCACACACCCCTGCACCAACTTCATGCAGGCACATGTTTACCTAGGTCAAGTATGTTTTCACAACACGAATAGCATGATTAGTGTTAATCTTAGTTTGCATTTAGTAACTCGGCTTGTTCGTACAGTACACCGCCTGTTTCCTTCATGGAGAGTCCCTCGTATTGTCTGAACCCACCAAAAAATGGGTAGGTCCAACTATCACATTGTGTGCAACCCTTAAGTGCAACCTTAACACACATTCTAAAAACACATCATCTTCTTCATTTAACGACACAATAATCCCTTGCAGGGTGGGGTCTGGGCAATTGAATGGAGCTAGCAGGGTGTATTAATGGCCAGATGCCCTTCCTGTCACCAACACAGAGTTATATTCAGCAGATATATTCTCATGGCGCCCAGAGAGAGAAATATCTGCCTCTACCTCGGATTGAACTCACAAGCCTACCAATTGTGAGGCAAGAGCTCCACCTCTGGGCCACCACACCACTCCTACTCCGAAAACATGACCTCTTATTCTCTTAACCCAATTGGATGAGAACTGTGGGGTGGGTAGGGGCAGAGCAGGATTTTTCCACCCCAGCAATGGACGGAGGCCTCTTGGGAGCAGAAACGGTCTTTGCAAACAGTGAAAAATCACATGCATCCAATCCAGTTGTGGATCATTGTGAGTTTTGTCGCATCAAGATGTTTAGTCAGGCAGGATCATTTGTTACTGAATCACTGGGGAAAAACGGCCTGGTTCCTACTGAAAACCATTTTTCTGCCACCCTGGGATAACCTTGGAAATGGACATTAACTTGAGTTCTAGTATATTTTTATTATTATTATTATTATTAAAAAGCGGGGAAAAAAAACCCTGCACAAATTCTTCTTGCTAACAAAAACCAGGCAATTCCCAGCCAAAAAAAACAAGCCCAGATAAGCTGGTTCTGTTTTCTTTGCTGGCAAACAAGGAAGAAGACTAGCTTTCAGTACAAGTCCCTTATGGCCCCCTCCCTCTGGGGGTAAGGATTATGAAGGAGGGGCTTGTACGGTGATGTCACTGTGGGGGGCGGAGTTTGTTTTGTCTGGGGTTCCCTAAATTTTAGTCGTTAAAATGCCGAGTCCTGAATCCGCCTTTCCTCGCTTCCAATTGCTACGAGAATGTAACATAGAACGTAGAATCGCAATTGGAAGGGATCTTGGAGGTTCTCAGGGAGAATACTAATGACCAGATGACTGCAAAGAAACGTGACCCTTCGATCACCCCAAACTCCTGCCAGAGAACTGATAAAGCTTCATGGATGAGAAGCGAAACGTCTTCATTTTTTTTCCTCAAGGGAAAAAAGAAAACCCAGTCCAGATGCCTTTTGAAAAAGCACCTTTGAGACAACTATGACTTGGATGGCTGAGAATCTCCACGCTTGGGGGCTCCAGACCCAAATTTCTGTCTCGAAAACCTTCTTCTTTTTCCTGACTCTCTGGGTTGCAGGATCCAAATTCTGGAGGTGTACGCCTCAACCTTTCAGACGATCCCAAAGACAGGCTGGATGAGTGACACCTGTCTGTCATGCTCTACAGCGGGGATCTCCAACCCGCCACAATCCGTGGACCGGACCGGACTGCGACAGGCCAGAAACCAGACCGCACAACCAAACGGAGTTCCGTCTGAAGGAAAAATGAAACCAGGCCTGCCCACCTGTCCACGGAAAAACACCTCTCCACGGAATCGGTCCCCGGACTAGTGAGGTCTACAGCCTCACTACTGACGAGTTATTGGAAAAGGAGCGCTGTGTTTCCCGCTTCTTTTTTTTCTGCCTCTCTGGCCTTTTGCTTTTCACGCTCTGCTTTTGGAAAACCTTGGCTAAACCCCGGATGAACCTGGAGAGATTCCAAAGGACCTGGCAACCTTCTATCTTTTGAGCGAAGGACGAGGAGTTTTGGCTCCTTTCTGAAGGCGCGACGGGGACTGGGCGAAGGCCCCTTCGGCACTGGGCACACTGGATGTTCGAAAGGAGGCCGGATAGCGAGAGGGACACTGTGGCCAGCTGGCGGGGCACCGGCCTCTCTTCCTCCGCCAGCTGATTGTCCAAGGCCTTCAGAGCCCTCTCCAAACGGACCACGACCCCGTAGAGTTCTTGCAGCAGGACCCCCTCCGGTTCCTTGGTGATGTTTCTCCTGGGGAGGAGCCAAGCGACGGGCACCTCGCAAAACTTGCGCAGCTCATCCTGCAGGTCCATGCCAGTCAGCTGGGTGCAAAATCAGAGGGGCGTAAAGTCAAAAAACCGTTGGCCTTCTGAGAAGAGATAATATCGCTGAACGCACAGCCAAAGCGAAACGTAATAAAATAGTATAAAGCCCAGTAGGTAAAGATGGAAGGGTAAGATAAATCAGTATGAGAGAGGAGGAGGAGTGAGGAGGAGAGGGAGAAGAAGAAGAAAGAAGAAAGAAGAGGAGGAGGAGGAAGAGGTGGAGGGGGGAGGAGAAGAAGAAGAAAAAGAAGAAGAGGTGGAAGAGGAGTGGGAAAGGAGGAGGAGGAAGAGGAGGAGAAGAAGAAGAAGAAGAGGGGGGAGGGGGAGGAGAAGAAGAAGAAGAAGAAGAAGAAGAAGAAGAAGAAGAAGAAGAAGAAGAAGAAGAAGAAGAAGAAGAAGAGGAGGAGGAGAAGAAAAAGAAAAAGAAGAGGAGGAGGAGGAGGAGGAGGAGGAGGAGGAGGAGGAGGAAAGGATGTCTCGTGACATCTCTTGAGTCAACAGGCAGGAAGCCCAGCAAGAAGAACATCCCCCAAAGCCATTTCAGCTTGTGATGAAACCATCATTCACCCTTCAGTGTCCTCTGCCTGGAGGGCAACAGCGGAGATTGCTCAACGCACATGAAGGTTACCAACAGGTGGCCTTGCCCTCAGGTGTGAATGTCTGGAATCTGAGCCAGATCTTGGAGTCGAGGAATCCCCTGAAGCTCTTCTGTTTCCTCCAAAACAGCTTCCAAATCAGGGGGTCTCCAACCTTGGCAACTTCAGCAAAGCCGGCTGAGGAATTCTGGGCATTGAAGTCCACAAGGTTGGAGACCCCCGTCCTAGATGGTTGAATGTCCTAAGGACCAGCCCACCAAGAAGGCCTATCTTCTTCCTCCAGTCAAACAATTCTACAGGTGTCCAAGGATATGGCTCTCCTTTACCTCTAGATAAAGTGATATAAAAGTTGTCTAATCCAACCACAGCAACCACACAGGATGTCCTTGACTTACAACCGGTCGTTTAGCCATTTGTAGCATCCCCTGCAATCGTCATAACTATGAACCTGTTGCCAAGAGTCCGAATTTGTATCCACAGGGATGCTGCCGATGGTCATGAGTGTGGAAAAAAGTCCCTTTTATCAGGGCTGGTGTAACTTCGAGAAGTCACAAAAGGAATGGATCATAAGTCAAGGACTAGCTGCTGCAAAGCAGAAAATGGTCAGGCGCAAAGCTTCAAACGAAAACCGCCAGCAGTCCAATAAAAAGAAAAGGAAGGAAGGAAGGAAGGAAGGAAGGAAGGAAGGAAGGAAGGAAGGAAGGAAGAAAGAAAGAAAGAAAGAAAGAAAGAAAGAAAGAAAGAAAGAAAGAAAGAAAGAAAGAAAGAAAGAAAGAAAGAAAGAAAGAAAAGAAAGAAAGAAAGAAAGGCAATTTTACTCACGTAAGATTTGTATAATTCTCGAGTTGGTTGTTTCAACCACATGATCTGCAGCCGAATTTTCTGCAGAAATTCTGCATCTGCTGGGCACCTGGGGCAGATGCTGGAGGTGGAATCCACCAGAGTCGGACACAAAAGCCAAAAAATGGATGCCAAGACTGGACAGGAAGGTCGAAAAGGAGAAGAAAACACACTTGTGAGTTGTCATTGCTGAGAACGAAGTGCAATTTGACGCGATTCGCAGGCAGCGGTTTATTTATATGGAATTTGGTTCAACAAAAACTGCCTCGATTTTGAAAATTCACTTCTTTGGAAAGACAGCAATATCCATGCTGCCTTTTGCTG
Source organism: Pseudonaja textilis (assembly GCF_900518735.1). Next base: position 2,050,111 of record NW_020769420.1, on the reverse strand, counting down.
AGACTGAGCTGTTTGGGGCTCTAATATTCGCCTGTGGATGCTTGACTCCCAGAGCAATGAGGAGAAGGGGGTGTTAACACGATTTAAAATATTTTAAATTCATGTTTTGCCCTGAAGTTGCAATGAGGTAAACTGTCATTGTTCATGGATGGTTCTCCTCTTCTGACTAGCACTGTGCTGACTAGCACTGATGATGTTACCTACTTGGGTAATGAAATGTCTGCAAGAAAACAACCAAGTTCAGAAAGTACCAAGGACCCCACAGTTCTCTTTCCTCCTCCTCCTCCTCTTCCTCCTCCTCCTCCTCCCACTGCTGATGTTACCTAGTTGGGTAATGAAACATCTGCAAGAAAACAACCAAGTTCAGAGAGCACCAAGGACCCCACAGTCCTCTTTTCTCCTCCTCCTCCTCCTCCTCCTCCTCCTCCTCCTCCTCCTCCTCCTCCTCCTCCTCCTCCTAGCACTGCTGATGTTACCTAGTTGGATAATGAAAGGAGCCAGGAGTCAAGATAGAACTCAAATGGAACTGAACCGACATGAAATGAAGTCAAATGGAATTAATGATGGTAGGATAATCAAGAAACGTTCTGCCTGGAACGAGTCATAGAATCATAGAGTCCTAGAGTTGGAAGGGACCTTGGAGGTCTTCAGGTCATCTTGAGGTTCGGCTAGTTGCCGCAGTTCAGGTTTTCTAGGTGGGATGCCATATCAACCTCAAAACCTCCAGCCGCTCAAGAGGCCAGCCTGAAGGATTAAAAATGGGTAGTTTCCTCTCTAGCTACGGTTTCTTGGTTCTCCAGGAAACTAATTTTTTGCTGAACACTCATCAACAGGGCAGAACATTGAAGAAAGAGAAGGAGAAAGTGGGGTTCAGGATCGGTCCTGCCGAAGGGCTGTCTCACACATACACACACACACAGAGAAGGAAATGTGGAGTCACCACCTACCGAGATGAACGGCGACCGCTAAAGACTTCTCCACCATTCTTCTGCAGTTGACTGACAAAAGGGGGAACCTTGGTTGCAGTCATCTCTTCGGGTTGGGCGTGGCTCTCCTCGCCCACACACAAAACCCACACTTGCAGACACACTCGAGAAAGAAGAAGCACTCACCAAGGCAGGGCACGAAGGGAAGCGCAACCCAGCCGAGCTTGGCATCAGGTTCCCTGAGGTCAACACGGGTCACAAGAGCAAGAAGCCCATGGTAACAGAGGCCGGATACTTCCCCTTCTGTGGGTGACCAGGGTCTTCGGTCTTGACAGTGATGCAATTGCAACCGTTGTTGACATCAAGGAATCCGAAAGGCTTCTCTCTCTGAAAGACGGATCATGAAATATGGAGAAGGGGAAGAACAGGAACCGTTGGGCAGATGCATTGGAGAAAGATGGAGAGCCAACCAGGTTTTGTTCTTATTGTCTATCGCTTTTTGTTGTTGTTGGCTTGTTTCTATGTGGTTGTGCCACCTAGAATTGTGTTTTTAAGGTGGGTGATCACCTAAAGTCTTTTCAGTGAATAAAGGTAAAGGTTGCCCTTGCACCTACGTGCTAGTTGTTTCTGGCTCTAGGGGGCGCTGCTCACCTCCGTTGCAAAGCCGAAGAGCCAGCGCTGTCCGAAGACGTCTCCGTGGTCATGTGGCCAGCATGATTAACCACCAAAGGCGCACGGAACGCTGTTCCCTTCCCACCAAAGTGGCCCCTATTTTTCTACTTGTATTTTTTTTTACGTGCTTTCGAACTGCTAAGTTGGCAGAAGCTGGGACAAGGAACGGGGGCTCCCTCCGTCACGCGGTGCTAGGGATTCGAACTGCCGAACTGCTGACCTTCTGATCAACAAGCTCAGTGTCTTAGCCACTGAGCCACCACGTCCCTCTTTTCAGTGAAGAGATACATTGAAATTCAGGGTGCCCAACTTGACTTAGACTAGAATAGCTTTGATCACGTGACTCCGTCATAAGTATGAGTCAGTTGCCAAACGTCTAAATTTTGATCACATGACCGTGGGGAGGCGGCAACGGTCGTAAGTGTGAAAAACGGTCGTAAGTCACTTTTTTCAGTGCTGTTGTGACTTTGAATAGTCACTAAATGAACTGTTGTATTTTAGTATATCATATAGCATCCCTGTTTTTAGGTATAGCATACTAGGTGAAGCTAGCAGATGGGCTTTGTCATCCAGGATGCAGGCAGTTTTAAAACATTGCCTCACCCTGACTGTTTTTACTTCACAGAATTATAATCCTCTCCATTTGCAAGGGAGAATTGCAGATTAGAAAATGCCTGTGTACAGATAAAGATTAGATAATCTGTTGACTTCCGTTTCTTTCTTTGTAGTTTCCAAGCCTCAAATATTCTGACCCTTTTACCAACAGGACTGTGTCTGGATATTGCAAATTCACATGAAAATGTCTTTATGCAATGCATAGATGAATGTGTGCTTGAGTGCTTGACCGACTACGATAAATACAGACCAAAATTTACATGTATTTTCAAGTTTTTCAAGTAATGTGATGTTCCGTAAATAATCCCCCCACCCCCCCCGGCAAATTATTTTTGGAATATTTTGTCATTTTCCTCTTCTGAACTTTCCCCTACTGCCAAAATGCTGCAAAGTATGTTAACCATGAACCCTTATCTGTATTTGAGGATACCAGACCTTCAGCACGACTGTATTTTGAATAGCCTTACAAGTATCTCAGGGCTGAAAGGGACCTGGGAGGTCTTCTAGTCCAACCCCTTGCTCAAAGCAGAAGACTTTATACCACTCGGGGCAAGTGTCCGTGCAGTCTGTTTTTTTGAAACTGTCCAGTGATGGAGCATCCACAACTTCCAGAGGAATAAAATATTTTGAAGCCCAGGACAGAAATTTTGCAATGAAGGGTGGCCTCTGAGCTTGGTTGTTTTCTTGCAGGCCTTTCAAACTAGGTAACATCATCAGTACTAGAAGAGAGGGGTTTTTGCAAAGAAGAGGAGGAGGAGGAAGAAGAAGAATTGTGAAATGTTGGCGCTCTCTGAGCTTGGTTGTTTTTTTGCAGACATTTCATTACCAAACTAGCTAACATCATCAGCAGTAGAAGAGAATGGGGTTTGCAGAGAGGAGGAGGAGGAGGAGGAAGAGGAGGAGGAGGAGGAGGAGGAGGAGGAGGAGGAGGAGGAGGAGGAAGACTGTGGGATCCTTGGTGCTTTCCCAGTTTGGGTAATGAAACATCTGCAAGAAAACGACCAAGCCCAGAGAGTATGTGATATGATAATACATTCCCTTTTTTTTTTTTAAAGGAAAGATCTGCTCTCCATAATTTTTTTAGCTGCTGAGCCATCCGTTAGCCTCCCATTATAGGAGGATATAAGCGTGCAGGTCCTCCTCCCTGTGGGTAAAAATAAACATTATTTTCCTTCCCTTCCTCCCTTCCTCTAAGTCTGCAGATTCAGTTTTGCCAGTACATTCCTTGGAAGAAGATAAGGGAAGGAAAGGAGAACTTTCTACCCAGAACTGGGTATTAAAATAGGAGCTGCGGCTTTACTTAATCTTCGGGCCCTTTTCCTCGATGTCATCACTGCCTCGTGACTCAGTCGAAACACCAAAAGAACAGAAGAAAAAAGACAGAAGGAAGGGACCTCTTGAAGTTCCGGCCAAGATTTCTAATCCATGTGAAATTCAACAGCCAAGAGCCAAAATAATTTCCCAGGGTGCCATCGGCGAAGAAACTGGCAAAGAAGCTTCTCTAGCGAGGACAGGTAATGCCCTGGACTTAAACCCCAGTTCATCGTGTGTCTCTTCAAAGTTACAACGGCCCTTTAAAAAAGGAGCTTTGCACCTCCTCAGGCTCACGTGAATGAAATTCTACGGTGGGGTCTTTGGTGCTCTCTAAGCTGACCCAACCAGGTAAGATTACCAGTGCTAGTAAGGAGCGGAGTTTGCTGTCAGTTTATATTCTAGTGGCTTGCTGGTCTTTTGGGAATTTCTAGAAGCCCGGCAACTCTGACAAATCAGCCATCAACAGACACATAGACATGAACAACATCTATAGATTATGCAAAAGAGACAATTAACCATCCCCAAAGAGAAAAAGACCCCCCCCCTCACCTCTCCATCAGCAATCAGCACCCAGATCAGCTTCGATTAACTCCAAAGTGATATCAGTTATATATACCATCAATCAAGTAAACCCCACCCCAATCAAGAATCTGCCAACGAAGCCAAGAGAAAACAGCTCCACCAAAGAATCTCTAAGGCTGCCCCCACCAGCGCCGACAAGTCAAGCCACCAGAATATAAACTGTCAGCAAACCCCACTCCCTTACTAGCGCTGATGATGTTACCTGGTTGGGTTATGAAACGTCTGCAGGAAAACCAGAAAGCTCAGAAGAGTACCAAGGACCCCTTCATTGCATGCTTGTGCCCTGGGCTCCCCACAAAATATTTTATTCCTCTGCACATAGAAAAAATTAGTATTTCCAGCTTTCCACGGGTGCTTTTATAAAGCAAGAGGCCGTTGTGTATCCCAATTCCTAGCTAGAATTTGGCTCAGTCCAGACACCCCCATTTGTCCACTGGGATTCAAAAACAAGTCTCAGCCCAAACTGGATTGCTTGCAGCATTTCTCCCCGCCCCAAATTTCCAATATTGAAGACTTTTTATACGTGGAAAAAAAAAAACAACCACCAAACCAACCACTCCATCTTTAGGGGTGAACAAAAGAGAAATTACTTATGGGATGAGACACACATTTCTCAATATAAAAGTGGTCTCTAGCTCCCTCTGCTGGTGAAAATATATCAACCCCCTTGTTCCATTCCAGACAAATCTTTGCCAAAACTATCAAAACACGAACTAATATAAAGTAAGAAAAAGAGAGGTGCAAGAAAGGAAAAAGAAAAAAAAATAGAAATAAAAATAAAACGACAAAGTAGCGTGTTGATCTCTCTACAGAAGATAGTTATGTTCACCTCTTGCTGTATACTTATAACATCATTCTTCTATTTTCTGTAATCTGTCCTAATAATCAGAACAATAAATCATAACTTCATTATTTTTTTTTATAGTTAGCTTGATATAAGATAGAACATCCGAGCACCTTTTGAAGTCGCGATGCATTTATGTGGTTTGCAAAAACGCGCTTCAATCCAACTGCTTTATTTAGTTTTTTTAACAGTTGAAAGATTTCCTGCTTGAGTGCGAGAACGGCAAAGCTAAAACAATCCAGGCTACCAGAGGAATTACGGGAATTGAAGTCCAATGCCCTTTGGGTGGTATTATCTTGAGAAGGTCTCCCTATACAGAGAGATGACTTGGGTGTGGTTCAGGAAGGCCTTTTTGTACATCTAACTATCTTAAATACAGCTTTTCCCCCCCTGTTCATCTTTTAAAACACACACAGGCCGGCTTAAGTTTCACAACCCCCCCAAAACAGGTGCTACCAATGCATCAAGCCAAAACTTTGTGCCACAGATGAGAGATACACTGTTTTATTAGATGTTTGGAAAACAAAAAACATGTTTAAAATGACCTTTATTGAGAAAAATTTAAAACTATGCAAAAAACAAACCAACAAATTATACAGAACTTTATAAAGAAACCTGAATCCTAGCCACAGCTAAAAGAAAGGCTTCCATTTGAGGACTGCAGAGAAGGAGCACAACTTCTTAGCCTAGTTTAGCACCAACAAATACAAATTAAGATCAGGGTGGCTACAGGCCACCGATGTGAACAGTGCGCCCTGTGTCTTTCCTGAGCAACTCCACAAATCTATGTTTCAGGCCAGCTTTTGTTGTTCCCAATTTCTTCTCTTCTCTTAAAGAGAAGATGGTTGATGGTCCATGTTGGATCATGACTCTCAACTTTTGCAGAAGGCTCAAGGAACTTTCTAGAAAACCTAAAGTCTGGGAAGGCCCATCAATCTGTAGTGGTGAGAGGACACCTACGAAGGTCACCTTCTACCGATGCTTTTGAGAAGTCAACATTCAACTCAAGTCAACTCAAGGTTACAATCACGGGGACTTGGGCTGGCCGATGGGGTGGACAAACCCTCCCCCCTTTCATAGCAATCTAAGAAAACGGGAGAAGCAGAAAGACTAGGGTTGTTACGCAACGGCCATCCTTCTCTTTCGCGCAGGAGGAGTTTGGGGCGATATCTAAACTCAACCTTCTCACTGGTCCCCAAGAAGAGACCTCACAAGAGGTCCCCAATGGGGTGGGAAGACACCCTGGGTGTCGCCCAACACAAACCAGAGGACGTCTCGACTTCCATCCCACGTTCCGTGCAAATTTGTGAGTTCTTCATCCTTCAGGCCATTGTAATTTCGTACCAGATTAAGGCCGTAGCTTACAAGATTGTTTGTCCTTCAGAAAGGTTAGTCACAAGAAGGCACTTTTAAGGCATGAAGGCTTCAGAAAGGAGGGTGGGGGAGAGAGGGAGCTTTGTCAACCCACGTTTTCTCCCAACCTGTCCCTCCAAAATATTTGACAGCGAATGCTTCAAATCCATTCGTGTTGGTTGTATGTAATACTGCTCACCAACGGCATGAGAACAGAAGGAGGGGAAGTTGCAGGAGCAACCCACCCCCTCCACCAAAAAAAACACTGATTTATCTCCTTTTAGCAGTCATAGAACAAAGGACACTGAGGTCCAAAGTTCTTTCTTTCCTCCTTCTGATCATTCCTCCAGCCCTCCCTACAAACAGCTCCTGTTTTTTTTTTTAAATCCAGTGTTTTCTACTCTTGACATTGTGCACTGAAAAGGGACTGCACTGACTCTAAAGCTAGGGCTGTTTGGTCTCCAAATACGTTGGGGTTATCACCTTCTGAAGACCTTCAATCAATCATCAGGAGAACATTGTTTCTGGAGAACATCATCCTTTCCTTGCGGGGCATGGAATGCAATTCTAATTTAAGTTACATCGTCCCTGTCCCCAAGGACGCTTTTAGAAGTCTCAGAAGATGTGCAAAATTAGAGAGAGAAAGAGAAGAAAACCTCTCCTTCGTGACCAAGAAGCAAGTCCTCATGAATGGCAATTTGTCTCTGAGGGTCTCTCTAGAGACAGCAGATAATCAGGGACCACGAAGACGGCTGAGGAAACCAGGAGAAGCCGTAATACTGAAATCTACCTAGAGAATTCGAACCCCGTTGGTCAGTCTGGAGAATTGGGACAACAAGGCACACGTTTCTCCCCTGGGAGAAATGGAAGGTATCTTCAGGTGAAAAAGTTAGGCATGTCCTCCACACAAATACGAGTCCCCAGAAAGATAATTTGGCTTGCAGAGCAGCTGGGCTGCCCTGTTCTCTCTCTCTCTCTCTCTCGCCAGGAACATCCATGGGGAGTAAGGCTGGACCAGATCCATCAGTTTGGCTTCTGCAACCCACACCTGAGACAAAGGGAGCCCAGGTGGTTATCTCCCAGCCTCCTGGCGTTTCTGGAGCACTTCAATGACCTCGCCAATGCCATCTTCTGGAACCTGGAAGGAATGGCACGGAGAAGGTAAAAAGCTAGTTGCAAGGGCTCAAGCTATTTTTTGCAGGGAGGGAGGGTCGTCTTCAGATGTGTAACCAGTTCAATACTGCTATTAAGAACAACATTCTTGTCTTATTAAATTGGCCGCCATGTTATTCTGGTTGGGGGAAGGGAAGGGAAGGAAGAAGGGAAAGGAAAAGAAGGAAAGGGAAGGAAAGGAAAGGAAAGGAAAGGAAAGGAAAGGAAAGGAAAGGAAAGGAAAGGAAAGGAAAGGGGAAAGGAAAGGAAAGGAAAGGAAAGGGGTTTAATTTACACTCACAGTCACATCTTACATCTCAACACAACTCAGGACGATCAACGTTTGGTCTAATGGTCAAGACACCAAGCTAGAAACCAGGAGGTGGTGAGTTCTAGTCCCACACCCTTACCATGAAAGCCAATAGGTTGAATTTGAGCCAGTCCCTTTTCCTTCGCTCAACCCATTTCCCGGGGTAGTTGTGGGGAAAGGAGGAGGAGGAAGGCGTATTAGGTATGTTCGACACCTCAAGATGTTTATAAACAATAATCAAGGTGAAATAATATAAATTAAAAAAAAAAACCTCGAAACAACAAATGCTTCAAACTCAGGATGTCCTCAGGCCCTTCCTGGCTTACCAAAGCGTGGTCAAAGTTGAAGGTGCTGATGTAATAGGCAGAGATGTCTGCACTGGCCAGTGGTTCAGCGATCTGGGCCACGATCCCACATTCATCTGCAGAAGAGAAGGACCAGGAGAGACAACCACTTAATGTAAGGCCACCCTTCTCAGGTTTTGGAATTTGACCAAACAAGATGATCCTTTCTGGGGGAGAGAAACCCTTTTCCTCTAGGCAGGGCTCTCCAAACTCGGCAACTTTGAAGACTTGTGGACTTCAACTCCCGTGGCTGGCTTGGAGACTCTGCGAGTTGAAGTCCCCAAATTTGGAGGTTGCTGAATTTGGAGGGTCCTGCTCTAGGAGAACACGGGACACCATCTCAGATCCACGAAATCGCTCGTGCTGATGGTTAGAAATGAGAGTTGACTTCTTCCTGGAGATGGAACCCAAGTCAAGTGGACATGGACAATCTGCTCCCAGTGGTGGTCACAAGTCAAGGACTACCAACCCATATTCTGTTTACTTCCAAGGGGAACCTCTGATCTGCAACACCATCCTCATTGATAAAGCGCGGAAGAAAAGAAAGTATAACGCAACTCACCAAAGCCCAAGGGCTGTCCACCAATTCTCACCATCCTCCAGAGTTCTCCTGAGGAACTGGTCAAGAGCAGGTCGCTAGGGAACCTAGGAAAGGAGAGGAAAATCCGACATTTTCTCCACAACGTCACCCATTGGAGCAAAGCTAACCCAGATGGTTGCCGGACTCAACTAAGGAACCTCCAAGATGTCTTCTACTGTCTGCCCTTTCATCAGTGGACCCAGGAGGTTCTCTGCCCAACACCAGTCCTGTATGGATGATGTATGTGCAACTAGGCTCCGTCAGTCACCAAAATGCTGAGTTCAAGTTGACCATTCCAGAGAAAGAGGGTGGTTGTTTTTTTCTATCACTACTTGGGAGGTATCTGGGATTAAATCCTTTTGATATTAAAAAAAAAGAAATTGTATTTTGCTTCTAAATTTACAATTCTGTGAATCAATTTAAGCCAAATCAAATGATTCCGTCTCGCAGTCTTGGCCGCTTAAGTCCTCTCAAACTATAACCGGCCAATCCATCGCGACAGGTCAGGCATCAGACTTCACAAAGATTACTGGAATTCTCACTTATTGTAACGGGCATATAACGACAGAATTTTGAAAATCCAGCAGAATTTTTCTCTCCTGACTCTTACATGAAAGAGAATCAAGATGGGGTAATCTTGAGTTTCTTTCTCACCCTTTTCTCCTTTCCGTGGCTAGGTTGGGTTTATTAACTATTACAGAATAGCACAGGAAAACTGAGCTGGGAGGGAGGTTTGAGGTCTTCTAGTCCATTTCACCTCCCCAAGCAGGAGACCCTGTGCATCCTGGACAAATGGCTGTCCAGTCTCTTCTTGAACACCTCCAGCGATGGGGCTCTCACAACTTTTGGAGGGAAGTCAGTCTATTGATTGATTGTTCTCACTGTCCGGAAATTCCTCCTTAGTTCTGGGTTTATCTCTCCTTGGTTAGTTTCCATTCGTTGTTTCTTGTTCTTCCTTCAGAGGCTTTGGAGAGAGGTTGCCCCCACCACCACTTCTTTGTGGCAGCCCCTCAAATATTGGAACACTGTCAACATTTCACCCTTAGTCCTGTATTCCTCTTTCAAGATTATTTCCATAGACCTCTAAACAAGTCAAATGAGAATCCATCTTTCAACAAATCTATGGAACGTCCCTGCAGGGGTTGCAATTATTGCTCCTGGTGTAAATTACTCCCACTCAGGGGATTGCGTTCCTCTAAGCCACAGCAAAGCACAACACTCCCCTTTGTGTGGCACTCACTTTTTCTTGGTCTCTGCATCCATGACAATGGAGATGTAGCCCTCAATCAGTGAGAAGGCAAAGAAAGTAATGGACTCCTGGTTGTTAGCAGTTCCATCTTTGGGTGGGCTGAAAAAGCCAAAGAAAGAAATGACAACGTCAAATTTTGGACCGTAAATGTCTCCTATTATGGACACATAGGACTTTTCTACTGCTATAAAAGAAAGGACTTGCGGTCCTCCCACATTTGGAGCTTAGATCACACAACCTGATCACAGCAGAAAGATAAGATTAGGAAACATTCTGTAGGAGAAGAAGAGGCTGGGCTGGAAGGCGGCGTAAAAGGCGTCATCAGTTTAGAATCGTTGCGTTGCCACAAAAGAACCCAGTACAGCCCTGGGAATTCCACTGAGCCTTATCTATTGCCAATTTGGCTCTGACCATTAGTTGACCAGAGCCTCAGAGGTAGCAATGATATGGGCAGTCCTTGATTTACAATCATTCATTTTAATGACCATTCAAAGTTACAACGGCACCCAAAAAAGTCAGTTATGGTTGTTTTTCATGCTTACAACTATTGCAGCATCTCCATGGTCATGTGATTAAAAATCCAGGTGCTTGGCAGTGGACTCATATTTATGACTATTGCAATGCCCTGGGGTCACATGATCCCCTTTTGCGGCCTTCTGATAAGCAAAATAATGGAGAAGCTGGATTCACTTCACAACTATTTTACTAACTTAACAGTGCAATGGTTCACTTAACAACTGGGGGGGGGGGGGTTGTAAAATGCCACTCACCTGGCTGAATAGAACAGGACATCGATAAGTTTCGTGGCGATGGCTGGCAAGGTTTCGGGGGCGATGCTGAGAATGCAGAATCTGTTTTGAGGAGTCTGAACGGGATGGACTGTGGCGTTGAACTCTGGGAAGCAGAGAGAGAGAGAGAGAGAGAGAGACGCTGTCAGTCTTGCCCCAATCTGATCCCTTAGGAAAGAAAAACCCTCGATTCCAGCTGTTCTGCTAATTAATTGTTCTCACTGTCAGGAAATTCCTCCTTCGTTCTAAGTTGGAGCTCTCTCTTTGTAATTTTCCACCCAGTATGTGATGACCCAGGGCGTGGCACAAAGGCAACACAGTCACATAAGTAAGAAAAGTCTTTTTAATACCTCTAACTTTGCCCCCAATGTCCAATTACCTTCGGCTGTAGAAAAAACTCTCCCCAAAACAGTCTTTAAGTGAAGGAAATTCAGTCCGAAAACAAAGTACATACAAGCTTGTAAATAAAAATCCACACTAACCACTCTGCAGTAATTAACTTGATGGGGCAGGATAAGGAATTGCAGACTTCAAAGGCCAGCAAAACACACACAGTTGGGAGTACCAGATGACGATACCAGATAATTCATGATTTGCTTGCAACAAGTTGCTGTGCGCACTTCTCCCTTTTTAAACACTGTGTTCCCAGGTATGGCTAATGAAGGGAATCAGGGCCCTCTCCTCCCCCGTAAGCCATGCAACCCATGTTGCTCCCTTCTCCATTCCTCACGGCGTGCCCTATGATGAAGAAGGGGTGGGCCTGGGTCTTCCTCTGAACTCCCTCTCCCTTCTTCTACCTCTGCCCTGCTCTGCCCATCTGGACATTGCCCTTCCCCAGTTTCTTCCCCAGCCACCAGAGCCACATTCCCACTCCCTGTCAGCTGCTCAGCCTCCCCCTTGGAATCAGTTTCCGACAGGGGCATGACCCATTACTTTTTGTCCTGCCCTCTGGTGCTTTGGAGCACAAGCCAATCCCTTCTTCTCAGTCTCTCAAATATTAGAAGTACTCAAGGACTAGAATTCATCTGTGTTGGTCTCACCAAGAGAAAATCCCACCTTGCTTTGCCTTGTGGAACCCGTTGCTGATGTCTTCACAGTTTGCAGGGGCCAGTTCTCCATTCTCCTCCTTATAAATTTCAAATTCGCTGGCCAAGGTGTGGATGACCACGGGCAGATCCTTCTCCCGGACCTGAAAGGCAGACCAAAGATCACCCAAATTACAGCATTGCATTGCAGCTTCCATTTTGAACGGCTTCCATTTCTCCTGCTGGAGTACGGGGTTGGACTAGAAGACCTTCAAAGTACCATCCAAACTCTCCGTTATTCCAAATCCTGACTTGATGCTGGTTGGCTAACTGCTCCCTCTCAGTGTCAGCCGTTATCACCTCCCATTTACTTGTTGAACCCAGCCCTTTATCGTACCACGGTAGCCACCCTGGCTCTGGAACCGTCTGCCCCAAAAGCTCACCAAAATAAAATCCGTCTGGTAGGTGGACAGCATTAAGACAGAGACATTATGCTCGGCCAAGGGTGCGATGACAGATTTCGCAATCTTGGTGACTCCTATAGGCTGGTTGAGGGAGGCGCTGCCGTTAGATGAGACGTTGAGCACCAGCCAGGTGGAATCCACCACTTGTAGGTACTCAGAGGCGTGAAGTTCTGGAAGAAATGTGAGAAAACCTCTTGGAGGTCACACTAGAGCATAGAAACATAGGAACAGAAGAAAACCACAGAGTGGGAGATTTTCTAATCCAACCTTCTGTGCAAGGCAGGAGACCTTATATGGTCACCGTAAAATAGCCGCCCAGTCTATTTTTGAAAACCTCCAATAATGGAGCACCCCAACTCCAGGAGGCAAACTATTCACTGATTCATTGTTCTGACTGTCAGGCAATTCCTCCTTAGTTCTAAGTTGCTTCTCTCCTTTATGAGTTTCCACTCGTTGCTTCTTGTCCTGCCTTCTGGTGCTTTGGAGAATAGCTTGACTCCCTCTTCTTTGGGGCAGCCCCTGAGATGCTGGAAGACTGCTATCCTGTCTCCCCTGGTCTTTCTCTTCTTTAAGCTGGGCATACCTAGTTCCCATAGCCTAGTTCCCATAGTCTTGTTATCGTGTTGTTTAACTTCTGTGTAAGCTTGAAGATTTTTTTTAACAATATACAGTATTATATCCTAGTAGTTCTATTATATATCTGCTGTAAAAGAAATTGTCAGAGGCTCCTTCCTCCTTCCCTTCCCTTCCCTTCTTTCCTTCCCTTCTCTTCCCTCCCTCTCTCATCTTTCTTTCCTTTCCTTCTCTTCCCTTTTCTTCCTTCCTTCCTTTCCTTTCCTTCTTCCCTTCCATTATCTCCCCTTCTCTTTCCTCCCTCTCTCTCTCATCTTTCTTCCTTTCCTTTCCTTTCCTTTCCTTTCCTTTCCTTTCCTTTCCTTTCCTTTCCTTTCCTTCCCTTCCCTTCCCTTCCCTTCCTTTCCCTTCCCTTCCCTTCCCTCACCCCTCCCTTCTTTTTCTTAACTCTTAACCCACTGGATGCTGTTCATGTAGTACACCCACAAGTCCCCATTCCAGGTTCCCAGCATGATGACATGTTCCTTCTGATCTGTATCTTTACTCTCTTGCAGTCCCTTTCTCTCCAACCAGTCTGTGCCGCAGGATAGAGAGAGGAAAACGAAACTGTGCCACCTATACCGACCTTAACGGCAGTCGCAAAACTGACGTAAGCAGTGAAGGTAGGAAATAGTCAGAAATCGGCTACAAATTTATTGTTTTCAGTCCTGGCCACAGCGGAACGAGCGGTCAGTAAATGAGGAAAGACCTGCACTCCAAAAGGTGCTCATACCTTTGAAGCCATCTTCATCCACCATGATGGTATAGTCTTCAGGAGTCTCTGTTAAGCTGAAAAACCGACACCTGGGAAAAGAGGAGAGCGTGAAGTCGAGCTTATGAACTGGTTCTGTGAAATTTTCCTCCCTTTGGACAGAAACTGGAAAAAAAAATCACCCTCAACCACCAAGCGCCACTAGGCTCAATTCGGATTAAGGCTCCACCCCAGGATGTTTTTCTGTATCCCTATCCGGGAACTGAGATAGACAGTTTGGTCTAGTGGTTAAGGCACCGGGCCATGACTTAACACTGTAATTCCTGCCTCACTTGGTTGTAAGTCAAGATCTACCTGCATTCTCGTCTAATGCAAATATTTCTGTATCTGTGTATATTCCTAACACGTTTATATCACTGACATTATTTTAAGCTACTGCATTGTCTATAAATGAGTCCCCTATTTTACTATACCACTCTATACAAAGTCTACATCTATAGGCCAACCAATCAAAGGCGGCGAATCCAATCAGGCCCTCATACCATTGAGTGAAATGTGGCAAGTCCTTTGGCCAGAGTAAGTCACCCTTACATTAAAAAAAAATCAAGATCCTTTAAAAGGCTTTGGAGCAGCAAAGCAAATCCCCAGAAGTGTTTAAACTAGGGGTCTCCAATCTTGGCAACTGTGGACTTCAATTCCCAGAATTCCCCAGCGAGCTGAAGTTCACAAGTCTTAAAGTTGCCAAGGTTGGACACCCTTGAATAAAACTCTACATTTTCCTCTCTAAAAGGTGGAGACACCCTGATTTTCAACTATTTAATCATCTTTCTTTCTTTCTTTCTTTCTTTCTTTCTTTCTTTCTTTCTTTCTTTCTTTTTCTTTCTTTCCTTTCTTTCTTTTCTTTTTTCTCTTTTTCTTTCCTCCTTCCCCTCTTTTCTTTTTTCTTTCTTTCTCTCTCTTCTTTCTCTTTCACTTGCACTCTTTTCTTTCTTTCTTTCTTGTTTGTTACTTTCTCTTTTCTTTCTTTTTTTCTTTCTCTTTTCTTTTTTCTCTTTCCTTTCTTTAATTTCTTTTTCTTCCTTCCTTCCTTTCCTCCCGCCCTCTCTGTTTCTTTCTCTTTCTTTCTTTCTTTCTTTCTTTCTTTCTTTCTTTCTTTCTTTCTTTCTTTCTTTCTTTCCTTCTTTCTTTTTCTTTCTTTCTCTCTCTTCCTCTCCCTCCCTCTCTCTCTCATGCAGACACACACAGACACACTCCAGCAAAATATTTCAGGCTACCCCTTCAAGCTTGGGAGAAAAAAAAAATATCCACCGATATTTTTACCCAGGGCCTCTTAAAACAACCAAAAGAAAATGATCCAGCTGCACTCGACCGCAGTCACACAACACAAGCCTGTTTAACCACGACAGGGAGATGCCCTGCCCTTTCAGTCAGACACACAACTTGTTTATTCCCTTGCCAGAGTTTGAGAAAGGGGGGAAAAAAAGATTGTTTGAGCAGACCAAATGGGCCGGAATGAAACGGATTGCTGATTCACGTGCTTGGAGTTGGTGCATGTAATGTCCAGCTCACTGGTGGCAAATCAGCCACAAATGCTGGTGTTTCCCCCCCTCCCCCCCAAAAAAAATTTGGCACCGCAAAAGGATTAAGCCAGATTTTTTGAAACTGTTTCAGGCTTTGATAGATGAGAATATCTGTAGCTCAGCGTTCAACTGTGAGGTCCTTGGTGTTTTCTGAGCTTAGCGGTTTTCTTGCAGACGTTTCATGACCAAACTGAGTAACATCATCAGTGCCATGGGGTTTTAAGGCTCGTTTATCATGCTGCTTTTTAAAACCACGATTTAAAAAAATCTGTTGTTTTTCTACAATTTTTAGCCACCACAGAAAGAACTGTAAATGTAAAGCAAACAACTTTAACCTAGGCAGGGCAGAGCAGAAACCTTAGCCTTTACTAATGAACAGTCCCTAAGTGAATCTGCAACTGTGTTTACGATCTGACTTCAGCTTGGCTGGTTGGGGAATTTGACCATTCGATGATACCCTTTAGCCGGAATGGTATAAGATCGCCTTATACCAGGGGACCAGGGGTTGGACTAGAAGACCTTTTGCGGTCCCTTTCAACCCTATGATTTTTTTAGCTGGCTGGGGAATTCTGGGAGTTGAAGTCCACCCATCTTGAAGTGGCTGAGTTTGAAAAAAAACAGTGAGCTAAATTTAACCAAATCATTTCGCTGGCTGACCAGATTTTGGGAGAAAAAGTCCAACAGGTGAG
>NW_020769420.1:2009120-2024300 GCF_900518735.1 Pseudonaja textilis | reverse complement strand
GCTGCTTTCTTATAACCCATTTCCCTGACATTTTTTCCCCCTAGTTTACAGAACTTTAATAATGGCGTTTATACACTGAAGTGCCCGTTTGATTATTAAGAGGAAAGAAAATAAAAGAGATTTAAAATGCAGACGCCAAATACTGCAAGATAATTTTTTCCCTTCTCTCTCCCACTCATTGCCATGCTTAATGACAAGTAACAACTTACTATTCCAAAATATTTTACCAGGGTCAAGCCAAGTTAAGCCAAGCTTCCCTCTCATTTTCATGCTGGTCTGTTAGGTCCTATAGGTCAGGGGTCTCCAAGGTCGACCACTTTAAGACTTGTGGACTTCAACTCCCAGTTTTGCTGGCTGAGGAATTCTGGGAGTTGAAGTCCACAAGTCTTAAAGTGGCTAAGGTTGGAGACCCCTGAATAGTCCTTGACTTAGAACCATTCATTGAGTGACCGTTGGAAGTTACAGTGGCACTGGAAAAAAAGGGGGGGGGGACTTCAAAAGTGATGTTTTGCACACCTATAATCTTTGCAGGATCTTCAGGGTCACGTAATCAAAATTCTCATCCTTGGCCACTGTCACACATTTACGAACAGTTGAAAAGTCCTGGAATCCGCTTTTGCAATCTTCCGGCAAGCGAAGTTTGGGAGGAGGGAGCCAGATTAATTTAACAGCTGTCTCATTTAACAACGGTAGCAAGGGAAGTCATAGAATGGGACAAAATATATGTATCATCTCTCTTGTGTAGCAACAAATATTTTTTTTCTCAATGGTGGTCGCACAATGAGGACTACCTGTATAATGACTGAGGAATTCTGCTTCCATTGTCCAGGGGAATCACATACTCACCGTTTTGTGGCTTTCTCAGTCAGCTTTCCCCCAAAGTCCATGGGGGAAGCCAGATTCATTTAATGACTGCAAGATTCACTTAATAACTGCAACAAAAAGGGGCATAAAACGAGGTGCATGTCCTTTAATAACTGTCTCAGTAATGCAAATTTTGGGCTCAATTGCAATAGTTAAGTCAAGGACTACCTGTATTAAACACTTTTCTGAACAAAAAATCTCTTCTGAAAAAAACAAAACTTAAATCAGTCTGTCACCCACACAGCTCAGGGTGTCTGCCTCAGAGTTATTTCAAAAGGTATGTCAATTTACAACCCGGAGTAAAGGAGTTGTCTCGTTTCCACAACCCAACAGTGGAAAATTTCAGCCGAATTTTGTGGAAAATTACAGGTAGTTGCAAACTGGGAAACGGATAAAAAAGAAAATAACTCATTGAACGGAGTCTAAATTCCAGCAAATCTAGACTTTAGGCCAATGTTTTTCAATTTGAGCCACTTTAGGAAAGAACTTTAACTCCCAGAATTCCCCAGGCCTGGAAAAAATTAAAATTAAAAAATTAAATTCAAATAAAATTAAATTAAAAATTAAAGTGACCCTTTGAGAAATAGGAGTTTTGTCTATCCTTGATAGACAGATGCTGGATTTATCTCTGTGAGAATTGCAAAGTTTGAGGGAAATTAACATTTGTCTCCAAACCATCTTGGTTGATGAGAGTTTTAGAGAGGAAGGGAGAAGCAAAGGACTTTCCAGCCAGATTTAACTCTGATGTTATGGGGCAGAATTTGTCCCTTTAAGGGGTTTCAACCTTCCTGTTTCCAACTTTCCACCAAACCAAATTATTTAGGATGGTGACAAAAGCCTCTTTGTCACTTTAGAACCTGGGATGGAAAATAACCATTTCTCCTTTTTTTCCATCAGACAAAAACAACCCGAGTTCCAAGAAATTCTCTCTCTCTTTTTTAAGAAAAAAAAAATATATACTTAAAACCTTTGGGCAAATTGGAAGAAGCAATTGTATGAGCTGTTTGCCAGCCTTTTTAAAAAAAATCAGTTCTCTCACCAAAAATTAATTTATTAGTATCATACTATTACTAGTATACCATAAACTATTATTATTTTATACTATTAGGTAAGATATGGATTTCTGGCTGAAAATAAACTAATGTTCCATCTCCCTTTTTGGGGAATGATTTTCTTATACCACTAGTCCTTGATTTACAACAATTCATTGAGTGACCCTTCCAAGTTGGAAAAAAGGGGACTTATTTTTCACACTTACGACCATTGCAGTATCCCTATGGTCACGTGATCAAAATTCAGACGTTTGGCAACTGACTCATATTTATGACGGTTGCAGTGTTCCGTGATCCCCCGTTGCGACGTTCCAGCAAGCCAAGTCAACGAGGAAGCCAGATTAATGACCACGTCACTAAATTAACAACAGAAGCCGTTCCGTTTTAACAACGTGGCCAGAACGTTCATCAAAATGAGGACAGAGCTGTCTCGTTTAGCAACAGAAATACTGGGCTCCACTGTAGCCGTAAGACGAGGCCTACCTGTATCTACCTCCATTCCTAGAAAAGGGTCAAATAAATTCTCCAATCAGGAAACACCAGCCATTTGCAGGTTAATCAACACACCTGGTGCTAGAAAATATTTTGCTAGACTCTCAACCCCAGCCTCCCAATGATTAACCTCAATAGGACTGTTGGAGGAAGACACGTTCTCTGTTATAGTTTGATCAACTATTCAACTCTTGATTTTTTTTTTAAAAAAAACTTCCTTTCTATTGGCATAATTACTAAAGGAATCTCTACTCAGGAGTCACACAAGGCGGACCAAAACGGCCGAGCACAAACTGAATATTATATGACCTGGGAGCTACTGTACGGATGGCTGGAGATTAAAAAGAAAAAGTGAGAAAAAGGGAGCTCGGTGAAATAAAGAATATATGTTAAGATATACAACTGTTAGAAAATAAAACAAATTAAAATGGATTCGATGCATATATAAAGCAATAAGATTGTAAAATAGATACACTGGATATTACTAAACGTCATCAAAAAAGCACAACAAAGAAGGTTCTTCCTGCGCCAACTCGGGAAGCTCAAACTGCTCAAAAGGAGCTGCTGATCCAGTTCTACAGAGGAATGACGGAGTCCGTCATCTGCACCTCTAGAACTGTCTGGCTTGGTTCTGCAATCGGACAGGCACAGACTTCAGAGACTGAAAAAACAATGGCTACCAACCTGCCTTCCATGGAGGACCCGTATACTGCATGAGTCAAAAAGAGGGCTGTGAAAATATCTACAGACCCCTCACATCCTGGACATAAACTGTTTCAACTCCTTCCCTCAAAACGACACTATAGAGCCCTGCACACCAGAACAATTAGACACAAGGACGTTTTTTTCCCAAACGCCATCACTCTGCTAAAAAAATAAATCCCTCAACACTATCCAACTATTTACTAAGTCTGCATTACCATTACTGTTAATCTTCTCGTCACTCCTTATCACCCATCTCCTCCCACTTGCGACTGTATGACTGTAAACCTTGTTGCTTGTATCCTAACTATTTTTACTGTTTCCTAGTATGATTTGATTGCTTCTTGTACCCTATGACTATTATTGTACCTTATGATTCTTGACTCTCAATGAACGTGTCTTTTTTTTTATGTACACTAAGAGCATTTGCACCAAAGACAAATTCCTTGTGTGTCCAGTCACACTTAGCCAATAAAGAATTCTATTCTATTCCATTCCATTCTCCTTCCTTGTCCCCTTCTCTATTCTGTTCTGTTCTGTTCCGTTTTGTTCATTCTGTTCTGTTCCATTCCATTCCTCTTATATGAAAATGTGATTATTGTTATATTGTTATACTGATGAGTATTAATTATAAACTATAAGCACATGAAACATGTACCTAATCGACACACATTTGAAATGAAATGGATTTATTGTATATAAAAAATTAAAAAAAATACAATGGCTTTTATATAGGATTGTTAAAATGGGCATACCTAATATATTATATTTTCATTAGAAGACCCGTTAAGAGGGAGAAATGAATAGTTATAAAGCTGATTATTAATATTGTAAGATTAGAGAATTATGATCAAGGTAATGAATATTGTAAGTTTTGATTGTAATAGCACAGACATATTTGTTCCCAGACGACACACCATTTAATAGAAGATGATATGTTCAAGTTAAAAAATAAACAAACTTATTTTAAGAAATGGCTGAGGTAAGCCACAGACAAACTGAGATCTTTCTCATATTCTCATATTTGCTCTCTGGGGAATTCTGGGAGTTGAAATTCACACATTTCAAAATTGCTGAGTTTATGAGAAACACTGATCTAAACTATCTTCGAGGAAAGGTGGTTTATTAAAAGCTATGCAAGAGGAGAGAAGCTGCCAACATTTAGCCATGCTATTGAAAGAAACCCTTGTTTGAATATTAGATAGAAGAAGGTGTGAATCTGTTTCTTGCTTGTGAGTTTTCCTGGTTAACCACCCTTGGAAACAGGAAAAGAGCCTCCGGGATTGATCTGGTAGGACTTCAGTTGTACCTTTCTGATCTTCATCTGCAGGACAGTTGCTTTTCTACAAAAGATAAAATAAAATGGAGTTTCCTTGGGATGCACCTCCCTGAAGGCCGGCACATCCTTTCCCCTAATCCCTAACCGTTATTAATAACCTCAAGTAGGAGGTTAAACCAGGATGAGTTACTTATTGCTTTTGGATCCGTAGTAACTCTTCTCCTTCTATGATTAACTCGCTCTGCTTTCCAATCGCCCACATCCAGTCAACACAACATCTCAGCTACTGTAGCCCTCCCAATTGTGGCTGGCTTCACAGTTATGGATTTCAGCTCCCATTATCCCCAGCCAGCCCTGGCCAAAAAAAAAGGAGGATTGTAGCAATAGTCCAAGAATCTACCGAAGAACAAGCTGCTTGGCTCAATGTCTATGGAGATGCTTAGCCATCCAGGTCATGGTTGTCCCTAAGGTGCTTTTTCAAAAGGCAGCTGGACTGCCTTGTTTTCCCTTGGAGACTGTACGGGGCAGTGAGACATGTATAGATCTGTGCACTGGAGAGACAAGACAACCACTTCCCAAACACATGGCGCAACATAGGAGACGAAAGCCATGGGGACAAGATTCTGCCTTTGAAAGACAAAAGGCCACTCAGTGGAAGACAACAAAGTCCACATTTTGGACAGAGAGGACCGCTGGTTTGAAAGAAGGGTTCATTGAGGTCATCTATAGGTCAAAATCGAACAGCCTTCTCTCTCTCAAAAGACAGGGAGGGATATGACACCGTCTATCACTATTCAGGTGACCCTGAGGATGCAGGTAAACCTCCAAGTGGCCTCAATGACTCTTAGAAAGAGTACTAACAACCAGATGACCGCAAGGAATATGAATCCTTCCATCCTCCACCATTCAGTCAGAACAGAAGAAGCTTCTTGGATAGGAAGCAAAACATCTTCAAGCAAAACAAAGCCCAGCTGCCTTTTGGGAGGGGAAAAAAAACCACCTAAATTCTGCCTAACTTAACTTTAACTTTCTTTCTTTCACTTTCTCTGACTAATGAAGAAGCTACTTGGATGAGCAGGAGAAACGTCTCAGACCGGTAATAATAATAAGAAAAAAAAAGAGAGAAAAGAACACAGTACAGCTGCCAGGGTTCAAATTTTAAACAACTAACCAGGAACTTTTCCTGAGACACGCCACAAAGCCCATGGGGCAGATTGGACTACAAGCCTTAAATTTTCCCAGTCAGTGGGTGGAAAACCCTGGGAAATTTATGCCTGGGATTGCTTTCCGCAAACGCTGAGTTTTGTCCTTGAGTCCTTGGCGGAAAACCAAAGCCTTGATTGCGCTTGGCGCTAGAGATCCGTGCAGAAACAGACCGACCGACCAGCCCAAATCTCAACAGCGTTTTTTTTTTATCTTCCAAGCAGCCCTCTGATCTGGGGCATTTTGCCAGCCAGCTGCAAAACACAGCCCAGCAACGGAGAGATTGCAATGCCCGAAAAACTAAATACCGCCTAACCAAGGGCAGAATGAGGTTTTCCTACGGCGGAGAGGCGGCTGTAAAAACAAACAACTTGGGATGCTTTTGGGCCAAAGGCTACGGACACCAAACGGAGGGGAAGATAACTCCAAGGCTGCGTGCAGAGACGGTCTTGATCACTGATCGTGCTCAGAGAGAATGGGGCCACTGGGCACGTCATGCCAAGATCAACCACAGCTTTACACAAACACACAACCCACAACGCCCCCCAAAAGCCCAAGGTGTTGGAAGGGTGTAACAGCTAATCCAAGTCCGAGCAATAACACGAAGTCTTAGTGGAATCAGTACTCGGTTGTGGCAATTTAAGGGAGGGAAGAGACTGAATCAGCCCAGAATCAGAATACAGCTGGAAGGGGAGACCTTGGAGGTCTTCTAGTCCAACCCCACTACTGAAGCAGGAGACCCTGGCCTAGACCAGTTCAGACAAGCGGCTGTCCAGTTTCTTCCTAAAAACATCCAGTGATGAAGCATTTTTGAAGGCAAGCTATTCCATTGGTTAATTGTTCTATCACATCATTCCTCCTTAGTTCTAGGTTGCTTCTCTCCTGGATTAATTTTCATCCATTGCTTCTTGTCCTGCCTTGTGGTGCTTTGGAAAATAAATTGACCCCCTCTTCTTTGGGGCAGCCCCTCAAATACTGGAATGCCGCTATTGTGTCCTCCCTAACCCTTCTTCTCTCTAGACTAGCCCAACCCAAATCCTGCAATCGTTTTTCATATGTTTTAGTCTCCAGGCCTTTGATCATCTTAGTTGCTCTTCTTTGCACTTTTCCTCCGCAAAGTCTCAGGATCTTCTTTGTAATGTGGTGATCCAAACTGGATGCAGTATTCCAGATATGGCCTTAAAAAGGCTTTATAAATCAGTGCGAATACTTGACATGTCAGTATCAATAAGCACTTCAAATGCAATTCAGGCAGTCCATGGACTTATGACTTATGACCATGGGGAATGGAACTTCTAAATGAGGAGCTTGTTAAGTGAGTAAGACTAGATTTTACTGTCTTTTCCGCCCCCACAGTCATTAAGTGAATCATATAGTCGTTAAGTGGATCCAGCTTTTCCCATTGGCTTGGCTTGTTGAAAGCCAGCATGGGGGATTCTGGGAGTTGAAGTCTTAAAGTGGCTGAGGTTCAGAAACTATGGTGACTTTTTTGGGCGGTGTGTGTGTATGTGTGTGTGTGTGTGTGTGTGTGTGTGTGCGTTTAAAATTTGTCAGGGTGGCGAGAAGGCATCATCCAAATAAAAATAAAAAATAAATAAAAACAAGAAACGATAAAACAAAAAAAGATAAGATAAAAATTAGATAAATAAAAATGAAATGAAATAAAAAAAACAAAATAAAAAAATAAGAAAAGATAAAACAAAAAATAAAAGATAAAAAAAATTAAAGAGAAGATAAAATCAGATAAATAAAAGTAAAATAATAAAAATAAATAAAAATAAGAAAAGATACATAAGAAATAAAGATAAAATTAAGATAATATAAACAAAAGATAGAGATAAAAATAAAAATTAGACAATTAAAAATACAATAATAAAATGAAATAAAAAATAAGAAGAGGTAAAACAAAAGAAAAAAATAAAGATAAAAAAATTAAAGAGAAGATAAAAGCACTTTGGGGGAGCGTGTCGACGGAGGAATCGCGAATTTGCAAACTTGCTGTCCAGCAGACACCTGTCTCACACACACAAAAGCGGAAAAACACCCATCAGCATTCAAACACCTTCCTGGAAATCCGTCTTATTATAGGCAGCGTCTCACCCTGAAAAATCGGGGTGATTTTAGTTTAACAAATCATTTTTTGGGGGGGTCTCTGTTGGATGAGGGTTTGTTCGTTATGTTCGTTCATGGTTTTGTTCGTTTGTTGTTTCATTCGTTCATTTCTTTTTCTTTGTTCGTTCGTTGGTTGTTTCGTTAGTTTGCTTTTTCTTTCCTTTTCTTCCTTCCTTCCTTTTTTCTTTTTCTCTCTCCCCCTCTTTCTCATCACTTTTTATCTCCTCCCTTTCTCTCTTTCTCCCCCTCTCCCTCCCTCCTTTATTCAGGTCTGTGGATTTCTAGGGTCTAGGATCTATTCTGAAATTGGTTCAATGTGGATCAGGGTAGTAGATCTGTTTGATTGAGTTTTGAGGAAGGGGAGAATCAAGAAAGGGATGAGATTTTCCTTGAAAATATGTTCAGGTACCGGGGAGCAAAATGAAGAGCTGGACTGATTTCAGCTCTATCTTCAAATCCTGTTTCAAGAAACGGATCTTATTTAATCAAAATAAGGGACAGTTCTGAGAACAAGCTTGGATTTTTAGAACAGCTGTTCCCTCGAGCTTATTATTACGTTTTCACTTTTTTTTTTTTAATGTAGGGCACCCAAATTTAGCTGGAGCTGGGTGACCTTTAAATTCTATTAAATAAGTGTATAGTAGCAAGGATGAGCAAGAAAGAAGCACACAGTTTTCTCCTACACTGTGAAATCCACTGAGGAATTGTACTAGTTAATTAGCTAATGATTTAATTGCACTGAAATCTGCAACAGTTGGGAGTTGATTCCGTCCCACTGGTTTCTCACCCACCTCACTGTAGTTTTTCCTCTTTTAGCCATCTTAAAAATAAAGGGAAAAGAAATCGACGTTGGCTCTTGGTTGCATTAGGGTCTCCTGCTTGAGTGAGGGTTGGACTAGAAGACCTCCAAGGTCCCTTTCTTCAGTGGTGTTATAGCTTCAAACACACTAAATGTCAAGAACGGCCTGTATGTGAATTTTGCGATGTGTTCTTTGCTCAGTTATGCCAGCCAAGTTCATTTTTTTCCCCCCTCACAGGGCGACTTTGAGTCTGTGAATTGCTTCTCAGGAAGTGAACTGCAGCACCCCAAAAGGTAACACCCGTTAATTAGAAAAGAGGTTTTTTTGGATCCCTCATTTGGGTCTCCCCCAAAATTGACACCCCCTTTTCCCCCAGCGACCCAGTTTGAATCGCACGCAGGATTGACATAATTCCGGTTTATTTCGCCCTTGTACAAAACAAGTTTCAGCAATTGATTTTAAAAAATAATGATAATCCACATACATGGATCCCACCCATCAGCCATAATCTGGTACAGGAAAAGGAAACGAGAGATTAGCATCCTTGTTCCGTGCCAAATATACACTTTTGTTTCCAACAATATATATTTTTAAAGGGTTCCTTGGTGCCTCCCCCTAACAAACCAAGTTTATGCCACAAAAGGGGAGGGTGAAAAAGAAGGAAACGTCTTCCTGCACCTCCTTAATAAACCACTTAAGCTCCCATCACCGCAACGTTGCTTCCTGCAAAAATTAAAAAGTCTCTGCTTGCTGTCACCTGGGGAATACAGAAGACGGAAAGCCAGACAGCAACAGGCTAAAAATATAAACCCCCAGACATTAGTATTTTGCACGTGGGAACCTGTCATTTTAGGGTAAGTGCCTTAACATCATGGAGAGATGGAGAGATGGAAGCCAAAGGTTAGGAAAATACGTGTAACTCAGTTTTAACTCGGGGGGACGTCGCCTACGACAAAACGAGAGTCAACTCAGTTTGTTGCTGTTTTGGCTGAAGACAGGTGGGACAATAATAATAATAATAAAGGGGATTTTTAGTGTCCTGGAAAACGGAGCTGTTGTTTTTTTTAAAGAGAACAATCACAGCACTGGAATGCAAGAGGAGAAACTGACGTCCCAAAAACCGCTTGCAAAAAAAAAACGTCTACAAAGTTGGGATTTTTTTCCCAGCCAGCATTCCCTTTTGGTCCAGAACCCAGGATGGGGAAATCCAGCATTATCTGGTCCGTACAGCATATGGGTGAATTTGGTCAAGACAAAAAGACAGCGAGGCTACACAGGACAGGGTTTTTCCTTTTTAGCGCGCTGACTTTTTAGCGGGCCGAGGAAGAGAAGCAGCGGTTCGTGTCTTGGGAAAGCGCCGTCCCTGCGCGAGGAAAAACAGTCCGTGGCGAGAGGAAGAAACAGAACAGCCAAGCCACAATTCTTCCTGCGCAATGAGACAGAACGCAGGGAGTTAGGGTCCCCGCGTAACGCCATCCGCTCAACACAGAGCCCCCTCATCGGGGGGCGCTAAGGTGATCGTCCTGTCTGGAGACGCCTTTCCCTGGGAAGCTCCAGGCGGACTAGAGCACCCATCACAGGCTGGGTTGCGACAGAGCGGGTTGTGGGCGGGGGGAGAGAGAGAGAGAAAGAGAGAGAGAGAGAGAGAGAGAGAGAGAGGAAGAGGAAGAGGTAGTAGTATCCAAGAGAGAAGCCCGGCCGCTTCTCTGATCAAGGGTGGATCAAGGGTGGAATATACGACTCCAGGGCGTAGACAATTGCACGCACGGGAATTTTGGACACAGCCCCTCCCGGGACAGAATTCAAGAAACATCTTGCCCTTCGGCCCACCGAGGGAGGGGAGGGCGGGGTCTGAGTTAAGGGGACGGCCTCCATTTATTCCCACCTGAAAACGTGAGCCAACCCACACCTGCAACTGAGTGATCTATAGGTAGCTACGGTTCCTTCCTGTGTTTCTATACCTGAATGATTCCGGCCAACCTAACTTTTCCCCCCAAAACAAGGAGAGGGAGGGGGGGACACCTCAGTGCCCCTCAGCCTCAAGAATGTCTCCCTACCCCCACCACGCCCACCCCCAGAGCAGGGGGCAGGAGAGGCGCTAGCCCTTTCCAGCCAGGGCTGCCGAAGACGTAACGGGATTCCTTCCTTCGGCCACCGGAAGGCCTAATACTTACCCACTTGCCCTTTGACAAAGCTTTCTCCCCTCCTTACAAACCCAGCTGCCGTTTTTTCCTATGAAGGGCGCCTCTGGTTTGTGTGGCCTGGGAGAAAAGGGGGTGGGGGGTGGGGCGGGGTGGGGTGGGGTTGATCTGGAAAGTGCAATTCCCCACCCCTACAGGTAGGTGTCCTCGCTCTCCCGGGAACTAAGGCTCTCCTTGGACTGATGGAAAAGGGAAGAGTCGGGCTCCAGCAAAGATCCGTTTTCTTCGGGGATGGGGCCGTTGGCTTGGTCGCCCACGCTCGCGGGGCCTTGGGGGCTGTCCTTCCGCGACTTGCTCTTGCGGCCCTTGGGGAGGAGGGCGGCACCGGGGGGCAGGATGATGGAAGGAGAGGGCTCCAAGGCTCTGTGGGCATACGGCTCAGAGTCCCTGATAGCCTTGGCGCCGTGGAAGCGGGGAGGGGACTTGCATTGCAGCTCTCCGTGGGTCTCCTTCCACTTCTTCAACTGGATCAGGTGTTCCCGCTCAATGTGGCGCTCTGTCACCGGCAACTCTATGACCTAGGAGGAACAAAAGCATAGGTGGGGGCATCCAAGGGTTTCCCCAAACCTGGACAGACACCAGAAGCACTGAGGCCAACATAGAAATGATCCATCCAACCCCAGCTTCCTTCAGTCTCCCAAAATGGCTCCCATGCCCTATTCTTCTAAGGGTGTAGAATCATAGAATCCTAAGGCTGGAAGGGACCTTGGAGGTCTTCTAGTCCAACCCCCTGCTGAAGCAGGAGATCCTATACCATTTCAGAAAAGTGACTGTCCAGTCTCCTCTTAAAAACCTCCAGCGTTGGGAACATCCACAACTTCTGGTGGCAAACTGTTCCACTGGTTAATTGTTCTCACTCTCAAGAAAATTCCTCCTTAATTCCAAGTTGCTTCTCTCTTGTTTGAAGAAGTTTGGAGAATAAATCAACCTCCAATGTATTAAATTATTGTATTTTAACTTAAAATTATTGTATTTTACCCCTTCTCATTTTAAATTGTTTAGAATTTTATTGGTAATACGTGTTTGAACCTGTCCATTGATATAGTCTATAGGCTAATCTATCCATCTATCTATCCAATCTATCTATTTTATCTATCTATCCACCTACCTACCTACTTCATCTTATCTATCATCTTATCTACCTACCTACCATGTTTCCCCCAAAATAAGACCCTGTCTTTTATTTTGTCACCAAAAAAAAAGGCACCAGGTCTTATTTTCGAGGGACATCACCCACCGACTAACCCCGCTTGTGTGCGTGGCCCCCGGCCTCCTTTTCGCTGTCAGAGGCCTTCAGGAACTACTTCTTCTGTGGCTGGCGAGGCTTTCCTGAAGGCAACTCTGCAGCCGACAACAGAGCTTTGCCACCCTTGCAGAAGAAATGGGCTGGCAAGGCAGGGGTCGGGGGGGTGCGAGGCCTGGCTACAACCGTCCAAAGTTAAGTATAGTAGGGCAGCTCCACCCTCCCACGCCCACCCTAGCTTAATTTTTACTTGTGCACCCGAGTGGGTGGAATCTTAATTAAGGCTTATTTTGGGGGGTAGGGCTTACACTGGGCGCCCGTGTAAAAATCAAGCTAGGACTTACTTTCGGGGTAGGTCGTATTTTTGGGGGAAGCAGAGGGCATACCCTACCCCGGCTGTTTGCGCCTGACGTCTGCCTACAGGAGAGTAGGAGAGTGGCCTCCAGCTGAACTGGTTTTTACCTCTTGCACAAGGAAAGTCTCTTGCATGATTTTGGGGCTCAGGGTTCTCAGCTGTTCCATCGTCTCGTATTGCCCTTGGCAGGATCTCAGCTTCTCCGAGGAACCCAGTGTGTACTTCAGGAGGACCAGACCCACTCGAAAGATGATCTTGACGCCTGGGAGAAGAATTGGGAGGTAATGTTTAAATCCAATCCCTTTGCAGCTAGTCCTCTACCTACAACATGTTCATTTAGTGACCAAAGTTACAACAATGCTGGAAAAAAGGGACGTAGGGCCATTTTTTTCCCCACACTTAACGACTGTTGTAGCATCCCCAGGGACATGGGATCAGAACTGACTCGTATTTATGACGGTCACAGTGTCCCAGGGGTCACGCGATCCCCTTTTGCGACCTTCTGACAAGCAGCGCCAGTGGGGAAGCCAGTCTCGGTTAACAACCGTGTCGCTGACTTAACAACTGACCTACATTTGCTGCTCCCCGGGGATTGTGGCGCCTGCATGACCAGAGAGAAAAGCCACGGGGCAGAGACAGAAAAACCCAGCACTGCCACAAAGAAGGGCAGGGGCATCGCTGGAATCGATCCAGGCACCTAGGAGAGCCAAAGAGCTCAGGGAGGGGAGGATTGACTGGAAGAAACCGTAAGTCTCGAGCCAAACTTCCAAAACTTAAAGATGATTTATTGGGAGCAAACATGCCAGCACTGCCTGGGTGTAGCCGACTCTCATTCACTGTCACCCTTGATCCTGGTTTTCCCCCATCCCCTGGGTGTATCGTAATTCATATCCTCCAATGGGACACCTCCCTAGCCAAGAATCATCAATCACGTTCTCCAGTGGCAGAAACTTCAGTTACTATCTTTGAAAACATTTATGGAATGCACTTTTGGTTTCCAAGCTGCCGCACTGCTCTTTCCAAACCCCTTTCTGCTGCCAACTCTATAAAGACCGTAGAAATATTTTATGAGCTGACAGACGGCATGCATTCCCACCCCCCACCCCGCCGATCCCTCCACAAAGACCAGAAGCAGCCCCCGCAATACCTTCACAAAAGAACATATCCCAGACCCTCAGCACAGAACTCCAGGGCAGGGTCCTGGAGAAGGCGCACATAAACCACTCCGTCATGTACAAGATGGGGTCGATCTTCTGCTTGCTGAGATGCTTGAATGCCAGCGGGGAGACTCTCTGCAGCAGAGAGAAGAGAATCTCGCCGTCCAACTGGATGGCCTCCTGCAGGGAAGGAGAAGGAGGGAGGGGAGGAAAGGGAGAATGAGAGGGGTGGAAGATCTTGGATCAGGCTGAGCTGGAGAGCTAGCTCTGCCTTGGCCACTGGTCCGCCTTCGCTAGCTGTCAATCTGCCATGAAATATGGAAATGGGGGGGAGAGGGAGCTGGATGGGAGGGGAAAGTGAAACTAATGTTGATGGGAAGAAGCGTGCCTCTCAGAGGCAAAGCCTCAAGGTTGTAAACCTGGGAGAAGAAAGCAAGGCCGTTGCAAAAAAAAGTTTGCTCAAATATAGTACTAGCACTGATGATGTTACCTAGCTGGGTCATGAAACGTTTGCAAGAAAACAAGCAAGCTCAGACAGCACCAAGAATCCAACAATCCTTCTTCGTTTCTTTCTCCTTCTCCTCCTCCTCCTCCTACTACACTTCCTCTTTCCCTTTTCTTCTTCTCCTTTCTGCAACCCCTATTCCCTTCTAGCACTGACAATGTTAGCTAGTTGGGTTATGAAAAGTCTGCAAGAAAGCATCCAAGCTCAGAGAGCACCAAGGACCAACAGTCCCCTTTTTCCTCTTTCTGCTCCTCCTCCTCCTCTTTCCCTTTCCTTCTCTTCCTTTCTGCAACCCCTATTCCCTTCTAGCACTGACAATGTTACCTAGTTGGGTTATGAAATGTCTGCAAGAAAGCATCCAAGCTCAGAGAGCACCAAGCCCTCTATCGTTTCAACCCGGAGCTACGAATATTCTCCTTTATTGGTTACTCAAAGATTATTGGGCAATACGGGGCCAGGGGAGGAGAGGAACTGGATGGGGAAAGTTTAACTGAGCAAATTTTGGCGTGCCAACTCCAGTTCTGGCTTGGCTATACCGTGATCCACTTGGCTTTTAGTAAAAGTAGAGCTTTCACTACAAATGGGAGTCGAGGGTCTTTCTTTGCTAAGGGACCAAGTTTGGGGCAGGTCTGACACAATCCATTCCACCTGCCTGGGGGCTGCACTGTTCCCTTGCTCTCCTGAAAGCAGCCGATCTCCATCAGGATCTAAGGCAGGGGTCTCCCAGCTTGGCAACTTACAAGGCTGGTGGGGAATCCTGGGAGTTGAAGTCCACAAGTCTAAAAGCTGCCAAGATTGGAGACCCCTGGTCTAAAGGAAACACTCACCAGCTTCTCGCTGTAGTAGCCAGGAAGGTATTTCTCACATATTTGCACAAGACACCAGAAAGCTTGCTGAAGGAAGAAAAAAGAGACAAAGATATATTATTAAGTCCAACAGGGTTGATTTTGTCCTGGGGACGGGGAAGAGGAGCATTCTTCAAATTTGGCAACCTGAAATTGCGTGGACCCCAACAAACGTGTAAGTCTAACTTTGCTCAGCAACGCAACCCTTGGGCTCAGCTGTGGTTCTATGTCGAGGGCTACACTGGTGGATAGGGGAGGGGAGAGGAAGAAGAGAGGGGAGAGGAGAGGAGGAAAGAGGAGAGAGGAAAGAGAGAGAGAGAGATAGGAAGAAAGAGAGAGGAAAGAGGAGAGGAGGAAAGAGAGGAGAGGA
>NW_020769420.1:1992204-2009110 GCF_900518735.1 Pseudonaja textilis | reverse complement strand
AGAGGAGAGGAGGAAAGAGAGGAGAGGAAAAAGAGAGAGAGGAAGGAAAGAGGAGAGAGGAAAGAGACAGAGAGAGAGAGAGGAGGAAAGAGAGAGAAGAGGAGAGGAAGAAAGAGAAAGGAAAGAGAGAGGAGAGGAAAGAGAGAGGATAACAGAGTTGGAAGGAACCTTGGAGGTCCTCTAGTCCAGCCCCCTGCTTAATCAAGGAGGAGACCCATTCCACCAACTTTTATTTTTACAGCAGGAAATCCAGTCCTGGCTGGAGAGAACGGGAGAGAACGTCTACTTGACAGAGACTACAGACTAGCCGAGCCAGAGGAAGCTGCCTCCGGAGCGCGAAGGGAAGGACACAGCCCCCTCCAGAGGGAGGAGGGACGGAATGGCGCGCCTGGAAGAGGAATTCTAGCGCACCTCGGCAGGCATGTGCATCAGCAGGACAGCGGCAATGGGAGCCTGGGCCTGGCAATATCCTTCCTCTGGCCGATACAGAGTGTAAGCTTTCAGGACCCGGAATAAATCTTGTTGCCTAGAGAGGACAAATTGGAAAAAAAAAAAAAGCAAATTGTTGAAGGAAAATGAGGGAATATCAGACATTTACAAGTTGAGTTCAGACTGTACGCCGGGAAGTTTGTGCTGAAGATTATAAGGCCTTGGCAATAAGGCCACTCTTGGGAGGCTGCATCCAGTTTGGGTCACCGTGATGTTAAAAAAAAGAAAAAAGAGCTGAGCCTCTAGCACAGGAGTTCCCCAAAACTTGGCCGCTTTAAGACTTGTTGGACTTCAACTCCCAGGATTCTCCAGCCAGCACAGCTGACTCTCTTGTAATCCCTTCCTCTGCAATCTCTCTCCACTTTATAGGAGATTAAGAGAGAGAAAAAAGCAGGCCTGGCTGGCTGGAGAATTCTGGGAATTGAAGTCCACCGGTCTTAAAAGTTGCTAAGTTTTGGAGACCTCTGCTCTAGAAAAAGTGCAGAGAAGAGCAAGCAAGATGATGAGGGGACTGGAGGCTAAAACCTATGATGGATGGTGGCAGGAACTGGGCCTGGCTAGTTTGATGAAAAGAAGGATATAGGGGGGAGAGGATAGCGGTCTTCCAGTATCTGAGGGCCTGCCCCAAAGAAGAGGGAGTCAAATTATTTTGCAAAGCACCTGAAGGCAAAAGAAGCAACGGGTGGAAACTAATCAAGGAGAGAAGCAACCTAGAACTAAGGAGGCAGAGTCCTCACGGTTAGAACAATTGATCAGTGGAAGGGGTTGCCTCCAGAAGCTGTGAATGCTCCAACCCTGGAGATAAGGTCTTCTGCCTTGGGCAGGGGTTGGACTAAGAAGACCTCCAAAGTCCCTCCCAACTCTGTTATTTTGTTAAGCAACAATTTGAACCAAGACGCGAGGAACACAACTGCACACCTTCGACGTGGTGCCGCCGGTCTTGGGAAGGAGATTAGGGACCGCAGACCGGTTGGCCAGCCAGGTGTTTGCATAAGCTGCCTTCTAAATCCTTGGCCTTGCCAGTTCCAGGTCTGGATTATAAACTGGGCAATGCCAACGCCCTTTTATCTGTCTTGAATCGGCCCCATCGAGAGAGGGAAGGAGGGAGGGGAAAAGGAAGGAAGGGAAGGGAAAGAAAGGAGGAAAGGGAAGGAAGAGAAGACGGAAGGAGAACAGGAGGGAGGGAGGAAAAAAGGAGGGAGGGAGGGAGAAAGGAAGAAGAGAAGGGGGGGAAGAAAGAAGGAAGGAGATGAGAATGAGAATGGGAATGGGAGGAAGGAGAAAAGAAGGGAGGAAAGGGAAGGAAGAGAGGAAGGAAGGAGGTGGGAGGGACGGAGGAAAGGAGGAGGGAAGGAAGGAAAGAAGGGAGAGAGGGAGATGGGAATGGGAGGGAGGGGGAAAGAAGGAAGGAAAGGAGGAAAGAGAGGAAGGAAGGAGATGGGAGGGAGGGAGGAAGGAAGAGAGGGAGGGAGGAAGGAGGTAGGGAAGGAGGTGCGGATGGGAGGGAGGGGGAAAGAAGGAAGGAAGGAAGGAAGGAAGGAAGGAAGGAAGGAAGGAAGGAAGGAAGGAAGGAAGGAAGGAAGGAAGGAAGGAAGAAAAGGAGACAGCTCTCTTTGCCACATCATGCCGGTCTCATTGGCAGCCTTAACAGCTGCCTGCCACACAGTTCACGGTCCAGCCACAGCCCCCGTGGTCTCAGGAAACAGGCCACGAAGCGAGAGTGGAAAGGACCCAGAAAGGCAGAGGGGTGGGCAGGGCCTCTTACCCGTGGCCTCCCCGCGCAGCAAACATTTCGTGGAAGGGAAACTGGCGGTGGAGGTCTCGCTCAATCACATCCAGCCATTTGGGCTCTCCCACAGCCACGTCCAGCTCCTGTAAACCCAAAAGAAGTGCTTCCTTTACCTGCTTATGAAATGTATGGGCTGCCCTGCTCACTTTCAAGTGACTCTGGGAGGCCTGCCAGGCCATCAATAACAGTACGAAAGAATTAGAAGATTTACTAAAAAAACATTAGGCATGGGAAGGAAAACATTAACAGCAAAGTAAGTAAAACAATCCTGCAATTTTCGGGCGGGAAAATACAGAACAGAACACAGAAGAGAACAGAACAAAACAAACAATTGGAATGGAATGGAATGGAATAAGAATAGAATGGAATAAGAATAAAATAAGAATGGAATGGAATAGAAATAGGAAAGAACAGAACAGAATTATGAATAGAATTATGAAAAAATAGAAAGAAGAAAGAATAGAACAGAAATATGAAAGAATAGAATAACAGAACAGAACAGGAATAAACTTTATTGTCAGGCGGTCCTCAACTTACAACCACAACTGAGCCCAAGATTTCTGTTATTAAGTGAGGCATTTAAGTGAGTTTTGCCCTGTTTTACAACCTTTCTTGCCACATTTGTTAAGTGAACTACTGCAGTCAATACGTTACGAATCCCCCTGGGACACCACAACCGTCGTAAAGGCGAGTCAGTTGTGAAGCGTCCGAATTTCTGTCCAGGGTCAGAAGGGTGAAAAAAAAAAAAAAGAAAAAAGGAACGGCCTGGCGTCACTTTGTCCCGTGCCATTGTAACGTTTGAATAGTCACTCAGGGGAACCGTTGTAAATCGAGGACCACCTGTCCAACTTCCCCGCCCCCCCGCCTTCCTTCGCCGTTGCTGAAGCGTCTTACATCAAACTTGCCGGCGTTCTGTTCCAGCTTGACTTTGCCCCCCGAAAGGTACTGCCACGCCCGGCCACGCAGGGAAGGTGGGATGCCCTTCTGGCACCTCAGCCGGATCTGAAAAGGGGAGGAGGAGAGGAGGGGCCACGGATGAGACGCAAGGCTGGAACGCGCAAATGTCCCCCCCCCCCCCAAAAAATATCAACCCCCCCCTTTTTTTTAAAGGTAAAACCCCGAGGGGTGTTCCGCTTGGGACAACCCAATGTGTGGATTTATTAAATTTATACGCCGGGTTACTTCACTCTCGACCACTCTGCCCTCGCGATGGAGAACGGGGGTGTCCGTAAGTCTCGGCAACGTTGAGACTTATGGACTTCGATTCCCAGAATTCCCCAGCCAGCTGGGGGGATCCTGGGACTTGCAAGGCCACAAAATCAGAGCAAGGATGAAGACGCCGAGAAGCGATTCGGGCGCAAAAGGGGAGAGAGAGGAAGGGAGGGAGGAAGCTGGCAGCTGTGGGACACGTCGCTGTTGTTGACTTGCCTTTTTGTGCTTTTTGGCCATCCACTTGTCCCAGTTGTTGAGCATGTCCAGCCATTTTGATTCCCTCTGCCTCAGCACGTCCAGCGGCACCTCCGCCAGCCTGTGGCACAACGGACAAAAAAAGTTACGCCTTGGATGGACAGCAAGGACTAAGCCAGGATATAGTTAGAACATAGTTTGTTGAAAATGTTCCACGCTGGCTCAGGAATTCTGGGAGTTGGAAGTCCACAAGTCAGAAAGGGACCATTGTTCAACACCTCTCTTCTAAATATACCAAGGTTTTAAGAAAGAAAAGGAAAAAAAAGGATTTTATTCCGCTAGTTATTGCTGACTTTTGGGGGGCACTGCTCATCCCCGTTTCAAGGCCATTCAACCAGCACGGTCGGAAAACATTTCCACAGTTGTGTGGCCAGCGTGATATCACAGAACGCTGTTCCCTTCCCACCGAAATGGTACCTATTTATCTACTCGCATTTGCACGCTTTCGAACTGCAGGAGCTGTGGCGCGGGGCCTCGAACCGTTCCAGCCAACGAGCCCAGAGCATCATATTAAATGCACCTAATCTTGAGCATCAAACTAGCAGTTAGCTTACATGCCCGCCTCTGTTCACACATACCAGGACTAAGACTGCAGCAGGTAACTCAGGGGAGCGAATTTGATTTTCTTAAGCTCAAGGTCACACACGTGTGCGCGCACACACCCCTAGGATTTATCAAATCATCACACCAAGTCACACACAGACAACTCTCTCACAGCAAGGCTGCCTTCAAACAGAACCAGCGCCAGCTCCACCGTGGTTGTTCCCCCCACCACCACTTCCCAAATACCACCAAAAAAGGAGATCTGAAAGCCAAGAATGCTGCCAAACCAGACCGAAGTAAGTGCGGGGCAGCCAGGGGTGTGCATTCCACAGTTTTTTTTTTTTGCGTTCGGTCCATTCTGATCAAGGGCGCGGCCGGGGTTAGGATGTAGCTTTCCAGTTCAGGGGCTCAGAGGAGTTCCTGGAAAAGCTACAGTACAAATCGAAACTGATACTCGATCGGTAAACAAGAGAGTTTTCTCCGGCTCAAACCTTGCCCGGGTTTGAGAGCCGGTTTTGGAAGTTCGGGGCTTGCAAAACGCCGGTTTGGTTTTGCCCCGCTGGTGGAATCACCCTTCCTGGGAATTCCTGCTGATGGAAAACGGACGGCGAGGTCTGAGTCATCTCCTCACCCCACCCAAAACCTCAGAGCCATCTGAAGTCAAAATGGAGAAGTTACACAGGATGCTTGAAGCAGCGGAGTGACGATTCAGCTCTTTAAAAAAAACAAAACAAAAACGGCAGCCTTGTTGTTGGACCGCCAAGTCCCTGGCCAGAGTGGCCCAAAGTGAGGGTTTCTGGGAGACGTAGTCCATCAACATGCAAAGTAAGAGCCAAATTGGTTACCACTACTGGAGGGGATTCGGTCAATGGCTCCGTCTGGTTGGGCTGTGGCGGAAGCACAGATGCAGCAGGACAGCCCAGAGGCTTCCGGTGGGGGAACTGCCTGCTGCACCTGATCCAAACCACGTAGGGCAGAGAACAGGCAGGAGCAGAGGCCAGCCAGATTACTCACGAGGAGGCAGCCTCGCCTCTCTTGATCTGCTGCACCCGAAGCTGGCTATTTAGCACAGCAGACAGATGGAGGCGATGCTGGGCACATGTTTGTTTCCTGGCTGTGTGTTGTTCCGGCTGTTGTGACTCTTGCCTTGTTTTGGATTGACACCTTGACTTGGATCATGCCTCGGGAAACCACTTTTGTACTGTGGATTTAATTTTGCCTGGTGGGTTTCTCAAGACGGGGAAGCTTTCGAGTGCCTTGTGTAGACTCCTTGGCCGTTGCTCTGGGGACTAGCATCGGTCTGCTGGTGGCTGGACTTATGTGGGACAGTTCTGGGGGGGTTGGTGAAGGGAGTGGCTGGGAGAATATTAATAAACCCACTAAACTAGTGGTTGCCAACCAGTGGGCCAGGGACCATTGGTGGTCTGCAAGAAAATTTTGGTGGTCTGCAGAGAAATGTCACCCCACCAAAGCAATTAATCCAATTAATTGTGCGAGAACACAAGGCTTGCGTTGCTAGCATTGTGAACAACAGGAGGTAGTGAGGGGAGGGGGGAAAGGGCAGAGGGGGGGAACTTGCCCCACTCACCCCACACGCCTGGCCTGGCCACCAGGCTGCTTCTTTCCTCTTCTTTCTTCTTCTGCTTCTGGCTGCACTCAAGGAAAGCAGCCAAAGTCTTTCTTTCTCTCCCCCAAACTCCACCAGAAATGAGTCTTTGGGACCCTGCAAGACCTCCTGCTCCAAGAGGCTGCGCCAGCGCAACAAGTCTCACAAGACTCATTTCTGGCGGAGTTTGGGGGAGAGAAAGAAAGACTTCTGCTGCTTCTGCTGCTTTCCTTGCATGAAGCCAAAAGTCTCTCTTTCTCTCTCTCTCTCTCCCTGCGATCCCAAATAAAGAACGATCAATCGACAGGAAAACGGGGTGGGGGATTTTCCCAGGGTCTCTGGTTGGCAGGATTTAAAATGATGAGTTTGGTGGTCCCTGAGGTCCAAAAGGTTGGCGACCCCTGCACTAAACCACAGTCACGTGTCTGAGTGGGAGAGCACAGTACGTGGCGAAGACATAATCAGTTTGGTGGCAAATTTGCTTAGAGGAAGGAGGCAGGGGAAAAGATCAAAGTTGCTTTCTCCAGAAAACCCCTGCCAAATTGCCGTTAAACGCGATGAAACCCTAGCCAAGAAAGAAAGAAAGAAAGAAAGAAAGAAAGAAAGAAAGAAAGAAAGAAAAATCAATCGATACCCCTGGATAGAAGCAAGACAAAAGACATTCTGGGACTTGGAGAGCCCCCAAGAAGCAGCTTAATTTCCCACTGAACCGATGACGCAGCAGGTTCAACTCCGGTGGGTCCCTCAGTTTTCCCTCCTCTGCTTGGCCGCGTTCCCATCCTGGCTGGCTGGCAGGAGGCGCTTAGAAAGGCCAGATCTCCTTGGCTCGATGGCCGTGGCCGGCTCGCATTTCATGGTGCCCCGGTGGGCAAACAAGGTTGAAGTTTTGCAGGGATTATTGAAGGGAAGAAGGGAATCTCCCACATAGCGACGGTAAGCCTCAACTTGCTCAGCTACGCTTGGGCTCCGTGGCGTGGCCTTGCCATCTGGGGCACCATGAATTTAGCCTCCCGAGAGTTGTGTTTAGCCAAACGTGCCCCATTCTACTGGGGAATTACCAGGCTGCTGCCAAAATCGCAGGTAATAATCCTTGACTTGCAACAGTTGGTTTAGGGACCGTTTCGAAGCTACGACGGCGCTGAAAAAAAGGGACTTATGACCGTTTTTCACACTTAACGAGTGTTGTAGCAATCCCCGTGGTCATGTGATTTATAGTCAGACACTGGCTCATATTTACGACGGTTGCAGTGTCCCCCTGACAAGCAAAGTCCACAGGGAAGCCGGGTTCGCTTAACAACCATGGGACTAATGTAAGAACTGCAGTTATTTGCTTAACAGGAATTGTGCTGTTGTGCCTAGAGGTGGTGCTCTCACCTCACAATGAGGCGGCTGTGAGTTTGATCCTAGGTAGAGGCGGGTATTTCTCTCTCTGGGCGCACTGAGAGAATATATATCTGCTGAACAAAACTCCGCCTCGGTGACAGGAAGGGCATCCAGCCATTAAAACACTCTGCTAGCTCCATTCAGTTGACCAGTCTCCACCCCGCAAGGGATTAGAGGGTCGTTAAATGAAGACGAGGAGTGATTCACTTCACAAACGTGGAGAGAGAAGTCGTAAAATGGAGCAAACTCACTTAACAACATAGATCTTGGTCTCGATGGTGGCTGTTGAGAACTGCCTGCACTTCACAGGGGTTTGGCCTTTCGTACTTGTGCATTTGCCGAGTTCAATAAACTCCCAGGCCTCTTCCCACTCTATTATGCTATGTTTTAATATTAAGAGACCTCCAGCGCCACAATTGTAGGATTAAGGCCAAGCCAGCATGCGCAGAGTCCCAGAGATTAAGCCCTAATCTAAAATGTTAACGGGTTTTTTTTTGCCTGCCGGGAATTATGAATTGGCTCTTCTACAAAACTTCAGCATTCAAGCTTGTGACACGCTAATCTTTGTTCTGTCTCTTATGATCTGCTGGACCAGCCGCATAGCCGATTCTTTGTTTTGATTTTTATTTTTTAAAAAAGAAGGGAAATGAAGACATCAAGTCACACGGCGAATTTCTCTTTCAGATTAAATGTTCAGAGTTGAAAAGCGGAGAGTCCTTCCCCTATTTTTAAAGGGGATCTTCCTTGCAACCAAACCGTAATCCCATTAATAGATCCTGTCCTCTTGAACCTTATTTCAAGAGGCAGATGGGTGCCCTGATTTTACGTTTTAAGCCTCTTGTTCACCGGCCCTTTCACGTAGGCAACTAATGGCTCGACGGTCATAATCCTCCTTTAAAAGGTTGTGTGTGTGTGATTGTTTACCGCCCCGCCGGCTGTCAATAAGGAACCCAGGAAAAGAGGCTGATGATAGATCCCGTTTCTAAAAAAACAACAAAACACATTATTTACATGAGAAACTATGCAAGCGCTGACAAAGCTCGCGGGAAGGATCCCAGGGTAACAATTAAAATGACAGGTGCCCAGCTAGGTGAGGTCCCACCTTGCTCCGTCTGCCTCCAGGCCCAGTAAGGAGGGGTGTCCCTAAAACCGGGGCCTGCATCTATCATAAACAAACCATTCCCTGAGTCATTTGACTTGACCTGGATATTTTGCGAGAAACAGATTTTTGTTATGACCGGGGCAGAGTTTTGCTTCCTGATTCTCAGATCCGTTTTTAAGAAGAACAATGATAAACTCCTAACCGTTTTGCTAGAGGCGCCCTTTGAAGAGAGGAATTAGAAACGAGGCGTGGCTGGCTGGGGATAACCGGCTGCAAAATGGACTCGTAGAATCCTAGGGCTGGGAGGGGAGCTTGGAGGTCCTCTAGTCTAGCCCCCTGCTTAAGCAGGAGATCCTATAATCGTTCCGGTCTTCTCTTGAAAACCTCCAGTGATGGAGCAACCCACAGCTTATGGTGGCAAGCCGTTCTACAGGTTAATTGTCCTCCCTGTTAGAATTTCTCCTTATATTTCTAGGTTGGTCGACTCCCTTCCATCCGTTGCTTCTTGTCCTGCCTTCTGGTGCTTTGGGGAATTAAGTTGACCCCTTCTTCTTTGAGGCAGCCCCTCTACTATTGGAACACGGCTCTCATGTCGCCCCTAGTCCTTCTTTTCATTAAACCCAGTTCCTGCAAGGAAGGCCGTAAAACGGGACAAAAAATTCCATTAACCAACGTTTCGCTTAACCCCCAATGTTCTGGGCTCAGTGGTGCCTGCAAATTCTTCTCTACAACCACCGCAACAAAAATATCTTGGACTTTCCCCCCTTAGTCCAGCAAGACGAAGACATGTCCGTATTCGCTCTTTTCCTCTTCCCTAATCCTGTCCTAATCCGTTCAGGCGTTCAAAAGTCTCCCAAACTCCAGGCAGCTCTCCAAGCAGGATGCATTTATCCTCCGCTCGTCCCCATCGTCTTTTTTGTTTTGCTTGCTCTCTCTGGCCCTTTTGTCACTCTCTTTCCTGGAAACAAAATACACACCGGAGCCAAACCGGATTTCAAGGGGAGATGCCAAAGCATCTGGAATGGAATCCCTTCCGGTTTAAGGAACGGGAAGCAGCAGCAGCTGTAAACCTCTGGCCTTCTTCAGCAGACGGGAAAGGGATAAATTTGGTGCGTGGTGCCCCAGGAATGCAAAAGCAACCAATTAAGGTCAGGAGGAGGAACACTGAATTTCTCTCGGGCACAAGAGAGGCACGGCCGAACTACCCGGCAATGCGCTTTTGAGCTTCGAATTTGAAAACGAAAAATAATGAGCCGTTAAAGGGAAGAAATATCTCGGATGCAGCTTTGCAAATTTCATCCCGTTGGCCCAAAGTTGCTTTTTTTAACAAGAGGCGACTAGACTGGTTTCGTTTTTGTTTTGAAGACGTTTTACTCCTCTCCCGAAGAAGCTTCTTCGGCTCTGACTTGGATGGTGGGGAATGGGAAGGATTTATATTCCTTGCAGACAGCTGGCCATTTGAAAAAAAAAAAAAGAGAAAACCCAGAAATTCAAGAGTTGCCTCTTGAAAAAGCATCTTTGGGGGCAACTGTGACATGGATGACTGAGATTCTCCATAAACATTCCCCCAGTTGGGGGTGGTTGGTTTTCGAAGCCTGCATTTGCAACTAGAGTGGCTAGAAATTCAATTGCAAGTAGACCTCGAATTATGACCACAATGGAGCCCCAAACTTCTGTCGCTCACCGAGACCGCATTATAACCTTTCTTGACGCCGGTTGCTGAGTATCTGAATTTTAACCACGGGGATGGCTGAAATGGCTGTGTGATGAGGAAGCTATGGGTTCGATCCTAGATAAAGGCAGATATTTCTCTCTCCGGCCACATGAGAATATACCTGCGGAACAAAACTCCGCATTGGCAACAGGAAGGGCATCCGGCCAGCAAAACACACAGCTCCATTCAGGTGCCCAGACTCCACCCCGGAAGGGATTATGGGGTCGTTAGGATGCTGATGCTGAAATGGCTGTGTGAAAAATGATTATAAGGTATTATAATCATTTTTCATTATGGTTTTTCCACTGTTGTTGTAACTTCGAATGGTCACTCAACGAAAGAGTGGGAGTTGCAAATACTGCTTGTATTTGTGGGTGGGGGGAAGAGACTGGCCCCTCTCTATCCTGGACTTGGGCTTCAATAGAGAAAACAGTCACAATCTGGGTTAGCCTTTAAACCTGAGCTCTAATTGCAGCTGAGTTGTTGCCTTGTCAGCACTCAGTTGAAGGAAACACTATGATTAATTTTTGTTTGCGTTTGTTTGTTTCCAGGGTATTTAAATGGAGCACTAAGGGAAATTTGCCTTGCTAGCAGGTGAGAGGGAAGAAGAAAAATAAATAAATATCTAGAAGACAGCATGAAAACACACAACCTTTAATCCGATAATACAAGAGGCTCCTGAAAGCCAGCCATGCTGTTGGCACCTGGGCGGGTTTTCATAAAAGCTTCCAAAACACGCCAGAAGTGTTTTCCCCTTTCCCTAATTCCTTCCTTCCTTCCTTCCCTGTTTTCTTCTTAAACTTCAGGCCTGCCTTCCTTCCTTCCGCTTACAACCACAAACAAACCCAGAATTAACGTTGCTAAGTGAGACAACCGGGAAGTGACTTTCGCCCCGTCTTACAACTCTTCTCGCCACAGTTGTTAAATGAATCACTGCAGTTGTTAAATTAGTTCCACGGTTGTTAAGTGAATCTGGCTTCCCCATAGAAGGTCGCAGAAGTGGATCCCATGATACTGCAACCGTTATAAATACAAGTCAGTTGCCAAATGCCTGAATTTTGATCAAGTCAGCGTGGGAATGCTGGAAGGGGTTGTAAGAGCAAGGAAAAAAACAGTCCTAAACCACTTTTCAGCGTCGTTGACTTCGAATGGTCACTAAATGAACGGATGCAAGTCAAGGACCAGTTCTGACTTCTGTTTCACACAATTTTCAAGAAGAGATTGGACTGCCCTTTGTCAGAAATGGTGCAGGGTCTCCCGCCTGGGTGGGGACTAGATGACCTACAAGGTCCCTTCCAACTCTGATAATCTGTTATATCTGTTAATCCACACCACTGTTTCTTCTCTTCCTTTTTTTTACTTTCAGCCA
Source organism: Pseudonaja textilis (assembly GCF_900518735.1). The sequence continues at coordinate 1,997,648 of NW_020769420.1, read as the reverse complement.
GCTGGACAAAACCTTGCCACGTCCTGAAAATGATTTTTATTCATTTTCTTCGCCTGGAAAATTGCTGTTTTAACATCACAACCTGTTCCTCTTCCTGAAAAGCATCATTAACAAAACACACAGCCAGATAACAGCTGGAACCTTCAATTTCCCTCCCAAAGCAAGTCATCCAGAACTTAGGATAACAGCAGACAGGGAACCAAAAAATAAAATAAAATCACCTTATTTTATTATTAAGGAGGAAAGCAGTCCTAAACCAACCGAATTCCTTAATTCTCCATTCCAACAGCCAGCCCCAAAGGATTTACACCCCCATATGCCCAGCCTACCAAACCAGAGAGTTGGTTTTAAAGGGAGGAAGGGCTAGAAAGAAAGTTGAACGCACAACTGTTTTTGCACAATTGCACAAGGGCTCCACAGAACAGGTATACCTAGTTCCTCGTGTGATTAATCTTTAAAAAAAAAAATACATATGTCAGTGGAATATTAATCATTTCCCATGCCTGCCTCTCCAGGTTCTCTTAGCATGTTTGGTGCCAGCCCAGGAATTGGTACTGCCAAAAAAGCAGGTTTACAGCAAGGTTTACTCAAGAGTAAGTCCTTTTTTTCCCCCCCAATATGGAAAGGCCGGAAAAGAAACAGAAAGCAACGAAGGCCCACTTTTTCCCACCGGGGCACAGCTCCATATGTTTCAAAATCACAGCTTGCAAACCAAGTCCCGAAACGAAAACTTACTCAAAATGTTTTGAGTGAGTTTCATAAATCAACAAGCAGTTCAAACTCAACCTCTTGCTCTGTCACATAATCCCCAACACACACACACACACGTGTGAACATATACACAAATAAAGCCTTGCTAAGCAAGGCAACCTTTTTCTCCCTTCCCCCATTAAGACCACACTAAAACTTCCTTTATTGGCCATCTCTTATTAAAAGTAACTTTGTTTTTCTCTCTTCGGTGTTTTTGTTGGTTGAGATCTTTTTTTCCCTTCTCTATTTTTCAGTTCTTTAACTAAAAACAAAACTCAGTGTTTTTTACGTACCGCATTTCACATTTGTGGAGTTGCTGTTAGAAATAAAATAAACAAACCGGCTAACTTTGGAAAGGCTAAAAGAAGGCCAAGCCAAGATGTAATCGTCTGACCGCCTTAGCTTAGTTACTGCTTTTTATAACCAGGTTACCAAATTCACCCATTCGCACAACACGCTTGAATCTGTTGAGTTTGATGTCACGCGATCTAAGTTTCCTTGCTTTTCTTGAGTTCAGGAAATAGCAAAGCACTTTAAATCGGGGCTCAGAGAGAACAGAATACAAGCTTGGGAAAGGAGAATGCGCCTGAGCATGGGAAGAGTGCCTTCGCCCTAGGTCTAAGCCAGGGCTGTCTGACCTTCGGCCACTTGAAGACTGTTCAAGTCCCAGAATTCCCGAGCCAGCATGTGGATTTGTGGCTGGTTGGCTGGGGAATTCTGGGAGTTGAAGTCCACCCTTTTCTTCAAGTTGCAGAAGTCGGAGGCCCCTGATCTAAACTACACGATGGTTTAAAGCTGGCTTGTTAAAGAGAAGTGGGATTCTAGGCAAGGGGAGAGAGAGCCGCCCCCAAGGCCAGACTAAGCCGGCTTAGGCAGAGTCTGGAGAAAAGGTGGCCAAAGTCCATGGCAAGAGTGCCCTCCGGACCCCTCGGGCTCTTGCAAAATGTTCTCTCTTACAAGAGGGCCCCTGCCCATATATGGAGAGCCCACTATCCCCCCATTTTTTTTCTCTCTCTCTCTCTCAACAGTGCCCCTGCCCACGGCTAGAGTGCCCCTCCAACCCCCATGAGTACTTCTGCCCATGGCAAGAGTGCCACTTGATGCTCACCAAGGAGCAGCCCAGATAGCGAGAGTGCCCATGGCAAAAGTGCCTCTCCAATGCCCAGGAGTGCTTCTGCCCATGCCAAGAGTGCCTTTCCAAACCCCTTCAGCACTTCTGCCCATGGCCAGAGTGCCACCGTCACCAGTCTTGATAGTGAGCGTGCCCCTGCCCATGGCCAGAGTGCCACTCACTGAACAGCAGCCCTGCCCATGGGAAGAGCGCCCCCCCCAGCACTTCTCCCCCTGGCGAGAGTGCCCCTGCCCATGGCCAGAGTGCCACTCACTGAAGAGCAGCCCTGTTCATGGCAGGAGTGCCCCCCCCCAGCCTCCAAGAGCGCTCCTGCCCATGGCCAGAGTGCCACTCACTGAATTGCAGCCCTGCCCATGGCAAGAGCGCCCCTCCAGCCCCCACCCAAGCACTTCTCCCCCTGGCGAGAGTGCCCCTGCCCATGGCCAGAGTGCCACCCACCGAAGAGCAGCCCTGCCCATGGCCGGAGTGTCCCTCCACCAGCGCCCCACCACCACCGCCGCCGCCGAGAGGGCTTCTGCCCGCGTCAAGAGCGCCGCCCTCCCCGCCCCGAAGGGCAGCCCCGCTGAGGGCGAGAGGGCCCCTGCCCATGGGCAGAGCGCCCAGCTCCCCCGCCCGGCCACTCACGGCGCCTCCGGAGGGTCCCCGGCGTCCTGCCCGTCGGCCACCAGGAAGCCGAACTTGTCGACCCGCCGCTCGCCGCCGCCGCCGCCCGCGTCGCCCGCCGAGCTCCGCGAGTCCAGCTCGCCTCCTTCGTGCTCCGCCGCCTCGGCCGCCTCGTCGTCGTCCTGGGCGGCCAGCGGGGCGCGGGGTTCCGGCGAGCCCATCCCGTCGGCGCGCAGCCTCCGCCCGCCAGCCCCGCCGCCGCCGCCGCGGCTCTGAGCCCTGGCCGCCCCCTCAGGGACGACGGCGGCGGCGGCGGCGGCGCTCCGGACGCGCCCATTGGACGAGCCGCCGCCGCGCCCGCCCTCCGCCGCCAACATTGGGACGCCGCGCCTGGGACGCCGCCGCCGCGCCTTAGGTCGCCCGCGCTGCCAATCCGGCCCTTCGTCCCGCCCTCTCGCTGAATGGCGGGGGCCGCCGGCCAATGGCGCCTTCTCCCCTCTGCCCCTCCCCCTCTGGAACTTCTGGACTGCGCAAAAGTTGGCAGAAAGAGTCCAGATTTCCAGGGGGCGCTAAACTAGCCTCACCTTAACCCTGGCTTATTGAATAAACCATGAACAAGCTATGATTCGTGGTTGGCAAGCCGTATTGTCCGGGTTCGCCCAATATGCCGAGCCAAAGCAAGCCAGCCAAACTGCAGATTGGATGAGAGGCTTGTTTCCTGCTAGACTTGATGCAACTTGTTGACTTAATCATGATTTGTCAGAAAAAGGCCCTAGTGGCAGAGTGTGCACTCGACTACTTGGTAGTTGGTGAGCTTGCAACCCTTTATGTCATCGATTTCATTAGCCATGTTCTTACAAACCAAGATTAAAGCAGGTTTTCATAATTAACCTTGCATTATGTACTCTGGTGTAACACACATTTCTGAAAAAAGTGCAGGAATTTCTGTAATATTTTAATTTCTTTAGTTTAATAATTACTGTACTGAGTGAGGCAAAAAATAGGCATGTTTGCACAACACATTAAACCACAAACAAGTCAGGATTGAAACCCGTTACCTACAATTTATTATACAATATCAATTTATATTAATTATAACTGAAACCAGTTATTAGTTATGTTAATATTAATCTACTTTCCAAATGAGACTCCAGGCAGTGCAACTAGCCAAATCAGTAGACACACACACACACACACACACACACACACACACACACACAAATAAGAATTAATGATGGCTAAACCACACCCAACTTCAATCATTAAAACAAGAAACTCATACTGATGATCTCACTAACTTCCAGACCTCAGGACTGATGGCCAGATTACACTTTACTCTGCGAATCTACAAAGTGTGGTTCTGTAAATCATAGATTAAGCCAGAATAGGTTTAATAATATCATTCTTTCTATCACAAATAGCTTTTAGCTGATCTCGACTGAAAAGTTTGCCTTGTTTTGTCTAAGCTTGATGGCACAAATCCGTATTTTTCAAATCTGGCAACTTTTAAGATGTGTGGATGTTGTTAACTCCTAGAACACATGCTGGCTGGGGAAATTCTAGGAATTGAAATCCACACAAATCTTAAATTTGACAAGTTAAAAAAAATAGCGACGTAGAACCACTTCGATTGTGCTGGCTGTGGATGATTGAAGATTTCTGGAGGGAGTGTGTTGAATTTATAATGGCAATTTACAATCTACCCCGATACACTGCAGCCCCACCCAAAGCAGATGATGGCAAAATGCATAAATCAGTTAAAATCCCATTTTAAAACATGGGAAAAACACTAAGAATTGCACTCAAAAAAAGGCTTAATTGAACAGAAAAGGCTTAGCTCTTAATAAACACAGAATCGGAACAATGGGCAAGAGAAATCATTGCATCGCTTTGCTTTTGGGGTTCCCTTTTATGGGGCAGGTGAAAAATTTTGGGGGTGCTTTTCATTTCAAGCCAGGCTCTATTCTTTTAAATGCAATTTTTTGCTTTGCAATTTTAACAAAAGAAAAGCTTGCAGATGCTGCCACCTGCTAACCAATGCAGTCCTTCAAACTGGCAAAAGTTACAATAAGCTAGCTCGATACCGGTGCTTCTCTACAGAACTATGTGATAGGGCTTAGTTTTGGGGGAGGAAAATAAGGAGGAGGAAATGGTGCCTCTGCCCACCAGCATCCATCATTATCGTCCTGTCAGTATGTGAGAGAGTTGAGGGCTGTTTGGAAACTGAAACATGGAAACTGAAGCAGCATTTGCTGCGTGAGCAAGAAGGAGACAGCGAGGAGCCTGGGCGTGCTTAGCTCAACTGTCCTGTACTAAAGCTGCTTGGTGCTGTGAAATGAAACTGAAACTCCTCTCCTCTGCTTGTGTTTTGCCTTTGGAAGAGATTTCTTTCCAGGTGGGGAGGGGGAGTAGAACTCCTTAGCATCAGAGCGTGTTAATAATAATAATATAGGAAATACTAAATGCTCTGATGGTCATTTCGAAAAATCCTTTCTTAGTGAGCCCCTAGAAGCCAAGAGGAACATAGGTGCCAGATTTCAAGTTTGTAGGCTTGACGGTTCTGGAGACTTTGTGATGATGCATGAGTGGTATTTCGCAGATAGATAGATAAGATGGATGGATGGATGGATGGATGGATGGATAGATAGGTAGGTAGGTAGATAGATAGATAGATAGATAGATAGATAGATAGATAGATAGATAGATAGATAGATAGATAGATAGATACCATGGATGGATGGGTGGATCCTAGTGAGAGAGAGAAGATAGATAGATAGATAGATAGATAGATAGATAGATAGATAGATAGATAGATAGATAGATAGATAGATAGATAGGGTTGGGGGCCATTTCCCTAAACTGTAGTTTATTTAGGGTATCCTCCTTCTCCTTCTCTTCTTCTTCTTTGCAAACCCCATTCCCTTCTAGCACTGATGTTGTTATCTAGTTTGGTAATGAA
>NW_020769420.1:1974709-1990365 GCF_900518735.1 Pseudonaja textilis | reverse complement strand
GGTCTCCCCGCCTTTCCCCAACGTTGATTGGGTCGAAGAGGGCTTTCTTCGGCCAATCAGGTCTGTCTCTCTCTACAACCCCCACCCCCCCAAAGCCTCTGCTGGTGCGGGGTGGGGTCGGGTGGGGGCTCCAGGCAGCGCGGAGCTCCAGGCGCGCCTTGGCACAGACCGGCGGGCGCGTCTTCTCTTCGCTCCGGGTTAGAAACCTGAGCGGTTGTCCGGAGCGAGCTGGTCTCCGCTGGGGTTTACGGTTTTTTTTTGACCAGCAGCAACGCCGTCGTTCCCGAGGCGAAGGCAGAGGAAGGAGCCCGGACCGAACCAGTTCCCTCGCTTCTTCTCCTTCTCCTCCTCCTCCTCCTCCCGCCTGCCTTGCGCGCTCTCTCCGCCGTCCAACTTTCGCCTCCTCGCCCGTCTTCTCCGGCTTCCCCACGACCCCCACCCCATGGCGGGCTCGTCGCCTCCCCCGGCTTACTCGGACCTCAAGCGGGGCTTGGAGAAGAGCGGCAGCGGCGCCGAGCTCCAGCTGAACGGCGCCGAGGAGATCCCGGGCCCCGAGGAGGAAGAGGAGCAGCGCCCCCCGCCCAAAAACTATTTGTGGCTGAGCATTCTGTCCTGCTTCTGCCCCGCGTACCCCGTCAACATCGCCGCCTTCGTTTTTTCGGTCATGGTGAGCCGGGGGAGCGGGCGGGGAAGCCAGGGACCCCTCCCCACCTCCCGACACCCCGCGCCCTGCCCAACGTTGCCAGGACCCATCCTGGCTGTCGGGGAGACACCCCATGCGCCTGGGCACCCCTGCAAACCGAGGCCGGGGGTGGAGACCCCACCGGAGTCCCCCCCACCCGTGTTCCCTTGGTCCCTTTCTCAAACGCCCCCCTGCCTCGCCTCGCCTCCTTGGTCACCCTCTCTCTCTTCTTCCCTTTGGGTCAAAGGCGCTTGTGCGCTTTTACGCACGAATCGCTCCATCTGCGTCTTGGGGGCCTAAAGCCGAGGGGCAAACGGCAGGGAAAAGGGGTTTGGGGGCGCGGGGTCTGGGGAGGGGGCTCGGCCTCTCGGGGATCAAGGAGACGGGCTCTCCAGGTGCTTTGGCGTCGGGATAGTAAGGGGGCAACCAAAAGGCGCGACGGAAGGGACCTGTTTCAGGCTCAGGCGGCTGCGTCTTCCCGTTTGGGAGGCGACGGACGCCGGTAGCCGCTGCGCGGATTCTGCCGGGCGTTGCTTAGGAATTGGTGGAGGTGCGGATCCCGCGAGCGGCAGCTCGGTCCGGGCTCTAGTTGTCGCAAACGTGCAACGGTTAACCCGGATCGCGTCTCTAAAGACTTCCTTCCAAGTCTCCTTTCCAAAATATGCCAGCTTGGTTTGCTTGGTGGCACTTTAACAGCGGGGGTGGGGTGGGGTGGAGTTGGGCGGTGGGGGGCTTTTACCCTAAATGGCCTCCCAGCTCAAGTCTGGAAGTGGAGTAGGAGTATTAAACACTGCAAAGGTGGGGAATTTAAAGAAGAGATCCTGAGGAATTCCAGGGGACAGGAATTCTCAAATCCCCTGGTTGCCACCAACAGTTGAAATACTTCCCATAAGCCAGTTGTGTACCTGAAAGCCCCACCCACCCCCAATCTATGTCCATTTGGCCTAAACTCCTGGCAAGGGATGACTATTATATTCATATTTTTAAAAATGCAAAGCATGGAAAAATGTAACGGGCCTCTCCATTCGCCCTCCAAAATATAACTTTTGAGATAAGCAGAACTGGATAGTCCCTACAGATGTTGCTGCAGTCCAGCCTCTGCTATCAACGAAGGATAATATGTGTAGCAAGGGGTGGGGTGACATGAGGGGTCCTTGGTGCTCTCTGAGCTGGGTGGTTTTCTTGCAGACGTTTCATGACCCAACTAGGGAACATCATCAGTGCTAGAAGGGAATGGGGTTTGCAGGGAGGAGGAGGAGGAGAAGAGAAGAATTATTGGGTCCTTGGTGCTCTCTGAGCTTGGTGGTTTTCTTGCAGATGTTTATCAGTGTTAGCACTGATAAAGTTACTTACTTTGGATGATGAAACGTTACACTAAGGGTCCCTAACTCCCCTTATCCCAGCCAATAGTGGGGCAAGGCAGGATGGAGGATGAAAAATCCCATGGCTGTTATCACCGCAGCCGAGAAATCTGGACCTCCAATTTCCACTTGCTAATGGATGCTCTTCAGTGTTCACAAACCCCGGCAAGCGGGCATATCCTGTTATGCAATTACTGCGTTTATTATTTATTAGACAATCCCCGCGGCCTGTTGGGTCACCGTTTTCAGAAATATTTCCTGATCAGATTCCTCAGCGCCTTCGACCACGGCAGAGCTAAGAGCATCCCAGAACAATTCTTGAAAATTCATGGCTCCTCTTTGGAAAGGGAGAGGCGGTTTCTCCACTGGGTAAATAAATAAATACACCCAGGGATGGGCCTGCTTTGAAAAATAGTCCGCCTTTTTTAGCCCGGTTTCAGGAAGCGTCCTACGGCATCTTATATTATGTCCTAAAATGTTTTGTAAAAATTTTTTTTGCCAAACTTCAACATCCTGGGAGGAGTCATGGACCGCAGATTTTGGATGCTTTCTGTCAGTCAGCCCGTTTAAGGAATCTGGGTTCAAAAGTTGTGGTTGGATGATGGGCTGTTTTGTCCAGTTAAAGGTTATAAAAATAACCACCATTTTATGGTATAGGTAGTCTTGGAGTTACAATGGTTCATTTAGTGACCGTTCCAAGCTGCAACGGCGTGGAAAAAAGTGACATGACCATTTTTAATAGTTACCATCTTGGTAGCATCTCCATCCGAGGTGGGTATTCAGCTGGTTTGGACCAGTAGCGGGCATTTTGAGTAGTTCAGAGAAGCGACAAATCCCGCCTCTGACTGGCCCCGCCAACCCCATCTATTCTCCGCCTCCTGAGTCCCAGCTGATCAGCTGGGTCTTCATTTGTTGCCCACCACAGGAGAACGGAGCTGGAAAGCAGGTTAGTGGGGTAGTGGGGAGGGAATGGAGATTTTGCAGTATCCTTCCCCTGCCCCGCTCACCAAGCCATGCCCACCAAGCCACACCACGCCCACCAAGTCAATACCACGCCCATCAAGCCACGCCCACAGAACCAGTAGTAATTTTTGCCCAATTTTTTTTTATTTTTAAAACAAACACAAAACATAAAAAAACATAAAACCATCTTCCAGTTATATACATACAGTGTGTCAGTTGGTTACAAATCTTTTGTGCTATCCTCTCATAGTCCTTACAATTTTTATAGATTCTCACATTATCAATCCAACATATGTTATTTATACACTGTCAGTTATTAATCGTTCATTTGACTAAACTATTATTCCATCATTTTATACAGAATATTCTAAATTTTATATGAATGTATATTATGCATTCATCCAATGGTTATATATTTTTATATTATATTCTATATCATTCTACTAGTCTTATGTTATGAAATTTCCTAATATATTTCATTACCGTGTCTTTTTGTCTAACCATTGATAAAATAGAACCGGTAGGAAAACATTTTTTGAATCCCACCACTGATCCATGTGATCAACATTCAACTGCTTGCAAACCTGTGATTCCCCTTTCGAGACCTTCTGACAAAGCAAAATCCACGAGATAGCCATAATTTCACTTAACAACCAGGTTACTAACTTATCCAATGCAGTGATTCACAAAAAACGGTGGCCAGGAAGATAGTAAAATGGGGCAAAATGTCACTTAACAAATGTCTCATTGAACCACAGAAGCGTTGGGCTCAATTGTAACTCACAAGTTGAGAACTACCTGTATATAGATCTATTTTTTTTCTTTCTTTCCTCTTACGTTACTTTTTCCTGGATTCACCGCGAGGTGGACCTTCTGTCTGTCTGACGGTCCTCTTGAGGTCTAACTTGAATCTGAATAATTAGAATTAAGCTATAAAGGTGTATATGGGAACTGGAGATGGCTTGAAGCTCACTTTTAATGGCTATTATCTGTCTCTCTTAGCCCTTCTTTTGCTATTTACACTGGAAGATTCAGAAATGTCAGTCTCTGTTCCACGCAAGCACATTTGAACTGTTTGCAAATTTAAAGGATGTCACCCCCACGGATCTTAAAAGTTTGCTCTTCCACCCTAGAGGTCTAGAAATAGCCGATGAGTACGATTATTTTTAAAACTGAAAAATAAAAGAAATAATTTCAGATCACCTAGAAGCCATTTAATGTTCTTCATTCTCTCAAGTAACGTCACTTGGAAGCCAAAAAACCAGGCTTTGCAATTTCTTGCAAAAAAAAAAAACATTAAGTAGTTTAAATTGTCTGCTTCTCTTTTGCTGGGGTTTAGTTCTCAGTCTATCACTCTGGTTTGAATATATTCCAGTTCTAAAGACAGATCGTTGAATCTCCTTTTGAGTGTATATTTTTGTTGTTGTGCAGTTTGGTGGAAAGGAAGAAAGATTGGTTCATTGACGTGGCTATTTTGGGAGATGCGGGGATTAAAGAGAAAGATTCGGGGATAAAAAAAATGTTTGAAGATCAAAGTCGTACTTAGGGAAAAGGTGATCTTTGATGTGCCAATCGTGATTGAAGCCCTCAGAGAGATACCTCAACGTTTTCCTCCATATCTAGAAATATTGAATTTAAGAAATATTGAATTTATCAGGCCTGTACCCCCTAAGTTTATCCCCTTTTCGAACTGCCTAGATTCTTAGATGCTACCTCGATAATTTTCTGGTCTTTACTTGAGGGTTTAGTTTAGTTTAGCTTGAGAAGGGGGTTGGACTATATGACCCCCCCAAATCCCTTCCAACTGTGTTATTCTGTTATTCTTGCAAGGAGTTGAATTGATAAGTTTCCACCCCTCTCAGACTGTGAATCCAGCTGTTGTTTCCCTTCTCCTACAAAAAATAATCCAAGATTCTTGGAAGGAAGATCTTGATATATGTAAAGGCCAATGCCAGCTAAAGAACGAACAGCGGTGACATCACACTGTGGTGAATAGATAATAATGAGGTTGCAAATACAAACGGGGAAATTCGGAACAGACAGATGTCGGGTAACCACCTGCCTTTTCCAGTATCCAACACAACGCTCCTGAGCTGGAAAATGTTTGAGCCACATTACACCTTTCTATTTTCCCACCTCCACTTTGGCATTCTCCAAATAGTCAACTGCGGTTCCCAGAATTCGCAACCAGTTGGCCTACATGCCACCTCTGGCATCCCCACCTCTGTCATTCCTGAGGCTGCCCTTCGCCAAAAGGAACGGGTTCGAAATGCTGGGGATCTGGGGGAGGTTGGGAACAGAATGCCTTCAGTGCTTAAAGGATGTATTTGATCCTTGAACACCAGGCGCCAGGTGAGGACTACTTCTAATGACAGCAGTCTTTCAAGGAATTGAGGGGCTGCCACAGAGAAGAGGGGATTCGCTGACTTGTTTTCCAAAACACCAGAGGACGGGAAAAGAAGTAATGGAAGTTTGTTAAAGAGAGGTCCAAGCTAGAAGGAGAAATTTCCTGACAGTCAGAACAATTAATCACTGGAATAGCCTGCTTCCTGGAGTTTTAGACTGATAGATTAACAGAGTTGGAAGGGACCTTGTAGGTCATCTAGTCCAACCCCCCACCCCACCCAAGCAGGAGACCCTACACCATTTCTGACAGATGGCAGTCCAGTCTCTTCTTGAAAGCTTCCAGGGATGAAGATCCCACCACTTCCAAAGGCAACTTCTGTTCCATGGGTTAATTGTTCTCCCTGTCAGAAAATTCCCCCTTATTTCCAGGCTGAATCTCTCCTTGGTCAGTTTCCATCCATTATTCCTTGTCTGACCTTCAGGTGCCTTGGAAAATAGCTTGACCCCCTCCTCCTCTCTGGGGCAGCCCCTCAACTATTGGAAGGCTGCTCTCCCGTCTCCCCTGGTCCTTCTCTCCACTAGACTAGCCAGGCCCAGTTCTTGCAACCGTTCTTTGTATGTTTTAGCCTCCAGTCCTCTCATCCTCCTGGTTGCTCTTCTCTGGCAGACTGACTCGTATTTATGACGGTGGCTCAATGAGGAAATCATATACCATTTCAGACAAATGACTGTCCAGTCTCTTCTTAAAGCCTTCAATGATGGAGCATCCACAAGTTCTAGAGGCAAGCCGTTCCACCGGTTAATTGTTCTCACTGTTAGGAAATTCCTCCTTAGTTCTAGGTGGCTTCTCTCTTTGATTACTTTCCATCCGTTGCCACTTGTCCTGTCTTCAGGTGCTTTGGAGAATAGCAGAGCTGGAAGGGACCTTGGAGGTCTTCTAGTCCAGCCCCCTGCTTAGGCAGGAGACCCTACACCCCTTCAGACAAATGGCTGTCCAGTCTCTTCTTTAAAAACCTCCAGCGTGGGAGAATCCACAACTTCTGGAGGCCAGTTGTTCCACTGGTTAATTGTTCTGACTTTCAGGAAATTTCCTCCTTAGTTCCAGGTTGCTTCTCTCCTTGGTCAGTCTCCACCCACTACTTCTTGTCGTGCCTGCTGGTGCTTTGGAGAAGAGATGGACCCCGTCTTCTCTGTAGAGCTGGAGGGTCTTCAAACTTGACAGCTTTAAGACTTGTGGACTTCAACTCCCAGAATTCCACCTCCGGTCATGTCAGCTCAGGAATTCTGGGAGTTGAAGTCCACAAGTCTTGAACTTCGCCAAGTTTGAAGACCCTTGATCTATTCTATCTATCTGTCTGTCTGTCTGCCCGTCTATCTATCTATCCTCTCTCTTTATCCCTTTTATCTATTCTATCTCTTTCTATCTATTCTACCTCTTTATTCTATTCTATTCTATTCTATTCTATTCTATTCTATTCTATTCTATCTTTCTCTCTCCCTCTATCTATCTATTCTATCTCTATTCTACCTCTCTTAGTCTATTCTATCTATTCTCTCTTTCTTTCTATCTATTCTACCTCTCTTTATCTATTCCATCCATCCACCTATCTCTTTCTATTCCATCCATCCATCCATCCATCCATCTTTCTATCCTATCCTATTCTCTCTCTCTCTCTCCCCCCCTCCCTCTATATCTATCTATCTTTCTCTCTATCTATTCTACCTCTCTTTCTCCATCTATCTATTCCAGGGGTCTTCAAACTTGACCGCTTTAAGATTTGTGGACTTCCAACTCCCAGAATCCCTCCTCCTCCAGCCATGTTAGCTCAGGAATTCTGGGAGTTGAAGTCCACAAGTCTTGAACTTGTCACGTTTGAGGACCCTTTGCTGTAGAGGCAGAAGCTGCTTGGGGGGTGGGGGGGGGACCAGCAGAAGTTCAGGCTGTGCTCTCCTGCCCTCTGCAGCAGAAGTCACACCCTTTTTCTATCGATCCCAGACAGGGAGGAGGATTCTGGGCCAAGACCCAGACTAAGGCATTTAGCAGCCTTAATGGACTGCAGTGCATTACTTAGGGAAAAAAAAAAAAGGCCAACCGTCTCTTCTTGAAGCTCCAGGAGATACAGGGAGCCTGGCCAAATCCGCTGAGATATGAGGAAGGCTCCTTCAGCCAACAGGATGTGGAAGGAGGGAGGCAAGATTGGGGAGACCGGGGTGGGGAGGAACTCTTGCACCGCCACCCCCCTCACTCGCTTTCTGACTGCAACAGCTCCAAAGATTTGGGAAACCCTCCCGGGTGGATAGACAATACCCATCGTGCTTTTCCCAGGATGGGGTTTAAAAGTGAGTGGTGCAAGTGGTTCCTGTAGGACAGAGACAAACCTCTCCAAGTGGCCTCAACCACCCTCTCAAAGGATGCAAATGACCAGCTGTCTGCAAGGAGTATCAATTCTTTCCTTCCCCACCATCCGGTCAGAAGGCTCCACACGCATTTGCACCACGCAGGTGACCCTGAGGACACAGAGAAACCTCCAAGTGGCCTCAACCACCCTCTCAAAGGATGCAAATGACCAGCTGTCTACAAGGAGTATCAATCCTTCGCTTCCCCACCATCCGGTCGGATCTGAAGAAGCTTCTCGGAGGAGAAGCGAAACGTCTTCAAAACAAAATGGCCTCCTGAAAAAAACAACAAACCCACATCCCACCTTTGGGACAGCCGTGACCTGGAGGACTGAGAACCTCCACAGACTTTTAGCTCCCTCACGGCTATTTCTCCTCAGGCTCATCTTACCCGTGACATCAGAGAGGTCCAAGATTTCAGGCCTGGCCCCTGAGACTCGAGTTGTTGCCTGCGTCGGCTTCGGTGTCTCCTTGCTGTAACGGGATCTGTTTGTGTCGTGGGACACCTTCACGTTTGAGAGAGAGAGCGAGGAAAGGTCGCCCTCAAAGGCCTGGATTTAACTGGCGGCCTTTGTGCCTTTTTAACTGGGGCGTTAATTGTCTCTCGTACACGGCTGGTTACGTGCCATTTTATTTCCCCCCCCCTTCCCCCCCCCTCCCCGAATCGACCTCAACGGAGCCCCAAAAGTTCCGTTGCTAAGCGAGGCAATGGCGAAGTACGTTTTACCCTGGTTTGGTTTGGTTTGGTTTGGTTTGGACAAACTTTCCTTGCCACCGTTTTTCAAGTGAAACCCCTGCATTTGTTAAACGAGTCACGCTGTCGTTGAGTGAATCGACGCCATTTTGAAAGTTAGTCACGCCGCCGTTGAGTGAATCTGGTGTCTCCCCGTCGACTCTGCTGGTCAGAAGATGGCATGATTTCCCCACCCCCCGCGACGCCGCCACCGAGTCATAAATATGAGTCAAGCGTCCAAATTATTATTTTTTTAAAATACGTTTTATGAATTTGCTGTGAATTACATTCCTGGGTGCTTAATAAACATCGTGTTGTCAGGGTATTTCATTCACTTAACAATACAAATGCCCTTCGTACTCTCTCCCCCCTGACCCAAAAGGGAGGCCGATTCCAAAGAAGACCGACGGCCTCCCCAGCCAAGCCTTTTCAGGAAAAAGCTCTCCCAGGCAGGAGTGCCTTATGGGTCTTGACGCCCTCGGGAACAAAATGGGAGCAGAGTTCACGTCGGGATTTTTAACTGGGGCTGCCTCCTCCTCTTTCTTCCCGCAGGCGCTAAATAGCTACAATCAAGGAGACATCGAAGGGTCGAGGCGGCTGGGCCACACGGCTTTGCTGGTTGCCATCGCGTCCATCCTCATTGGCCTCCTGATGATTGCAATCCTCTGTATTGTCCACTATACTACGGTGAGCCCACCTGGGGTTGCGACGTGGCTTGTATTTAATTGTAGAGGGACTACAATGCCCATCCCCTACATCCAGCCCAGAGGAGGGATGGGCCGTGGAGTCCCAGGGCAGATGACAAGTCCTAGATCCACAAAGAACCGTCTCGGGTTTTCCAGAGGTAGAGAATTTAAACGTTGACGCTCTTTCGTGAGGCCTCCTGGGTTTTGCCAACAAGCCTGCCCACCCCCCCAGAGTGGGGTGGAGCCCATCGAGTGGCTTATTTGATTAATTGATTGTGGTCCCCAGAGTAGGGTGGGGTGTTATTGGTTTTTATTGGTTGTTTATGTGGGGTTTTTATTTTGGTAAGCCATATAAATTTTGATGGATGGATGGATGGATGGATGGGAAGTGTGTGAAGGGTAAAAGGAAAGATTATTTGTAAGGAGGAAGGGAGGGAGGGAGAGGGAGAGAGAGAGAGAAAGAGGGAGAGAGAGAGAAAGAGAGAGGGGGAGGGAAGGGGAGAGAAGGGGGAGAGAGAGAGAGGAAGGAAGAGAGAGGGGGAGAGAGAGAGGGAACTATACTGAAAGATGAATGTTGAATGAATGGACTGCCTTTAGAGGACTATCTTGCTGATCCCACTCTATGGTTAGGTAGATGCTGCCTTCACTAAAGCTTCTTCTGCCAAATGGACTGGAGACAGCGTAGGCCAGTGCTCCTCAACCTTCAACATGTTGGCTATGGAATTCTGGGAGTTGAAGTCCACACATCTGAAAGTTGTCAAGATGGGAGAAACACCATCCAGGCCAAAGGAAGCAGTTCAGATTGTAGGCCACCCAAAGTCACTTGTTTATGTGATGGGCAGCTATGTAAATTGAATGAAGGGATGGAACGATAGAACGATGGAGTAGTCAATAGATGGATGGATGGATGGATAGCTAGAGAGAGAGAGGATGGATGGAATGATGAAAGAAGCAATGGATGGATGGATGGGTGGGTGGATAGATAGATGTAGATATAGATGACATAGTTATAGATGATACAGTTATAGATAGACGGATGAACAAAGCAGGATTTAGGAAGGATGTTCAGTACCCTGGATAGCGATAACAAATAGACCAGAGTAGTAGAAAGTTTATGGGCTGGACAAGTGCTGAGAAGAACCAAATCAGGCGCTCAAGGGTGCAACCTTTGAGCCCATCTCCTCCAACTGAGAGAAGGAGTAACTCCCATATAACTACCTCAATCTCTCCAGAGGAAAAGCAAAATACAGCGCAATTAATGGGTCGTCTCCCAACCTGATGTCCTTCAGAGGGGTTGGATTCCCCCTATCATAAAGGACAACCCCGGCCTTCCCAAACTGGTCCACCCCGCCCCATGGAGACGGGGACAATATAAGATTTGCCCACCTCAAATAGTATGGATTATTTCTCTGTCTGTCTCCCTTTCCCTCTCTTAAGACTGTGCTCTAGAGATGGGTATCTTTTGTGATGGCTTTAATCTTTTGTGCGTTTCCCCAAGTCACTGCTAGGAGATAGAACAGAATAACAGAGTTGGAAGGGACCTTGGAGGTCTTCTAGTCCAACCCCCTGCCTAGGCAGGAAACCCTACGCCACTTCAGACAAATGGATATCCAACATCTTTTTAAAAACTCCCAGTGTTGGAACATCACAATTTCTGGAGGCAAGTTGTTCCACAGATTAATTGTTCAGGAAATTTCTCCTTAGTTCTAGGTTGTTTCTCTCCTTGATTAGTTTCCACCCGTTGCTTCTTGTCCTGCCTTCTCTGGTGCTTTGGAGTATAGCTTGACTGCCTCTTCTTTGGGGCAGCCCCTGAGATATCGAAACACTGTTATCCTGTCTCCCCTAGTCCTTCTTTTCATTAAACCAGACATATCCAGTGGACCACTATATACAGGGCACTGAATCCATCAATCAGGCCATCAGTAATGGGACTAGAACTCACAATCTCCTGGTAATTGGCCCGGGAAATTGCCAGTTTTCACCCAGGCGGTTTTCATGGCTAATGCAGAATACAGAATAACAAAGTTGAAAGGGGCTGTGGAGGTCTTCCATTCCAACCCCTTGCTTAGCCAGGACACCCTATTGCCATTCTGGACAAATGGCTAATGCAGGATTAGAAGTCACTGTCTCCTGGTTTCTAAGCTAGCACCTTAGTCCACTAGACCAAACTGGCTCTCCTATGGTTAGAGATCAGGGATGGTGGAAGTTGTAATTCAACAGCCATAGAGAAGCTTTTAAGATTTCCCTCTTATTTTCTCTTCTTTCGTTCCCGTTATCTCTTCTTTCAAAAAAGGACGGGAGGCAATTATTGTCTGTGGAAAGCTAACACCTCTGGCAAAGACGGCATGGTTTAGGATCAGGGGAGAAATGAAATTAACATTATTTTTCCATTAAGCTGGACTGGGCCTGATGATTAATGCAAAATTTCAACAGCCAAGGGAATTGAAAGAACAGCTAAAAACCTTACAGCTTGAGCCAGAGAGTTTTTTTGAGTGCCCTTCTATCAAATTATCGCTGTCTTAAAGCAAAAAGCCTTCGTTCACCTATAAACATCACAACAGAAAGAATGGAAGAGGAATGCAATATTTTAGGAAGTTAAAAAAAAAAACAGAAACAAGGCTATCGGGGGATGGACAATTCCTTTGCCATAACCGTCCACAATTCTTCCACCTGATCTTGATTCTATCCTTCTTTTGCATTGGCAGAGGTATAAAATCAATACCACGTGAAGTATTAGTACCACTTTATAAAGCCTTAGTATGATCACCCTTGGTGTCAGCACTCCAGCAAACCTCCATTCCAAGCAGTAACTCTGAGACAGTCATTATCTATCAGTCATTAGAATAGCACCTGGCACATCTGTGGAATCCCAAATCTAAAAGCTTTCGGGCTTCCCACAATTTCCCAAACTACAAATCCACCCTTATTTCCTCCAGCGCCATACTCAACGACCTTGAATTAACAAAAGCATTTTATTTTGTCTACTGAGAGCTACTCCATAGAAATCCACCCCCTCTCGCTTTCTCAGGCGATGTGGCAGCGTGGAATATAGCTTCCAAAGCTGGCACTTGGGATACGGGATCCAGTTTTGGTCGCCGTATTATCAAAAAGATGTTGAGACTTTGGAAAAAGTGCCAGAGAAGAGAAATAAAGAGGATTAGGGGACTGGAGGCTAAAGAAGATGAAGAACGGTGGCAGGGACTGGGTATGTCTAGTTTGATGAAAAGAAGGACTAAGGGGTGACAGGATAGCAGTCTTCCAGCATCTCAGGGGCTGCCCCAAAGAAGAGGGAGTCAAGCTATTCTCCAAAGCACCTGAAGGCAGGACAAGAAGCAATGGGTGGAAACTAACCAAGGAGAGAAGCAACCTAGAACTAAGATGAAATTTCCTGACAGTGAGAGCAATTAACCAGTGGAACAATTTGCCTCCAGAACTTGTGAATGCTCCAACACTGGAAGTTTTTAAAAAGATGTTGGATTCCATTTGTCTGAAGTGGTGCGTAGGGTTTCCTAACTAAGCAGGGGGTTGGACTAGAAGACCTCCAAGGTCCCTTCCAACTCCTATTCCTATTCCTATTCCTATTCCTAATCCTATCCTATCCTATCCTATCCTATCCTATCCTATCCTATCCTATCCTATCCTATCCTATCCTATCCTATCCTATCCTATCCTTCTTTCTTTCTTTCTTTCTTTCTTTCTTTCTTTCTTTCTTTCTTTCTTTCTTTCTTTCTTTCTTTCTTTCTTTTCTTTCTTTCATCCAGAGTTCGTTGCACATCTTGTGTTTTGCACTTTTAAGGGTTTTGCTAGCTTTGCAATCCACCTGGTGAATTTCTGAGGCAAATTAGAAGAGCGGAAATGAATAATAAATGAGAACGTTAGAGGGATGTGATTACATTTCTTGGCTGGCTTGTGCTGTTGTATTTTTATTTGGGACTTTTTACTGCTTATGGCATTTTATTCAATATTCCCCTTACTCTGGCTTTAAGTCTACTCTTCTAAGTTTTGTATAACTGTTATCCTTCCTTCCTTCCCTTCCTTCCCTTCCTCCCTTCTTCCTTCCTTCCTTCCTTCCTTCCTTCCTTCCTTCCTTCCCCATCTTCTTCCTTCCTTCCTTTTTCACTTTCCTTTTTCCTTTCCCATCTTCCTTCCTTCCTTCCTTCTTTCCTTCCATCCATCCATCCATCCTTCCATCAAAATTTAGCCCAACATTTCTGTTGCCACGTGAGACAACCGTTAAGTGACTTTTCTCTCATTTTACCACCTTTCTTGCCAGAGCTCTTAAGTTGAATCACTGCACCTATTAAATTAGCCCCACTGTTGCTCAGGGAATCTGGCTTCCCCACTGACTTGGCTCATCCAGAAGGGGATCATGTGACCCCGGGACGCTGCCACCATCATCAATACGAGCCAGTTGCCAAGTGTCTGAATTGTCATCGCCCGATCATGGAGATGCTGCAACGGTCGTAAGGGCGAAACATGCCCGTACGTCGCTTTTTACAGTGCCATTTCAACTTCGAACGGTCCCTAAACTGGACTGTTTTAAGTCAGGGATTGCCTGTACCTGCTTCGCATCACTTAATAGCAGCGGTAGGGTTCAAATATCCCAGCAACCGGTTCTCTGCTCGGTTGCTGAGTGGGCGTGGCCATGGTGGGCGTGGCCGACCAGAACTTCCGGGAGGGCCATTTTTTTGCCTTCCCCAGTGTCTGAAGGCTTCTCTTGGGCCTCTGGGAGGGCGAAAATGGCCTTCCCTGGGCTCCGGAGGTCCTCCAGAAGCCAGAAACAGGCCCATTTCCAGACTTCCAGGAGGGCCATTTTTCGCCTTCCCAGAGTCCGGAGGCTTCCCTCAGATCTCTGGGAGGGTGAAAACGGCCTTCCCCGGGCTCCGGAGGTCCTCCGGAAGCCGGAAACAGGCCTATTTCTGGACTTCTGGAACTTCCAGGAGGGCCATTTTTCACTCTCCCAGAGCCTTCGCACAGACCCTGCACTTTCCTGCATCCAAAATGGGCTGCGTGGAGACTTCTGGGAGGGGAGGGGAGGGGAGGGGAGGGGAGGGGTGTCAGCTTCGGAAGCCATATTGAGACCAGATGCTCCCACGCTGCCACATTTTGAGCCTGGGAAAGAGGGAGGGGGGAATTTCTTGGGAGTGTATGTAGTTAAGACATAACAACATTCTTTTTCTCATTCAAGGTCAGGTTGCGTTGCGCATAAGTGAGAGGAAGTCTTAAGTTGGGATGGATGTTGATTGGGCCAAGGGATGCGATGATGGATTTGTCATTTCACTTTATTTATTTATTTATTTATATTTGTCAATTGCTTACAAGATAATAGGTAGAAGTAAAAACATAGTTATGAATACAGGGATGCATATAAGAAAAATATAAAAGAAACAACAGGACAGGGACGGTAGGCACGTTGGTGTGCTTATGCACGCCCCCTACAGACCTCTTAGGAAAGGGGTGAGGTCAATAGTAGACAGTCTAAGGGGAAAGTTTTGGGGAATTTGGAGGGAAACCCGGAACTTTCAGATTCGGGATTCCCCAGTTGTGCCAGTTTACTATCCGAATAAAAAGGAACCTTTGAGAAGATGCCTGTCTCGGAGTTACTGGGTGGAGTGGAGGATTATCCTGAACCTGACATCTTCTCAAAAGGTTCCTTTTTATTCGGATAGTAAACTGGCACAACTAGGGCCGGCCAGTTGGTTCAACTACTGGTTAGGCCAAACGGATGTTAAATTTAACATCCGGTTTGCTTGAACCGGCCCAAACCGGCTGAATCCCAGCCCTGCTTAATAGCAGATGGAGAATTCGGTTCAGCTCTGGGGGAATGAATTAGCAGCCAATTCTGGTTGCTTTTCCCTCTCAGGCCCGGGGAGAGGCAGGTCCATCTGGCCGTCGTCTGCAGCTTTCGCCCACAGGCAACAGCTGTCCCCGCCAAAGGATTGGGTTACCGGATGCCCCCGGCAGGTTGAAAAAGCCACCCGGGCATGTGGGGGCAGAGGGACCTGTCCTAAGATGTCTCCAAACACATGGAGAGGAGCACAAACTGGCAGAAGTTCCCCCCAAAAAATCCCCCCCAAACCCCCCACAATGGGAGCCTTGATTTTTCGATTCCTATAAAAATTGAGGTCCCTTCCGACTCTTGTTATTCTCTGCGCCAAAAGATTCAACTGCTTGGCCCACGACTCCCAACTGGCCCCGATAGGCATTTTCTCTTAGCTGTTCTGTCATGTGAGCGCTTCCCCTGTTCCTTCGGGTTCTTCACCTTGGCAGGTTTTAAGAAGAAGGTGAAGCTCTTCTCTCCGAAGGACAATTAAATTGATTTTCCTGCACATTCCAGAAGGTTAAAATAGATTGGCGTTTTTCAAACTTGGAGACTTTAAGATGTGTGGGTTTCAACTTGCAGGATTCTGGGAGCTGGAGTCCATCCATGCTGGTTAGGGAATTCTGGGAGCTGGAGTCCAGCCATGCTGGCTAGGGAATTCTGGGAG
>NW_020769420.1:1937169-1974699 GCF_900518735.1 Pseudonaja textilis | reverse complement strand
ATTCTGGGAGCTGGAGTCCAGCCATGCTGGCTAGGGAATTCTGGGAGATGAAGTCAACCCGTAACTTGGCTAGGAAATTCTGCAAGTTGAAGTCTACACATATTACCAAGTGGCCACGCTTGCAAACGACTAGACTGGATGACCCCTTAGGGTCCCCTCCAGCTCTTCAGAGCTACGTTTTTTGCTTTGTTTTTTTAATGTTCCAAACGGGAACCGTGGCGTTTCCCATTGGCAGCGGTTGGATTAATTGCTTCCATTAACTCAAAGAGCGCCTTTAATTAAGGGAGCAGGAGATTGCACGTGTCTGAAGGATTATAGCTAAACACGGGGGCCAACACAGAGGCAGGAGGCAAACCCAAAGCATTTCACCAGGGAGTGAGATTCTTGCAAACAAAAACCCGTGTTTTTTTTTTCTTCTGTGTCTGAAGTTCCTTAGCTTAGACAACGGGCAAAGGAATTGCATGGGGGGGCGCGCAGGGAGGTGTAGAGCCATGAGACCAGCGTACAAAACGATGCGTGCAATTTCCCATCAAGCCGGCATCGAGTTACCAAGAAAGCTGACAGTTGGGAGATGACAGACAAGACTCCAAAGCGATAATTCAGCCTTGCTTGGAAGAATCCCGGCTCGAAGCCGATCGTGATTTACCAGAATAGCTTGTAAATGAAAATGGGCAGCTGTGAGGCAAAAACTATCTTTTGCGGGCGGGGCGAAAGCCCATTTGCAAAGAGAGAAAAAAAATATGAAAGCTAGAAGTAGCTAATAGACCAGGGGTGGGCAAACTACGGCCCGCGGGCCACAACCGGCCCATTGGTCATTTTAATACGGCCCGCCTCTGAAAAAAAAATTCCCCTCTGAAAAAAAATTGGGGGCCGGCCAAAAGAGACCCCACGTCGCGCGCCATAAAATCGCACACACAACACGGAGCTGGGCAGCCGCTTCCCTGGTGGCGGGGCCGAGGTCGCCGCCCAGGGAACGCCCACTGCTTTCCCTCCGCCCGGGCTCCGCTCAGGTATCCGGCTGGGGCTGTCAGGAGTTGCTACCGTGGGCGCAGCTCCGCGCGGCTCCAGTCCCGCGTTGCCTTGGGAAGGGAAAGGCCGAACCAGGAGCCGCTGAACCTGAGCCTCCGGTGCCGCTGCTGCCGTTGCAAAGCACCAACGCGGCTCTTCCTTTTTTGCCTTTCCCTTCCTGAGGCAACGCCCCGCGGAGCTGCGCCGGCGATAGCAACTCCTGACTCAGGGGGCCTCAAAGGGGAGGGGAAGGAGGAGAAGAAGGGTGGGGAGGGTGGGGGGGCAATTCCCCAAAAAACTTGTGCTGACCCGGCCTGTCTGTCAAATTTTAAAAGTCAATGTGGCCCCCGAGCCAAAAAGTTTTTTAAAAAGATGTTGCATAACTATTTGTCTGAAGGGGTGTTAGGGTTTCCTGCCTAGGCAGAGGGTTGGACTAGAAGACCTCCAAAGTCCCTTCCAACTCTGTTATTCTATTCTACTAGTGAAATATAGAAAAGACGTTAATAGAATTCAATATGTCTAGAAGAGGAGTGTTATAGTAATAGAGATATTATGTATATTAACAAGATAAAAATGAGATAAGAATAGAGAATGAATACTAAAGTAAGGAACATGGATGTAAACTTTGTTTGAACCCAGGCGACACAGCGATAAACGGAAGATGAATTGCATGTGCTCTAAGTGAAAATTTTAAAAAAATATATTTTAAAAAAACGGCCTAAGGAGAGCTTGGTGGCACATTCCCATGTTCAGGGCTCCAAGCTTCGAGTCATTTCCTGACAAGTGGGCTGGCTATTGATTCTTTTAGATTGCCCTGATGCATAATTCAGCGTTGAGTGTTGCGGAGGTGACATCTGTCGATGGCAACTTAAATGCTTTTGAATTCAAAAGGGCACCGAGCTGCTAATGCAACGGATTGTTTGTTTAATGGGAACACGGACCATTAAATAATGTGTCCATTAGGCCCGGTGGATGAATAATTTACTATGTCAAACTTTCTCAATTTCTCTGCCTCTCTCTCTCTCTCTCTCTCTCTCTCTCTCTCTCTCTCTCTCTCTCTCTCTCTCTTTTTCTCCCCTCCCTTCCTTTTCCTTCTTCTGGATTTTCCCCACCTTAATTCGTTTTCTTTTTTCTTTCCCTCCTTCCCCTGCAACGCAGCACACCATCTGAATTCAGAGACGCGGGATGTGAACGCTTCCCATTCTTCAAACCCGTGACACGGGGGTTCTGTCCCACGGAGAAATGAAAACCCACGGATGCTCAACAAACCAGATCCGGCTTGTTCGTTATTTTTTTAATCCTACAAAACCTGGATCGAGGCGTCCGGTTGAAAATCTCCATGGGATGTTTGCTGGTTGTGGTGGGGCTGTGCGTCCAGATTTTCACATCCCTCCCCCTCAAGAACCGAAAACAGGAAAAATAATAATAATAATAATAATAATTACCAGTCTTTCTTAAAGAATGCGTTTAGGGAGCTCTCTTTTTGCAACCCGCGACTCCTTTTTCACGCACCGCCAGAAGTGTAACGTGTAGCTTGCCTGCCTTGCTTTCGTGCCCAACTCATCCGTTGGCTGTCTTCCAAGCTGGAGATCGTTGCTGGCTTCTGAACTCTCCCAACCGGGGAGAGATCACGTAAGGCCTGATTCACAAAGGAGGTTGAGAGGAAATGGGAGTTTCCTTGGACTTCTGACTTCCGTCCGTGGACCTGACGTAGCACCTCAGGGCACCAGGGATGAAGGCGCACAGGAGGCACATCCTCACTGAGTCCTCAAACTCCAGATCGACTTCTCTGCTGGTCGCCCCCGGAGAAGTTTTCACCCCGGGGAGGAAAAACAACCACAGCCTGACAATGTTGTACTTTGCAGGTCTGGTGGGTTGCCGAGAGTCCGTCCTAGAATGAAGCTTTTTCTCCTTGCATTATACCTTCTCCCTCCTCCTCCGACAAGAAGGATGTCCTGTTTTCTCCTCTTCAAAACTTTTTCCACGATATTCCCTTTTTTTCTCCTCTCTCCGGGAAGGAATGACTCCGACCTTCCTTGCAATGTCTTGTAATGCATCTGTTTTGACCGTGCCTCTTTCCGCTGGCTGTTACCCCTCTGTCTGCGAGTTGCATAAAGCATGCATTATCCAGAGAAACCACGACTCTTGAAGGAACGAGGGTGGGAAATGGGGATAAACCCACCGCTTTCTGTGTATTTGGGGAGGACTTGCTCCTCAGAAAGAAGAAAACGCTGGGAAATCAAAAGTTACTGCCTGCTCCTTGGGCTTCTGAGAAAGACCGAGTTGTGGGAGGAAGTGGAGAAATCCAAATAACAAAAAGCTGAAATTGAGCATGTTGTTACCATGATAAGAAATATTAAATCTTTGCTATGCCGGATCCAGAAATCCTCGTGCGTGGTGGCAGCCAGGAATGTAATTTTAGTCTCTTCGTTGTGGAGCAGGGGTATGATAGGAAAAGATTCAGCTACTCCACCTAATTATTTTTTTTTTAAAGGGGGGGTCTGGTGGAATTCAAGGCCCCTGGTCAGGTTGCAGAATTCAAAGGAAAGCCCTGCTTGTTAAGGAAAATCAAAGAATAAACTCACATTGGTTTGTACGTGCTTTTCCTTCCGTCATTTCGGCACAGATGTGGACATCAGCTAGGAAGAGAGCAAAAGGGGGGGGGTTCTTATAGGAGAGATTCCCCCCCAAAAAAGCTGCAGGAATCAGGGAAACAATTAGGGGGGAAGCAGTAAAAGCAATGCCAGGTCTCTGGGTTTGCTTTCTGTTGTTAAGCGAGAAATTCATTAGGGGAAGTTTCCTCCATCGTACGACGTTTCTCGCACTCATGTGTTAAGCGAGTCACTGCAGTTCTATTACTTGGTCGCCCAGTGAACTTGCCATGAGCTTGGCCTGTGTCAGAAGGTCACAAAATCAGACCACGTGATTCTGGAGACCCCACAACGGTCATAAGTGCGAGTCAGTGGCCTCTGAAGGTAAGCCCCGCAGTGACGGGGATGCGGCAAAGGTGAAGACGGGCCCCCGCGCAGCGAATGGGATTCTACCGGTTTGCAACGGTTCAAGCGAACCGGTAGTTCCGCTGATGGTTTGGCTCTGCCCATTCGCCCCCGCTCTTTTCCCATGCTTTATGTCCTTGTTTTGAAGCACAGCTGATGCACGTGCTGTTTTACTCACTGGGGGTGCAATAGAAGGTAAGTATTATAGCTGAAAATGGGCTTTTTAAAATGGTGTACATATACACCAGTGGTGGGATTCAAATTTTTTTACTACTGGTTCTACTGGCTTGGTGGGCATGGCAGGGGAAGGATACTGCAAAATCTCCGTTCCCTCCCCACCCCACCAACCTGCTTTCCAGCTCCGTTCTCCTGTGCAGGGCAACCAAAGAAGACCCAGCCAATCAGCTGGGGCTCGGGAGGCAGAGAATAGATGGGGTTGGTGGGGCCAGTCAGAGGTGGTATTTGCCAGTTCTCTAAACTACTCAAAATTTCCACTTCCGGTTCTCCAAAACTGGTCAGAACCACTGACGTACGCGAAGTGTACGTGCTCACACGAAGTGCGTGATCACCAAACTGGTTGTTACACCAGTTGAATCGCACGTACCACTGGCCCCGCCACTCTTTTTTTCCAGTGCCGTTGAACGGCCTCGTTGTAGGTGGAATAGGTGTTCACCAAACTACGCTGGTAGTCCTGTGGCGCTCACGGAAAACTAAGTTTGAAACCTTTTTTCGCTTAACGGGGTAGCCTGGTTCCTGCTGCACACAAACACAACCGCCTTCTCCAGATGGTATTTCGGAGGTCAACCTCTTTTGAGCTGTAATTAGCAATTTTGACGCTATTTCTCTGGGCCTAAGAATGGCCTCAGACTTCAGCGGTCAAATTCTCCCTTCCCAGCCCGAGCAGATCTGGCATGGCTCAAGTCCCAAGTCCCTGCCCTCCTCCTCTCTCCTTCCCCCACTTCTGTGCAGAGTTTACAGGCAGAGACAGATGTGGGGGCTCTCCGTGTGCCTGGATCAGGTTAGCCTCCTTCGGGGTCTTAAGGACAGCTGAGCTGCAAAATAGCAGAGACTTCATATCCTGGTCTGTAATCCTAGAGAGGACCTGCTAAATATACCCAGGTATCTACAGTAGACGAGGTGAGAAAACCCGGCAGATTATTTAGACCAGAGAGATTTTTGTTCTAACGCATTGCAAAGCCCAAGTTGGACCAAGATTTCCTGGAAGGTTGAAATCTGTCCATGCTCAGAGGTGAGTGGTTGAGCCCTCCCTGTTGGCGGGGGAAGCTGGACGGATGGATGCTCAGTTAAATATGAGGTAGCTGTGTGTGGCAGCAGCCAACAAAGCCAATGCCATCCATAGAATAGAATAGAATAGAATAGAATAGAATAGAATAGAATAGAATAGAACAGAACAAGGAATAGAATAGAATAAAATAGGAATAGGATAGAATAGAATAGAATAGGAATAGGAATAGAATAGAACAGAAATAGAATAGGATAGGAATAGGAATAGGAATAGGAATAGGAATAAGAATAGAATAGAATAGAATAGAATTAGACATAGAATAGAATAGAATAGAATTGTAATAGGAGTAAGAATGGAATTCTTTATTGGCCAAGTGTGATTGGACACACAAGGAATTTGTCTGGTGCAAATGCTCAGTGTGCATAAAAGAAAAGATACATTCATCAAGAATCATCAGGTACAACACTTAATGACAGTCATAGGGTACAATAAGCAATCAAATCATATTAGGAAACAGTTATATCGTAAGAATGAACGTTATACAGTCATAAGTGGGAGGAAATGGGTGAATGGAAGGATTAACAGTAATAGTAATGCAGACTTTGTAAATAGTTGGACAGTGTTGAGGGAATTATTTAGCAGAGTGATGGCATTCGGGGAAAAAACTGTCCTTGTGTCTAGTTGTTCTGGTGTGCGGTGCTCTATAGCATCGTTTTGAGAGTAGGGGAGGAAACAGTTTAAGCGGCCTTAACAGAGGGATACAATCTGACTGTACTACCAACCGTAAAAATAATTTTGACTTAAAACAAAACAAAAAAAACCCTCTGGGGTACTAGCCTATGTTTGAATGAGACTGAAATTGGGTTTACTTGACCTAGATTTGGGGTTTCCCACAATACACCAAACCAACACGAAACAAATCACATCATTTTTGTTTATAGGTTTATAGTTTAATACTCCTGTATTAATTTAATTTAATCAATTCATTTAATTACTGTACTTTACTTCCCTTTAACACTATTGGCCTCTCTCATGCTTTTGGGAAGGGTATAAACGCCCAATCCAGTTTAAGCTTCTGACGGACCATGCAACCATCCATACCTGGAGACAGCGGAACAGAACGGAGGGTTGGACTAGATGACCTACAAGGTCCCTCCCAACTCTGTTAATCTAATCTAATCTAAAATATCACAAAATACAAAGCAGAACGACAGCAACGAAAGAAAGCAGTACCAATAACCATAGGCAACCTGGATGCCATCCCAAAACATCCGAAGCACCGCTTAAAATACCATGGGCATTGACAAAATCCCCACCAGTCAATTGCAAAAGGCAGGTTTTACTCAGAAAAGCTTTTAACACCATCAAATATCAACATGTCCGGAACGATGTAGCGTTTCCTACCTGAGCAAAGGAGGTGGGGGTTCGACTAGAAGACCTCCAAGGTTCCTTCCAACGCCGTTATTCTGTTAAAAAAAACGTTGCTTCCAAACCTCTGCTGGCTAGGTCTTGTTTCTTGATACTTGTTTTCTCATACATGCTTGACAAACAAACGAACAGGTCCTTGAGAAAGGACTTGATAGGGCTCGATTGACAAAGAAATAAAATAAATAAAATAAAATAAAAATAAGGGGACAAAATTGCCCAATTCAGTCAACATCTGGATGGATAACTGGAGGGAAATCAAGTGTTCATAAACTCTCTTCCTTATTTGAGCCTGTATTCTGGGTTCAAGCTTCGGGACAAATTGCTGCTTTCCCCCAGTCTGGACAGTCACATTGTCTGAAATGTCCTGTTTGAGCGGGGGGGCTGGACTAGAAGACCTCCGAGGCCCCTTCCAGCTCTATTCTGATTGGGAGGCAAAATTAGGAAGCTGGTTTCTGGGTGGGTTTTTTTTTTTTTTTTGAAAATGCTGGTCAATATAATGATGGCTGCAAGCTTGAACGGGAGAAGGAAGCCCTCCTTCCCCCCGCCCCCCACCTTCTGATCCTGGCTGCACCCCAATTCTGGGGCACGTGGGAAACGCCCAACCCAGGCTTTTCAAGTTTGGCCCTATTAAGAAGAGGCGAGGTGGACTTCAACTCCCAGCATTCCCCGGGGCGGGCGGTGAAACTCTCTTCCCCCACCACCCACCCTCTCATTCTTTGCTTGCCCCCTCCTGGCCGCTTGGTGTCATTGCAAGCCCAGGGAGCTCGGCCGAGCGCGAAGCGGAAGAAAAGAGCCAGCAAAGCTCTTTTTAAACTCCGGGGCTCTGAACGCGCACGCGCAGTGTGAGAGAGAGCCGCTTACCGGAAACCGGAAGGAGAGGACGCGGCGGAGCCTCCGGAAGCGGGGAGCCCGGAAGTGAAAGAACCGGATGGTTTTCCTTTTTTGTTTTGCGATCCGCACCGGCGACTCCTCCTGTGGCTCTTTAGCCGGTGCAAGGAGGAGGAGATCGGCGTGAACCGCTACGCCTCTCCGGGCTTTGAAGGTGGCCGGGTAGAAGCCACCACCGGCGGCGGCTCACCGGGCGCAAGGTGACTTCGGGGTTCCTGAGCATGTGCAGAGTGCGGCGCCTGATCCACCCCCGGGGTAGCCCCTTGCCCCCCGCTTCATCGGCGCTTCCTTTGTCCCGCAAGGAGCGCTGATTGGGGCGTTGGATTATTTGGGAGCCCGTCTCTTCCCCCCCCCACCACCAACCCACCGCTTCCCCGTCTTGGGCTCACAACAGCCCCGCGAGGTAGGACAGGACGGCCTTGGCAATTCCACCCAGGGGCTCTTGGGTCTCCATGGAATGGAATAGAATAGAATTCTTGATTGGCCAAATGTGATTGGACACACAAGGAAATTGTCTTTGGTGCAAATGTTCTCAGTGTACATAAGTACGTTGAGAGCACATGTACATAAACTAGGCTTATGGTGGTAGAATAGTAGAATAGAATAGAATTCGAATTATTAGAAATAGAAGAGAATTAGAAGAGAATAGAATGTTGGAATGAAAAATAATAGAATAGAATAGAGAATATGGAATATAGAACAAGAATTAGGAATAGAATAGAATAGAATTCTTTATTGGCCAAGTGTGATTGGACACACAAGGAATTTGTCTTGGTGCAAATGCTCTCAGTGTACATAAAAGATACATTCCTCAAGAGTCGAGAATCATCAGACACTTAATGATAGTCATAAGGTACAAATAAGCAATCAAATCATACTAGGAAACAGTCAATATAAATCGTAAGGATACAAGCGACAAAGTCATACAGTCACAAGTGGGATGGGATGGGTGATAAGAAGATTAATAGTAATAGTAATGCAGATTTTGTAAATAATTGGATAGTGTTGAGGGAATAATCTGTTTAGCAGAGTGATGGCGTTCGGGGGAAAAACTCCCCTTGTGTCTAGTTGTTCTGGTGTGCAGGGCTCTATAGCGTCGTTTTGAGGGTAGGACTTGAAACAGTTTATGTCCAGGGTGTGAGGGGTCTGTAGATATTTTCACAGCCCTCTTTTTGACTCATGCAGTAGACAGGTCCTCCATGGAAGGCAGGTTGGTAGCCATTGTTTTTTCAGTCTCTGAAGTCTGTGCCTGTCCGATTGCAGAACCAAACCAGACAGTTCTAGAGGTGCAGATGACGGACTCCATCATTCCTCTGTAGAACTGGATCAGCAGCTCCTTTTGGGCAGTTTGAGCTTCCCGAGTTGGCGCAGAAAGAACCTTCTTTGTTGTGCTTTTTTGATGACGTTTTTGATGTTAGGGCACCATTTTAGGTCTTGTGATATGATAGAACCTAGAAGGCTCAAAGTTGCCCCCCTTCCCCCAAGCCTTGCTTTTCCAGGCTTCCCTGGAGTTTATACAGGCAGTCCTCGACTTGTGACCACAATGGAGACCAACGTTTATGTCATTAAACGAGACCTGGGTTCGGTGGGGCTTTTGCTCCATTTTAACGACCTTCCTATCCCCACCATAGTTAAGGGAAATTCCCTGCTGTTGTTTTAAGTCAGTCACCTTGTGTTAAGTGGATCTAGTTGTTAAGCGGGTCAGGGGTGGGATCAGCCGACGGAGCCACAGCAGAGGGCCAAAAGAGCCACATATGGCTCCAGAGCCGCAGGTTGCCAACCCCTGCTGGTCAGGTCACAAAAGGGGATCACGTGACCTCTGGACACTGCCACCATCATAAGTATGAGTCACTTGCCAAACATCTTCAGTGATGTAAGTTCACTAAACGGTCATTAAATGAACCGTTGTAAGTCGGGGACTATCTGTCTGTTCCTGTCGAGCCATGTTTTTTTTAATCTAAAGTTTGTTTTCCTCTTCTTCTAGGGTGGTTTTGGCTTCTTTCTCTTACGAGGGCAACTAGCCAGCAGTTGAAATCAAAGATTGGCCACCTGCCCGTCGCCGTCGTTTCAGCCTCCTCCTCGAGAGCCATGGGGAACACCAGCAGTGAGCGGTCCGGGGTCGATCGCCAGGGGGGTCATAAGACCCCTCGAAGAGACAGCCCCGGCGGTTCAAAGGATGGAGACAGGCCCAAGATTTTGATGGACAGCCCTGAAGACGCTGACCTCTTCAACGCGGAAGAAATGAAAGTAGGTGGAGTCTTGCTGCATTAAGAAATATCCCAAGGTGAAAAATCTGGGATATAACATTGAATTAGAATATTGAGAAAAAATGTAGAGGGTAAAATTATAAACTAATATTGTCAGCAGCGTATAGAGAAAAGGATTGTATATGCACAGTTCTGGAAGCAGGAGAATATACCAGCTGAGGGGACAGTGATAAGAAAGATCCTGGACTGCGCAGAGATGGACAGGCTGACCCTTGAGTTAAAAGATAAAAATGAAACTGAGTACTATCTAGTCTGGGACGCCTGGTATATTTGGCTAGACAACAGATATAAAAGTAATATAGCAATTGATATATGAACATGAATGATGACAATGGTGCAACGTTGTTGGAAGTGTAAATATGTTTTTAAACTGTTGGAAAATGTCTAATAAAAATTATTAAAAAAGAAATAGCTCAACGCTGAGTGTTACCACCTCAAAAACCAATCTTCCCCCTATCCGTATCTGGGAATGAGAGTGGTGCGGGGGCCTGAAGGTGGAGCTCTCGCCTCACAATCAGGAGGCTGTGAGTTCGATCCTAAGTAGAGGCAGAAATTTCTCTCTCTGGGCACCATGAGAATATACCTGCCGAACAAAACTCCGCACCAGAGTCAGGAAGGGCATCCGGCCAGTAAAACACTCAGCTAGCTCCGTTCAGTTGCTCAGACTCTACCCCGCAAGGGATGATGGAGTCGTTAAATGATGATCCATATCTGGGAAGGACGGTGTTAAGTCAGCAATCACGTGACTGTCTTGGGCCTGGTTTTATGTCCTTTTCCTGTCAATCATTAAGCAGAATATCACGGGTTTCCCCCCCCCCCCCCCCCCCAGCTATAATCTCTCCCAAACGATCCTGGCTTGTTTCCTGAGATCTGCTGTTTTTCTAGGCTGGAGGAATGGAGAAAGATGAATTCCTGGCTTGGAAACACGATCTGGAGGTGAGCGATAAGGCTCCCACCCAGGCGCAGCCCACCGTCTTCCGGTGGACCGGCGGAGGCAAGGAAGTTTTTTTATCGGGCTCCTTCAACAGTTGGAACAAGCTCCCGCTTACTCGGAGGTAAACTGCGAGCCTGGAAGCTTCGTTTTCCCTGGGGAAGAATCGGCTCATACATGAGCGACGTCTGTTAACGGATCTGTAGAGATTGGTGGCCGGTTTGTTATTTTATCTATCCCATAAATATGCAGTGGAAAAATGGTTTTTTTTATTATTATTATTTTGGTGCCTGGTGTCCCCAGACTGCCCTTAAATCTTGATTATGGGATAGATTTTTCTCCCTGGTTTATTTCTCCCGTTTTTTTTAAGTTTCTGAAGGAAAACAGGTGCTGGAAGTGACCTGAGATCCATTGCCAATAAATATGTAGGACTGCATCATCCGTTTATTTTTATTGATTTAGCGTTTTATCCTGCCTTTATTACTTTATAAATAGGCCCAAAGGTGCTTTTATTCTTCCAAGAGGAAACTGGACTTTCTGGTTTTTATTTGAAGACGTTTCCCGTCTCATCCAAGAAGCTTCTTCAACTCTGACTGGATGGTGGGGAATGGAAGGATTTATACTCCTTGCAGGCAGCTGCTCGTTTGCATTTCTTTTAGAGGGTCCTCGAGGCCACTCGGAGGTTTGTCTGTGTCCTCAGGGTCAAAGAGGCCATCAATGTCCGAATTGAACATCTCTCATCAGAGGGGGAGGGATACGACGTCATCTATTTCTGGTTTTCAACACGGTCCTTTCAGCAGTTCCAGGAAGGCTCCACGCGCATTTGCAGCACTCAGGCTACTCTGAGGACACAGAGAAACCTCCAAGTGGCCTCAGCGACTCTGTAAAAGGGATGCAAATGACCAGCTGTCTGCAAGGACCATAAATCCTTCCATTCCTCCACCATCCAGTTAGAGCTGAAGAAGGTTCTTGGATGAAGAAGCGAAACTCCAGAGTTGCTTCTTAAAAAAGCACCTTTGGGACAACTGTGATCTGGATGGCTGAGAATTCCCATAAACATAAGTCACTCAAGGCAGCAGACCGTATCTAATACTCCTTTCCTCTTTATTGTTCCCACAACAACAAGGTAGGTTGGACTGGGATTGGCCCCCAAACCCTCCAGCCAGATTTGTCGGGCTTAACGTTATTCTGTTGTGAGTCCTTCCCCCGAGTCGGTTGCAGTTGACTGAATTTGGCCTTTAATGGGCTGTGTCTTTTCTCCCCCGCTTGTCGCAGCCATAACAATTTCGTAGCGATCCTCGATCTTCCAGAAGGCGAACACCAGTACAAGTTCTACGTGGATGGACAGTGGACGCACGATCCTTCCGAGGTGAGGGTTGGGTTGTTGTTGTTTTTTTCAAATTCAGCGATCTGGTTCATTTTTTTTTTGTGCCCTGGAATGAATAAATGGATTTCTTGACCTTTGATAGCTGGCAGTTGAGCTTCGTCCCAGCTCTTCTGCTCCTCATGAGTTAAACTTTTCTGGTTATTTTGGTTGGGGGAAATAGCAACTGTGGTCCAGCCACTCCTGAAGGGGCTGCCTGTCATTTATGTATCTGGAGCGATAAATCTGTAAAGGGTCTATTCCGGCACAAAAGTGTTGTGGTTCGCCGGCAGCCAGTGCAGACTGCAGCGGAATCGGGCAGTGGGGAAGAACGGGGACCAGTCTGGGAATCTGGAGAGGACTTGGACAAGGATCCTGCATCCGATGCAGAAATGGGGCCAGGACCATCTGTGGGAGTGGGATGCTGACTCCAGAGCCTCTGGAGTCTGGCAGCAGCGAGGAAGAGGAACAAGGGGAGCCTGTTCCCAGTGCATGAATGCACAGAGCTGCTAGAAGGGGAGAGCAGCCGAGATAAAAGGGTGACTCGGGAGTAAGGCTGGGAGGTGATTGGCCCTCCCCTAAGGGATAAAAGACAGGCAAAGGTAAAGAAACCTTTGCAGGAAGCAAAGTTGTTTGCTCTGTTCAGATTAAACTTTGACGCTCCACATGGACTTTGTACTTCGGTTGCTTTTTTTATAATTCATTTGGCACTCTAGTTGTTGGCAGGCATTCAAAGAAGAGAAAGGTGGGTGCTTATCTCAAGGGACTGTTTGGGACTCATTACAGGCTGGGGTTGCACGTAATTCCCAGCGTTGAAATAAAAACAAGAGTTATTTGGACTAAGCATGTGCTTAATTATGGTCTCGGGAAGCCTGGGTCAGAACAAAAATTTGTAGCCTGATGGGCTTTCATAAAGTGGCAAGGAGCTGAGTTAACGATTGTTCAGAAAAGATAAGGGACTTGGTCTCAAGAGACTGCCCCTTCCTTCAAAGGGAAGCATACTTACAGAGTTATAGGGCTGGAAGGGAGCCTGGAGGCCATCTAGTCCAACCCCCTGCTCAAGCAGGAGTCCTATCATCCTGGACAAATGGTTTGCTCAATCTTTTCTTGAAAATCCCCATTGATGAGAACACGCTCAACTTCCAGAGGCAAGCTGTCCAACTGATAAATTATTCTCTTGGTCGGGAAATTCTTCCCTAGTTCCAGATTGGATTGGACCTCTTTTTAACAAGCTTCCCACCCGTTGCCTCTTTTGTCACCTTTTCTATATGCTCAGGGAATCTTACGCTGAGCTTTCCATTTCGATGGCTAATATTTGGGGAGGTAAACATAATTTCCTCCCTTCTTCCCCAAAGTAAATATAGGGCAACTGAGTGGTGTGCTGGCCTAGAGTTGGAGCTCTGGCCTCACAGTCAGGAGGCTGTGAATTTGATCCTAAGTAGAGGCAGAGATTTCTCTCTCTCTCTCTCTCGGCATCATGAGATAAAAAAAAATCCGCACTGGCGACAGGAAGGGCATCCAGCCAGTAAAAACATCCAGCTCCATTTAGTTGCCCAGGCTACACCCCGCAAGGGATTATGGGGTTGTTATAGGGCAATGTTCTGTTTGATCTAACAAACTTCCCTGCTGGATCTAACAAACTCTCTCCCCAGCCTGTTGTGACCAGCCAACTAGGAACCGTCAACAACGTGATCCAGGTGAAGAAGACTGACTTTGAAGTCTTCGATGCTTTAATGGTCGATTCCCAAAAATGCTCCGACGTCTCCGGTAAGTAGCGCGTGCAAGAACCTGAAAGGGAAGTGAGGACAACGCTTCTGTTTATTGCACAGTCTCATCTGAGTTGGCCCCTTGGAGCAGAGGCTTACCCTTCCGAGCTTTCGGACTTGTGCTCGAGGCCGCCCTCAGGGAATTTCTCTCTACTGGAATGTGGTACTTTGGGCTCTTTTGCGAGTCATGTTTATGTGGTACTTTCCTATTGGTTGATTGGTGTGCCAATGGCCCGCGATTGGCTGTTGTTGCCTTGTGCTGCCAAGTCTTTGGCTCCTAATTGGTGGCGAATCAGCCCTCCTGTTGACTGACAAGGAGACCATTTCCCAGGCTTCAATCATTTCCCTGGCTGTTTTTGTACCTGCTCGGCCAACAATCTTAATAGCTGCAAACTTGAATGTCCTTGTTCATTCGGCTTTAGAATTAGCAGTTTTCCAACATTCTGGGCCTTAGCCCTCTTTTTAGCATGAAATACATCTCTCAGAAGTTTTTTTCCGTCCTGGAAACTACCCAGAGCTACATAATCGTGGGGACCGGGGAGTCTTTGGCAGCCGAGGCCCGTCACTTTTTAAAGAACAGAGGGCCGCAAACTGGTTGAAGGGAAGACCTTCCTTTTGAACAGCCACATGCCTGTTTTAAGGCTTATACTACGCTTTTCATCGGGTTTCCCTCCACAGAGTGGAGGAGAAAGTGCCTCAGCACTTCTCCGCCCTCATATTCCCCTTTATGTAGCCCAGTGTTTGTCAACTGCGGCAACTTTAAAGATGGGTGGACTTCAACTCCCAGAATTCCCCACCTTTGAGACTTGTGGACTTCAGTTCCGAGAATTCCCCAACTTTTGAGACTTTCAGCTCCCAGAATTCCCGAGCCAGCTAGAACTTGGGGAGTTGAAGTTGCCAAGGCCTTTATCTAGTATGCTCCCTCTTTCACTCTCCCCAGAACTGTCGAGCTCGCCCCCCGGACCGTATCACCAGGACCCCTACATCGTCAAGCCGGAAGAGAGGTTCAAGTCGCCCCCCATCCTTCCTCCCCACCTGCTCCAAGTCATCCTGAACAAAGACACTGGGATTTCTGTAAGTAGAGAAGCAGGCCAAATGTTTAGCCTTCCTGGCTGGGGCTTCTCCGATTCAGAGGTGATATTCAGAGGGCGAGGGCGGTGGGAGGAAAGAGAGAGACCCATTTCCCCACCGAAAACAACACCGGGAGCCACAAAAGCTGGGTAGGCCTGGCTAGGGGCTGGTCATGTGACTGGGTGGGAGTGATGTTGAGTTGGCCACGCCCACCCAGGTTGCGTGTCTCCTGGTGGTGTTTTCTGTGGGAAACAGTCCCAAATGGCTCCTGGGGTGTTTAAGGTTGCCACGCCCTGGTCTAGCGTGTGGCAGGGAGGACGTCCTGTCTATGGGTCCTTTTTGAGTTCGAATTCCATAACCCGAAGCTGCTCTTCTTTAGTGCGACCCGGCTCTCCTTCCTGAACCCAACCACGTCATGCTCAACCACCTCTACGCGCTGTCCATCAAGGTAAGAGAGGCCTCCCTGGCCGCGACGGGGCCC
Organism: Pseudonaja textilis; assembly: GCF_900518735.1. The sequence goes on along the minus strand of NW_020769420.1, from coordinate 1,959,254 downwards.
TTCTTTGGGCGCAGAGGTCCCCAAACTTGGCCACTTTTAAGACTGGTGGACTTCAACTCCCAGGATTCTCCAGCCAGCATAGCTTAACCCTCTTGTAATCCCTTCCTCTGCAATCTCGCTCCACTTGAGGAGAATCTTGAGACGGTCAGGATTGAACTGGCAGTGGGCAGTTAGCCTGCAATATTGCATTCTAACCACTGCACAGGAAGGAGGGAAGGGAAGGGAAGGGAAGGGAAGGGAGGAAGGAAGGAAGGAAGGAAAAGGAAGAGCAAAGCAATAGGAATAGCTCTTAAGACTTCTATACTGCTTCACGGTGCTTTCCAGCCCCATCTAAGCAGTTTACAGAGTCGACCTTTTGCCCCCCAACAATCTGGGTCCTCATTTCACCGACCTTGGAAGGTTGGAACAGCTGAGTCAACCTTGAGCCTGCTGAGATTCAAATTCTGGGAGTTGGAAGTCCACAAGTCTTAAAAGTTGCCAAGTTTTGCGGGGTGGAGGGGGCTGTTTTGGCAGCTCCTCCCTCTTCTGAACGGCTCTCTCGTCCTCTCTTTAGGACGGCGTGATGGTGCTGAGCGCCACCCACCGTTACAAGAAGAAATACGTCACCACGTTGCTGTACAAGCCCATATGAAGGAGGGCAGGCAAAGCGGACTCGTCCGAGAGAGAGAGAGAGAGAGAGAAAGGAATTGCCATCCCCAATGACCCCAGAATCGTCCTCGCTGTTCAAACCGTCCCCCACCCTACCCCACCCCAAGAGAGAGAGAGAATCCTGTTTGGTTGAACTGGTGCCTTCTCCTCTCCTGTTCTTCGAATCCAGATTCAGCAGCCCTGGGTTTTGTCCCATCAAGCGCGAAGCCTCCTGCCGAGCAACCCAAAGGACATCCAGACTGCGCAGGCCGATTAAACCTTGGAAATTCAATTCTTCTGATGCTTCCTACCCCCCATAAAAAGCCAGAGGTTGGCTTTTAACAACAGCCAAGTGGGGGAACGAGGGCGACTCAGCTCCTGAAAAATGTCTTCATCCTACACCATCGCCTCACCGTTGGGGCAACTCTTGTCTCGTTCTGTTTTGTTTTTAATTTAAAAAAGAAACACACACACAATTGTTTGGAGTTCACGATCACCGCAGCAATAAGAACCAAAGAAAGGGGAAAGCAACCCGCCCCCTGCTCTCTCTTGGGCAGGGGAATTTCAGCCGCCTCGGTGCTTTTCGGTGGTTGGGTGGATGTTTGGAGATCTCCGGCCGTCCCAACAGTTTTATTCCTCGGGATGATCAGCTCGACGGCCACATCCCGAATCAGTATTTTGGTGCCACCGGTCTTGCAATTTGATAATTACCCTGTTCGGAAAGGGTTGTTTGTTTTTTTTTAACCAATAAAGGCACTATGGATTTAAAAAAAAAAAACGAGGTTGCATTTTTCTCCTTCAAAGTTCGAACGCTTTTGAAGTGTTTTATTGCTCACGTTGAGGATGCAGGATAACCAGAGTCGGAAGAGACCTTGCAGGTCATCTAGTCCAACCCCCTTCTCAAGTAGGAGTCTCCTATTACCATTTCAGATAAATGGTTGGCCAATCTCTTTTGAAGAACCTCCAGTGTTGGGAAATCCATAAATTCTGGAGGCAGGCAGTTCCACTGGTTAATTGTCCTCACTGGAAGGAAAATTTCTCCTTGGTTCTAGGTTGCTTCTCTCCTTGATGAGTTTCCACCCGTTCTCTCTTGCCCTGCCTGGAGAATAAGTTGACCCCTCCTTCCTCCTCTTTGGGGCAGCCCCTCAAATACTGGAATTCTGCTATCATCTCACCCCTGGTCCTTCTCTTCCCTAGTCTAGCCATACCCAGTTCCTGCAATCCTCCTTCATACGTTTTATCCTCCAAGTCCCTAAATCGTCTTTGTTTCTCTTCTCTGTGCTCTTTCTAGAGTCTCAACGTCGTTTACTTTACTTTATTGTCATTGCACCTCGTACAACAAAATTAATCACCATCTTCCGTGTACGTTCCGACGATGAAAATAAACCCAAACGCCCGTCCCTCACATTCTATATATTGAATTGATATTGCATTAAGATTGCATTATACAGGGGAATTCAATAGAGCTCCTGCCCTGGGATGGAAGTTGTTTTTGAGCCTATTGATCCTTAAGTCGAGGACTTAACCTGTAAGTGAAAAACGGGCAGGACGTGTTTTGAGGAAAGCGGTGGGGAGAGGACAAGATTACAAATCTCATAAACAGAGCCACAAGTTCTTCCAACAAGTATATTTGGGTTGGTTGGTTGGTTTTTCCGCGCACAACCAAAGGGGGAAAAAATAAAATAAGGAACATTTTGTAAACAAGCTTTGCCGTTCATTTATACATTCAAGATTAGGCACAACAGAAGTCAGAGGCAGGAGAGTGTGGTCCTTTTAATGCAGAGAGCTGCATTGCTATGAGCTGGACGTCAATCCAAAGGGAAAGGTTCTTTCCTGGTCACCTGGCCACAGGTGGTTAGGTAGGCAAGGCAAAAGGAGCCAGGGGTGGGCTTCAAAACATGTTAGCAAAAGGGTCCTCTGCCCGGTGGCTGGGTGGGCGTGGCCTGGTCGGCCTCCATGATGTCATTTTTGCCCTTCCCGGACTCCGGAGGCTTTTCCTCCAGACTCTGGGAGGGCAAAAACGGCCTCCACGGACTCCGGAGGCCCATTTTTCACGTTCCCCGAGCCTCCACGCGGGCCCTGCCCTTACCTGCATCCAAAACAGGCCGTGTGGGGACTCCTGGGAGGGGCCAGCCAGGAGTGGGATTTTGGTGGGGGTTGTTCCCCAAACTGCCCAGAATCTTAGCTAGGAGCTCTCCGGAACCCCTAGCAGCCCACCCCTGAAAGGGGACTCCTTGAAGCTTGAGTTGCTTGCGTTTAGACCGGTGTATCTCAATCTTGGCGGCTTTTAAGATGCGTAGACTTCAACTTCCAGAATTCCCCAACCAACCTGGGGGAATTCTGGGAGTCGAGATCCGCCCACGGTGGCGGGGGGGGGGAAAGGGAATTCTGGGAGCTGGGAAGTCCCACGCATCTTGGAAGTGGCTACGGTCAAGAAACCCCTGGATGACAGACAGACAGACACATAAAGACGCGCTCCCTGTAGAAGTTCCGTCAGACCCTGTATAAACTAGCTTTGTTTAAAAAAATAGAGCTATTTACATGATAAAGCGGAGCGCTTCGTCCTCTCGCCGAGCGGGACTTGTTCCCGAGGTGTACATCCTGAAATTGTGTCAAATTTTTTTGGGGAAAAAATAAAATAAAATACTGAAGCGCCAGATAGGACGCTGCCAGAGCTCGCTTGGCTGGAGGAGAAGATAAAGGTTGAGATTTCAAATTTTGAAATCAACGTGGATTGGCCAACAGGTTGCAGGAAGGCGGTGGGACTAGCCGATCCTGCTGCATAACAGAAGAAGGTAGGACAATGTCTCCAACTGGGCAGACAAAGCCTGTGGCCAAACCCTCGCTGAGCGACTTTTGATAGTTGCATTAAAAAGAAAAAAAAAAAAAGATAGTTCACCCATTTCTTCCCAATTCAGCTGTCAGGAAGTGAAATTTACAAGGAGGGAAATCCAGCTTGGAAATAGGGAGGAATTTCCTAACAGTGAGAATAAAGAACCGGAGGAACGGAAGTTGCTTTCGGAAGTTACGGGTGCTCCCATCCCTGGTGGCTTCCAAGAAGAGACAGGATAGCCATTTGTCCAGGGTTTAAAAATTAAAAACAAAACTTAAAATCAGGGCAACTCGACCAAAGTATAGTTGGTTGTCGACATATTTAAATTTGTCCAGAATCTTTGGTATAAAGATTCTAACAGAATAACAGAGTTGGAAGGGATATATATATATATATATATAAAATATATATATATTAAAAGGCAGTGGTGACGTAGGAAGACTTTAGGATAAGGTTGAAAAAAAGATTCCAGCCGGAAGGAAAAGCCCATCGCACCCGTGCCAGGCAATATGAGTGAAGTGTTATTTCGTTATTGACTCGACAAGAAGTTCCATCACTTTTCAAGGGAAGGGTGCAAGCTATTTCCTTTTCCTGGTCTGCAATAATAAAAAGGCGATTTTTAAAGGCTACTCCGATCTGGTTGTCACACCTCAAACCTTCATTTGCGTTCCTACCGAGTTGTGGCTTGCCAAGAGAAGGGCACGCAATTTGCTAGTGGGAGCCGACCGGATTGAGGAGGGGGAGGGGGATGGCTTCAGGGCAGCCGGAGACCCCTTAAGAGGCAAAATTTTCAAAGGTCTACTTCAGAGGTCTCCAAACTTGGCAACTTTTAAGACTTGGGGACTTCAAACTCCCCAAAATTTTGGGATTTTGAAGTCCCCAAGTCTTAAAAGTCGCCAAGTTTGGGGACCCCAATCTACTTGGTGGAAAGGACCAAAAACAAAACAAAAAACAAAAACCCCAAAACCAACAAATGGAAACTGCACGCTTTACAATAAAAAAGTAGAAACGGATTTGATTCCTTTTTTTTTCTTTTTTACGAATATAAAGTTTCTTGTAAATATGTACAGTGTTCGGAGCTATTCTATAGCAGGAAGCATTTTTCACAAACAAGACACGCGATATACACTTTCAAGGACTCGAGAAGCCGAGTTTTCAGGTAATGAGGGATTATCATTATTAAGTAATAGTAGTAGTAGTATTAATCAGTAGGAGGGGTTTTATTTCTTTTCTTTTTTTTCTCTTTTCCCCATAAGATGCTAAAGACCTTAAAAGAGCTCTTGGGATTTCCAGAGACGGAAATCCTTGCACATTTCCTGACAAACCGCCGGAGAATGCAATCGACCTGACCCTGTTTATCCGCAACAAGGCCCCCAAACCCGAAGCGGGAAACACCAGAGGGGAGGCCTCTCTATAGGGTGGCACTGGGAAGTTGGGGTGCCCAAAGGAACCGGCGGAGGCAGGTGGATTTGCTCTGGCCAGCTGGGAGCAAAAAAAACAACAATAAAAAAGAGGGCAAAAGCAAACTACGGCTCAAAACGGTGTGTTGGAACTGAGCGGGAGCCAAGAATGAGAAGCGAAGGCAGGGCTGCGGTGGCAGGAAGAAGAGCCACAGCTGGTTTGTCGCCCACATCCTCTTCCCAAAAGCGAGGAGGGGGGGAATCTCCGGATGGCAAAGAGGGTTCCCCCCTCCTCTTTCTGTGACTTTCCTCGCTCCTTTTGGCCACGGGGTCGGCTTGCCTGCTCTCTCTCTCTCTTTCCCCCCTGATCCCGGGTTGGGGGAAAGGTAGCGTCTCCTCTGCTGGTCATCTTGTTCGGTGGATGGGCCGGATTCCTGGGCCGGCTTCGGGGGCCTGCCTCGGTGGGCTCAGTTGCAGCGGGGGTCCTCGAGAACCGTCCCATTTGCTCCTTGGGTGCAAGGTTTCTTTCCCCCTCCCCTCCCCCGTCCTCCCCTGCCCTTCCCTGCACACCCTCCTCCCCCAGGTCCACAAAGGGATGGTTCTCGGTTGCAGCATCGTCTCGAAGAGAAAAGGCTTCGGTATTTCGAACACGGGAAAGTTACGAGATATACAATATCGAGCAAAGCAACTGAAAAAGAGGCTGCGGTCAAGGTGACGGCGGCGCAGGAAGCATGCAGGGAAGTCGCCATGCAGGAAAGCCTGAGGGGAGGGCCGGAGGCCTGGCTCTGTGCGTGTGTGTGTGTGTGTGTGTGTGTGAACGGAGCAGTTGAGACCCCCTCCCCGGGGGCCTTTGGATGCAGAGGGCGAGAGACCAGTGGGCAGCTTTCATCGACGGTCGAGGCGCATTGGAGGTGGGGAATCGTTCAAAATTGACATTTCTTCCCTGCAACCACAGAGATGCGCTGACAACTACGGTGTGTGTGTGTGTGTGTGTGCGTGCGTGTGTTGTGTTAAAATTTGGATTTGGAACGGTCAAAATTCCAAAAATGATAATCCTCATCATCCTAATGTTCTGGGAAGCAACGGATTCCCTCCGTCGCCCGCAATTTCGCTAGAGCTCTGCAGCGGAAGAGAGGAGGAACACTGGGGAGCAGACAAAAAGACACCGGACCGCTGCTGGTTATACGAGGCTTTTTCCCCCAAAATAAACGGACAGCCAAGTTTTGTGTTTTGTTGTTGCTGTTTTTTTTTTGTTTTGTTTTGTTCTTCTTCTCAGTCTTGGGCCAAAGCCCCATCGCCAATCGGACGATTGACGGGACAGGGGGAAAGCGAAATAGAAAAATCGAGGAACTGCTTTGAAAGGAGCAGTAATACAAATTGACCCTTTCCCTCCCCACCCTCTTCTCCCCAAGGGACCGGGACAGGGGAGGAAAAGGGGAAAAAAAGAAAGGAAAAGGACACCCTCCCCCGAGGTGGGATAGGAAGGCGGAAGGTGAAAAAAAGAAATTGAGGGTTACTTGGGGAGTTAAAAAGTTAGGGTTACTTGGGGAGGTGGGGGGTGGAGAATGGGTGGTGCACCTAATTCTGGATAGTTTTTGTGTTCTTCCTTGGAGTTCAGGGTCGGAGGGTGGAGGCTTGTGACGCTTATACTGAAGATTGGTCCCAGACCTGTTGAGGAGAAGGCGGAAAAAAGAAGAAGAAAAAGGGACATTAAATTTTCTCTCCCTTTCCCTCTCTCTCTCTCTCCCTCTCTCTCTCTCAAATGCTAAGAGCATTTTCGGAAGAATTTTAAACATCACCTTTTCGAGCAGTAAGTCCCCAGCTGACTTTCATGCCTATGGGAGGATTAGAACTCACTGTCTCCTGGTGATTGGCCCAAAGTCCTCCAACCAGCTTTCACGTTTAAGGTGGGATTAGAACTCACCCTCTCCTGGTGATTGGCCCAAAGTCCCCCAACCAGCTTTCACGTTTAAGGCGGGACTAAAACTCCCTGTCTCCTGGTGATTGGCCGAAAGTTCCCCAATTAGCTGTCATGCTAAGGCGGGACTAGAACTCACCACCCCCTAGTTTCTACACTGGTATCTTAACCACTACACCAAAACGACTCTCATTTTCCCCAGGGGCCTGGGAGGGAGGAGAACCATTATTTTTTTCACAATTGGGGAGGGGGGGAGGCCTGTCCCCATCCTGCCGTACCTTGTTGACCTGGGCGAGGGGGGTCCGGGCGCCCCCCACTTGTATTCGTCCCCTGCTGCTCTCCTCAAACAGTCTCCCGGGGGACCTTTCTCGGCGGGTGCTGAGCACCCTTCCCGGGGATTTCTCCCTCTCCAGGGGGCGTCCCGGGGACTTGTCCCTCCGTAGCTCTGTCCTTCCTTCTCGGTAGCGGTGCGGTGTGCTTGGCTCGCGAGGGTGGCCGGGACCTTCGGGGGGCCCTGGGCTCGACGCTACCCGCTTGGTTATGTGCTCGTTATACGTGGGCGGGCCCCTCTTGTTTGGGCTGCTGTCCATCCCAAAAATTAAAAAAAAAAAAATAAGAATCAGGCTCCCAATAATGCAACCAGGATAAAATGAACCCCGAGGCATTTCGCTTCCTCAAAGAACAAGTTTGTTAAGGTACGCCATCTTGGCACTAACTAGTGGAAAGCCAGCGCTGAAGGTTTCCCGGCTTTCCACGTCGCTATAACTAGTTTTTTTTTTCTTTTTTCTTTTCAATTTTCCAAAACAATAGGTCACATTTTCCGACCAGGATGTGAAACGGTTGCCTGACAACTTCGCTCCTCCTTCCTTCCTCTGGCCAGGCAGCCCTTGGAAAGGCAGCTGACTCATCGTCCAGCTATGTTATTTTGGCTGGAGTTCCATCCACTTCAACTCCCCCCCTCACCCATTTCAGCTCCCAATGGGTCAAACTGAATTCATATGAATAATCCGGATATCAACCAATCCACCACTTCATCGAATTCAGGCTTGACACAGGGGACGAGGGAGAATGTCCAATTGAGAGTGCGATTTGCAGCACCACCCGTAGTGTTCGTGTCCGCTGGAGAATTGAGGAAAGGCAAAGCATCCCCAAAGATAAAAATCTGTAGAGATTCTCCATCATCCAGGTGTCCCAAAGATGCCTTTTTTTTCAGGGCCACTGCACTTTCTTGTTGTTTTTTTCTTTTTCTTTTGAAGACCTTTCACTTCTCATCCAAAAAGCTTCTTCAGCTCTGGCTGGATGGTGAGGAATGGAAGAATTTATTACGTTCCTTGCAGACAGTTGGTCATTTGCATCCTTTTAGAGGGTCGTTGAGGCCACTTGGAGGTTTATCTGTGTCCTCAGAGTCACCTTAATAATGCTCTGACCCCTGTAGCCTGCAATTTTTTCCTTTGTTCAAAGGGTGTTCGTGCCAAATTTTATAGCTACAGATATGGCTATAAACCTCCACGTGGTCTCAACGACCCTCTAAAAGGATGCAAATGACCAGCTGTCTGCAAGGAGTATAAACCTTTCCATTCCTCCACCGTCCAGTCAGAGCTGAAGAAGCTTCTTGGAGGAGAAGCGAAACGTCTTCACAAGAAAACAATGAAGTCCGGTTGCCTCCTGAGAAAGCCCCTTTGGGACACCCGAAGATAGGTGCTTCCCCGATCCCAGCCATTCCCCCTTCCCATCCCACCTGCCCAATTGCAGAGCCCCTCTCAAGAACCCCCCCCTTTAGCTAGAAGGCATCCCGGATTCTCCCTCGAAGCTGGAATGCCGCTTCCTACCTGCGGGTGGTGGAAGAGCCCCGATGATGCTCGTTGTTGGATTCTTTCACCAAATTCCCTTTGCAGCAAATAACTCTCAGTTTGTCCTGGTAGGAAGAGGCCAGGTAAATGGCTCCGGAGGAGATTGCCGGGCCCAGGTAACGAGGGCTCGGGATGTCCAGGTGGGCTCGGGCTGGGATGCTGGCAGGAAAGAAAGATACTCTTTAGATGGGGGTCTGTGTGTGTGTGTGTGCGTGGGACAAATCTTGTCCTAAAGGCTTAGGAGCCGTTTGATGCTTGGCTGACTTACCCAAGAGAGGCGCGTACTTGAATTTCTATCACCTCCAGGGAGTTGAAGTGAGTCACGAACAGGTATGGTTCCCGATAGGCTGTGGCCGCGCCCAGAAGGAGAGAAGCCAGGTTAGAGAAAGTCATCAGGGGACAGACTGTTTTCTGTCCGAATCCAAGTTAAATTTTAAAATGTCTGCCTGTTATGGCCCACCCAGCGGCCAGCGGAGCTGGCGGCAGACTTGGACAGTGAGGAGGTTTGTGGGGGTGGGGAACATGGGCCAGTCCTGGAGTCTGGGAAAGACTCTGACGAGGGCTCTGCGTCGGAGGCAGAGATGAGGCCAGGGCCATCTGACCATTATCAGCTGCGTTTGGAGTCAGAGATCAGTGGGCAGAAGAACGGCTGGAGCCTGTTCCTAGTGTGCGCATGCACAGAGCTGCCAGAAGAGTTCAGAAACACTCAACTTGGGAGTAAAGCCACAGGTGGACGGTGAATGGCTCCTTCCACGGGGAATAAAGGGGAGCGAAAGGGGAGTGGTGCTCGTAGGAGACAAGTAGTTTAATTCATGAGGGTGAAGATCTGTTCCTACAGCGTGGCGTTTGGAATCTGTCGGCCTGGCAACTCTCCAAGCCTGATAAAGGTCTGTAGTTGTGAACTCTCTTGAAGGACTGTTGTCTGGGACTTGGATGGAGAGGAATTCCTTTTAACCTAAATAAAAGGGGTTTTATCGGGATGCTTTCATGATCTTGGGAAGGTCTAGGTTAGAACACTGAACGTTGAGAAAAACTGACCTACATACCTACAAGAGATGGTAGAATGGGAAAGGTAATTTTTATTAAATTCTTTTTTCCTTGTGTAGCTTTGCCAAGGCACGCAGTCCTGGACTTAGTGACCATTCAATGCTACAACGCCCCCCCACCCGCCAAAAAGCAAACTTTTTCACACTTATGACCGTTGGAGCATCCCTAAGGTCATGTGACCAAAATCCAGACACACTTGGCAACTAACTCAGCATCCTGGGATCATGGGATCCCCTTTTGTGACCACCTGGCAAGCAAAACCAACGGGGGAGCACTTAACAACCGTGTTACTGACTTAACAACTGCAGTGTGTTCACTTAACAACGGTGTCAAGAAATGTCATGAAATGGGGCAAAGCTTAACAAAAACCCATTTATCAACAGATCTTTTGGGGGCTGAATTATGGTCCTAAGTCAAGGATTACCTGTATTTTTTTAAAAAGCTAAATCTCTGAAGGATATGAATTTTCCGGGAGTAATTTTCCAACCCTCCGCATTCCAAAAAAAAAATACCACAATGAGCTCCGTGCCGAGCAAGGAAGTCAGAGATAAATCCTATATTCACCGAATGCTAAAGGCAGGCGGCTCCATTTCAGGTCGTCTGAGCGGCTGCGCCTTCCGTAGGAGTCTACAAAAATCCCAAATTCTGCAAGGAAGTTGGAAAAAATAATAATCATAATAATACTGTAATTGAAGTGGGATATTTAAGAAAGAAAGAAAGACTGTCTGCCAAGAGCCCAGAAATCCATTCCTGTTTCCATTCCATTCCACTTAATTCCATATATTCCACTCCACTCCAATCCATTCCACTCCACCCCAGTTTATTACACCAGCTTCCTGCTTCCCATCCACCATCTCTCATATCAACTTACCGTGGAAGCAAAGCAGATACTCTTCCCTCTGCCCTGCTGGGTTCACCTGGATGATGCTGATTGGGAAACTGTTGTTGGAAGATGCAAGGACAGCGGATGCCAAGGTGTGGTCATTCTTATCCAGGAATTCTAAAACGACACATTTCAGCCTTGGTGAAAGCAGGAGGTTGCCCGGAAACCTACACCAGAGAGCTGCGGTGGCGCAGAGGCTGGAACGGAGCATTGCAGGCTGACTCTGCCCACTGGCGGCAGTTCGATCCTAACCTGGCTCAAGGTTGACTCAGTCCTTCCGAGGTGGGTCAGTCGAGGACCCAGATTGTTGGGGGCAAGAGGCTGACTCTGCAAACGGCTTACAGAAGGCTGTAAAGCACTATAAAGCGGTATATAAGCCTAAGTGCTATTGCTATTTTTTCCTTCCTTTTCTTCCTTCCTTCCTTCCTTCGTTCCCTGCAATTGCTCTTCCTTTTCTTTCCTTTTTTTCGTTCCTTCCCTCCCTCCCTTCGTGCGCAGTGGTTAGAAAGCAGCATTGCAGTTTTTCCTTTTCTCTCTCCTTCCTTCCTTCCTTACTTCCTTCCTTCCTTCCTTCCTTCCCCTCCTTCCCTGCTATTGTTCTTCCTTTTCTCTTTCCTTCCTTCATTCCTTCCCTTCCTCCCTTCGTGCGCAGTGGTTAGAAAGCAGCATTGCAGGCAAACTCTGCCCACTGCCAGCAGTTTGATCCTGACCAGCTCATGGTGGACTCAGCCTTCCATTCTTCCAAAGTCAGTAAATGAGGATCCAGATCGTTGGGGGGAACATGCTGACTCTGTAAACCACTTAGAGGAGGCTGGGAAGCCCCTGGAAGCTGTATAAGTCTAAGGGCTATCGCCATTGGTCTTCCTTCCTTCCTTCTCCTCCCTCCCTGCTGTTGTTCTTCCTTTTCTCCTTCCTTCCTTCTTTTGTTCCTTCCCTCCCTCCCTTCGTGCGCAGTGGTTAGAATACAGCATTGCAGGCAAACTCTGCCTGCAGTTCGAATCTCAGCAGGCTCAAGATTGGCTCAGCCTTCCGTCCTCCCAAGGTGGGTGAAATGAGGAGCCAGTTTGTTAGGGTTTGCAAGAGGCCGACTCTGTAAACCGCTTAGAGAGGGCTGTAAAGCGGTCTATAAGTCTCAGGGAGATGGCTACGGCTAAGGCCCGAATCAGAGGGAGGGATCCGTCTTACCATCGCCCCTCCCTCCGCAGCCTTTTGAACGCTCTCCCTTCAAAGCAGGCCGGCAAGAAGGGATTCCTACCTTCTAGGGTGTACTGCTTCATCTCAATTTCGTAAAACTTATTGGTCCCCACGATGATGCTGTAATTGGTGAAATGGATACAGCTGCAGGGTTCCGAGGTTTCGATCTCCTGCCAGAGCAAAAACAAAACAAAACAAAACAAAAAACCAACAATGGGCACAAGCTCCGTCGGCAAAGTTCTCCCTTCATGGGAGAAAAACCCAGCCCGGCTGAAGCTCTGGTAGTTTAGTTACAATCTTTTAAAGATAAAGACTTGGAATGTACTTCCGCTTCCAAACTGCTGCACGGCTCTTCCAGATTCCACCCCCCCCCCCATTTTTTTAATGCCAACTACTAAAACAGGCGTAGGAATGTTTTATGAGTTGGCAGCAGGCAGGTTAAAGAGAAGGAGACCCGGTCCAATTCAAATGAATGCGATGGAGGTGCCACCAGTCTTTCACTGGAGACATGGTTAGGCTTTCACGGACCCAGAAGGCCCCTTTACCTTCCTGATGCAGTACTTGCTGAGGCTCTCGTTGTAACGCAACACCACGATTTTGCTGGGCATGGCCGCGCAGATGTACAACCCGTTGTCGATCTGTAAAAGGAAGCCAACAGAAGCGCTGTTTGGGAAAGAGGCTGGCAGTAGCGGGGATCGGATTCAATCAATAAGAGGCCAAGCACGTCAGTAACGGTCATTTGCTTACACGGAATGGAAGTTTGTAAGTCAGGGTCTTTGAGGGCTGGGCCAGGCCTGCTTGCTTACTTGCTTAGCCTCACATTAGGGAGATACAGGTAGTCCTCGATGTACAACAGTCCATTTAGTGACTGTTTGAAGTTCTGATGGCTCTGAAAAAAGTGACCTAGGACCATTTTTCACATGTATGATTCTTTTTTGTATCTGCTCATCCAACAATCTTAGTAACTGGCTGTTTTTGTGCCTGCTCGTCCAACTATCTTAGTGGCTGTTTTTGTGCCTGCTCGTCCAACTATCTTAGTAGCTGTTTTTGTGCCTGCTCGTCCAACTATCTTATTAGCTGGCCATTTTTCTGCCTGCTCATCCAACTATTTTCATTTGTGCCCACGCATTGTTCCGTGAACGACTGAGAACATGGAGGGTTACTTACTTAATTACCACTTACCTTGCCAGCCGCAAAAAGATGGCAGCCTTTCACAGCCTCAAAAATATTGGGGGAGACGTCAGGTTGAGCTGGGAGGTGGGACTGAGCGAGGGACTGCTTCACTTTTTTCACATCCACAAGGCACAACGCCCTTTCGTCTCCTGGGGAAACCATGCCACGGAGAGATAGAATTCCTTTATTAGCCGAGCGTGATTGGAGACACAGGGGATTTGTCTCCGGTGCTTAAGCTCTCAGTGTGCACACAAGCAACAAGTGGTAAATCATGACTGTGATCAGAAGGTACCATCGTCATAAAGCGCAACCTACAGCATGCAGTGATGGTCATAGGATACTAAGCGCGCAAACAACAAAAATTGTAATAGGATCCTAAATTAAAGGCAACCTACATAAATCATGAGATACAAACAACCCAATTATAGTCATCAGAAGCTAAGGAAATAGGGAAGATGAAAAGATGAGAGAGATAATCAGGTGGCTTGACATCCTAGAGCAGTGGTGCTAACCTTTTTGGGCTTCTGTGCCAAAAATTGCACGCCCTGCATGCCAGCACCCAGAATACAATACGCCCCCCCCCCCGCACAATTCCCCCAGCCACCCCTTTGCCTGCATTACACCTCACAGCTGATTTTTCGGTTGGTTTGAGGCTTTATTCGGCCTCCCAGAGGCTTGGGAAAAGCCTCTGCAAGGCTTTTCAGGACGAATTATAGGACTGTTTCATCACTTCCAGTATTACAGGAAGTGACGAAATGGGCCTATCGACCTGAAAAGCCTTGCAGAGGCTTTTTTCCCAAGCCTCTGGGAGGCCGAAAAAGGCCTCAAACCAACCGGAAAAAAAAATCAGCTGTGAGATGCATGCACGCGCAGTGAGGTAAGTTTATCTGCGGCTCACGTGCCAGCACAAATGGCTCTACGTACCACTTGTGGCATGCGTGCCATAGGTTCGCCATCACGGTCCTAGAGCGTAAACAGTATCATGGGAATTGGTTGTTTAGCAGAGGGATGTCATGGGGGTGGAACCCGTGTCTGGTTGTCTTGGCATGAAATGGCTACAGCATGAACAGCAGTCAAGGGAGGTTGGACTTAACTCCCTTGTGGCTATGTAGGGATTCCAGGCTGACCCCTCTTTTAACTCCACCCTAGGTTCTGCCACTCCTTCTCCTATACATAGAGGATGAGTTCGAATCCTCGGAGGGCAGCAAAACACTCCCCTTCAATTCTGGCCCGCAGAATAAAAAGGAACAGCCACTTGATAGTGAGGTGTGTGGTGTGTGTGTGTGTGTGTGTGTGTGTGTGTGTAAACAAACAAAATTATTCTAGGCTGTTGAAGACAGCACGCATAAAATAATTGCCTGGAGAGCCAACAGACACGAGTCCCAGGAGCCAGTGTTTTCGAAAAGCAAGTTTCTAGCCCTCATGGTCCGGATCGATCTGGAAGTAAGGGCACCGATTCAAAAGTTCTCGCGGGTTGTCCTTGATTTCAAGCAGCAAAAAGGGAGGGAGCAGAGAGATAGTTTCTTGTGCGCGTAAAGCCAAGGCGCCCTTTCTGACGCCCTCCTTACCCGAAATCATGAGCAGCTTCTCCAGGTCCTTGATGAGGTGGATCTGAAAGACAGCTCCAATCCCGGGCACGTGCGTTAAGGAATTCTTTAGCACGTTCAAGGCGTAAAGTCCTTCCTCGGCCCCCACCAGGACCACCTGTCCAACAGGATTGACACATCCCTGCGTCAATCAAAGGCATAGAAAGGAGGCCACTGGGCGGCTCAAAAGGCAAACGCAAAAAACGCTTGGACCAGAGATCCCCACACGGCAACTTTTAAGACTTGTGGACTTTGACTCCCAGAATTCTCCAGCCAGTATGCTGGCTGAGCAATTCTGGGAGTTGAAGTCCGCAAGTCTTAAAAAGCTGCCAAGTTTGAGGACCATCTGGCCATTTGACACACACAACAAGGAAGTTGGGCTATTTTGACAAAGGCCTAACAACAGTGATGGCGCACCTTTTTGTTGTGGTGTGCCGAAAGTGCGCACATCCCCCATGGTCCCATGATCCAAATTTGGATGATCCAAAATCATCAAACGGGGGCAAAAGTCGCTAAACAAATGTCTCACTTAACAACCTAAAGGTTGGGCTCCATTGTAGTTGCGAGTTGAGGACTCTCTGTGCTTAAAATCGGAGTCTATTTTAACGTTAAGTTGTCGTTATTTTGATATTTTTCTTGTTATCTTTAGTTGCTTGGAAGGCTCCTAGCAATAGCCCTTAAACTTATATACTACTTTACAGTGCTTTACAGCCCTCTCTAAGTGGTTTCCAGAGTCAGCCTATTTGCCCCCAACAATCTTGAGTCCTCATTTTACCGACCTTGGAAGGAGGGTAGGCTGAGTCAACCGTGAGTCTGGTGGGATTCGAACTGCCGAACTGCAGGCAGCCGGCAGCCAGCAGAAGCAGCCTAGAGTACTGCATTCTAACCACTGCGCCACAAATGGCTTTTAGACTCAGCTGCTGGCCAGAGGGGCAGCAGGCAAATGGAATACATAAATAAATTTGCCAGTTGTTCAAAACTTAAAATGGGCTTCTCTGTTCAGGCGCCACAAACGTTCCCGCCGGCATTCACAGTGAGCTGAAGCCAGAGACCTCTTACCTGATCGCTGAAGGGTAAAGTGCAGTTGATATCCAACCGGTCTTCTCCTTCCAGCTTCAAGAGGGAATTTCCAAGGAGTTTCTGTGCAGGAAGGCAGAAGGGGAAGAGGTGGATGAGAAAGGTCACTTCAGAGGCTGGTCATGAATCTTATCTATATATATATAAAAGCGAAAGGCCACTCACGCATCATCACAAAATCTCCAAAACCGTAACGTCTACAAACTTGAAATTTGGCACCTATGTTCCTCTTGGCTTCTAGGGGCTCACTAAGAAAGGATTTTTCCAAATGACCATCAGAGCATTTAGTGTTTCCTATATTATTATCATTATTAAAACGCTCTGATGCTAAGGAGTTCTACTCCCCCTGCCCACCTGAAAAGAAATCTGCTCCAGATGCAAAACACAAGCAGAGGAGAGGAGTTTCCGTTTTAGTTTCACAGCATCAAGCAGCTTTAGTACAGAACAGTTGAGCTAAGCCATGCCCAGGCTCCTTGCTGTCTCCTTCTTGCTCACACAGCAAATACTATTTCAGTTTCCAAACAGACCTCAACTCTCTCACACACTGACAGGACGCTAGCCAGATGAATACCGATGGATGCTGGTAGGCAGAGGCAGAATTTCCCCCCCCCCTCAAAAACTAAGCCCCACCACATAGTTTCGTAGCAAAGCACGGGTACAGAGCTAGTAACATAATAATTCTTGATTTACAATCATAGTGACTCGCTTGAAGTTATAACAGCACTGGAAAAACTGACCTAAGGCTTTACAATAATAAAACAATAATCCCCACCCCAGTGGTGACAACAATCAATCAGATAAGCCACTTGATCGGCTCCATCCCACTCTGGGTTCCGTTGGCAAATCCACGTCTTCAGGACCTTGTGAAAGGATAGAACAGCAAAAGCCCTTAGACTTATATACCGCTTCACAGTGCTTTTACAGCCCTCTCTAAGCGGTTTACAGAGTCAGCCTCTTGCAAACCCCAACAATCTGGGTCCTCATTTTACTGACCTCGGAGGGTCAGAAGGCTGAGTCGACCTTGAGCCTGGTGAGATTCGAACTGATAAATTGCAGGCAGCCGGCAGTCGCAGAAATAGCCTGCAGTACCCTGTTCTAACCACTGCGCCACCACGGCTCACAATAAAATGAATACATTCCCTAGAATGTATTGGAAAAAATAGCTAAGTGAAGGCAACAATATAAAATGAGCATCTTTAATTCTTTATAGGTGTTTCGTCCTCATTTTAGCGGCACGGCATTTTTCTACTGGACAAGCAGCAGCTGGATTTGGATCCTGAAGAAGTTGGCTTGCGTAGACATATTTGCTGTCTCTAAGACTCTCTCTAATAGAGGGAGAACGGACTTCGATCTGACGTTGACGTGCAGTGCAATCGGACTTGTGGGATGCCTTCAGCTTCCCCATTGCCACATGTACCCCTTTTGCTTAGCTTTTGCGGGGGTTTTATCATCTGCCCCGCAGGAGCGCCGAGGGGAGGATATTAAACCTGGCTCTAAAAAAAGAATAATGCTCTTTTACTCTTAGGACTCCTTGCTGGCTCCCGTACACCCCATTTAACCCAATTTCTGATATCCTGTTGCCTTCTGTCTGGAACTCCGTGTCTCTTATTAGCCCAGGTTAATAAGCAGCCAAGATCTGTTGGAAATCTCCAGAGGTGCTTATACGAGGCCCTTTGGATATTATTTCTGTTTTTAGTGCTCGGAGGGGGATCGTAAAAGCTCCAGACACCCAGTTAACTTTTGGACAAGCCTGTTCAGCAATGAGGGCCCTACTAGAAGCCGAAGGATTACGTGCACCGCTGTTTGTTGTTTTTTTTTTTTCAAGGCGATCCATCGCAATTCATCAAAGTCGCTATAATGGCCTTTCTTGAAAGCCCCCCCCCCCCCCCCCCCCGAGCTCTTAATTTGGGAGGGTGCAATTCACGTGCACCCGCGGAGCTTTTTCTGCAGAAGGCATTCGGGAAGAGGAATACCAACTGCATTTCCAGCCCTCGTTTTTTTGTTTCAAAGGTTAAAGGCATTGGTGGGGAAATGAACCTGAGCCAATGATTTTGATTAAGAAATCGCTCCTGGCCGAGCGATCAAGGACCGGAGGCTTTGGCAAAGAAAGAGAGAGAGAGAGAGAGGGAGAGAGAGAGAGAGAGAGAGAGAGAGAGAGAGAGAGAGAGAGTCCACTCCCCGATTAAGAGTTCTCTCTTCCCTTCCTCCTTGTTTCACCCTCTTTTTTCTTTCTCTCTCTTCCTCTCTCCTTCCTCTCCCTTTTTTCTCTCTCCTTTTCTTAATTTCTCTTTCCTGCGTTCCTTTTTCTCCCCTTCCCTCCCTCTTCCTTCTTTTCTCCCTCCCTTTTTTTAAATTTTCTTTCTCTCTCCCTTGTTCCTCTCCCTTCCTCTTTTCTCTCTCTTTTTCTTTCTTTCCCCCTTTTTCCCTCTCCCTTTCTTCTTTCTCTCTTTCTGTCTCCTTCCTCCTCCTTTTTTCTCTCTTTCCCTTTCTCTCTTTCTTTTTTTTCCTTTCTCCTTCCTTCCTCCTTCCTTTTTTCTCCCCTTCCCTCCCTCTTCCTTCCTTTCTCTCTCTCCCTTTTCATTTCTTTCTCTCTCTCCCTTCTTCCTCTCCCTCCCTTTCCCTCTTTCTCTTTCCTTTCTTCTTTCTCTCTTCCTGTTTCCTTCCTCTTCCTTTTTTTCTCTTTCCCTTTCTATCTTTATCTTCATCTTTTTCTCCTTCCTTCCTTCCTTCCTTCCTTCCTTCCTTCCTTCCTTCCTTCCTTCCTTCCTTCCTCCCTCCCTCCCTCCCTCCCTCCCTCCCTCCCTCCCTCTTTCCCCTCCCTTCTACTTACCGCATCGGCTTCTGCCTTCTCTCTGGAAACTCTTCCTCCGGCCACGGTAGATTCCAGGGCATTCACCCAACGCTGCTTATCTGGAAAAGTAGGTGCCAGCAAATAGAGAGTCCGGCCAGGCCAACAGGTGGTGTGGGGATGAGATTCCAGCTTCAATATATATGGCACATCTAGGTGATGAGCACGCAGAACACACAAGAGACAAACTCCATTAGGGAAGAGCCAGCTTTCTTTTGCTGGCTCCTTTCTCTGCTTGTAGAGGGTGAACAAGAGGGTGGAAAGGTTTAACGTTAAAAAGTTTAACCCGAGTAGACAAACGTCGGTATTAATTGCCCCACCCAGAGCACCACAGTCCTCCTCCTCCTCCTCCTGGCACTGATGAGGTTACCTAGTTGGGTAATGACAGTTCTGCAAGAAATGAACCAAGCTCAGAGAGCACCAGAAACTCTACAGCTCAACCCTGATCTACAAATATTCTCTTGGAATGCTTTGGTTGTTTTGCGGGCAAGACCGCTGCTTGGGAGCAAACCCCTACCCCCTCTCTTGCACTGATGATGTAACCTAGTTGGGTGATGAAGATGTCTGCAAGAAAACCACCAGCATCAAAGGAAAGCCCCCAGTTCAACTCTGAGCTACAAATAATCTGACTCACTGGTACCCCCTTGTTCTTTTATAGTCATGTGGATTACTGGGGTGTCTGAAATGGTTTTATTACCCCCAGTGTCTTTCTTTCAGAATTAACAGAGTTGGAAGGGACCTTGGAGGTCTTCTAGTCCAACCCCCTGCTTAGGTAGGAAATACTCCACCACTTCAGACAAATGGTTATCTAATCTCCTCTTAGAAACCTCCAGTGTTGGAGCATCTACAACTTCTGGAGGCAAGTCGTTCCACTGGTGAATTGTTCTCACAGTCAGGAAATTTCTCCTTAGTTCTAGGTTTGCTTCTCTCCTGGATTAGTTTCCATCTGTTGCTTCTTATCCCAGGTGCTTTGGAGAATATTTCAGCCCCTGAAATATTGGAAGACGGCTATCCTGTCCCCCCCCGCTAGTCCGTCTCTTCATACCCGATTCCATCAACCTTTTATCATACGTTTTAGCCTCCAGTCCCCCAATCATCTTCGTTCTCTGCACTCTTTCTAGAGTCTCAACCTCTTTGGGACACAGATGTTCCCTTCATCATCATCATCTTCCTTTAATGACCCCGTCACCCTTTGCGGGGTGGAGTCTGGGACACTGAACGGAGCTAGCGGAGTGTTTTAATGGCCAGATGCCCTTCCTGTTGCCAGTACGCAGTTTTGCTCAGCGGATATATTCTCAGTGTGCCCAGAGAGAGA
Source organism: Pseudonaja textilis (assembly GCF_900518735.1). The sequence goes on along the minus strand of NW_020769420.1, from coordinate 1,939,503 downwards.
AATTATCAGCCTCTACCTAGAATCGAACTCACAGCCTGTGAGGCGAGAGCTCCACCTCTGGGCCACCGCACCAACCCCTCTCTCCATCAAGATCCTCCTCTCCATTGAATCCACACCTTTGAAGTCCCTCTTAGGTGATCAATTAGCAGGACGGTAGGAGAAGGGATCATGAAAGATAAACGATACCAGAAGGACATTTGCCTTTTGCAGGAAAGGTGTAAATCTAAGTTAAGAGCGTTTTACAATGCAGTTACTCTACTGGTAAGGATTTTAAAGGTATAAGAAGACCCTACTTGCTGTCTATGCTTTGTAACTTTCCTCACGTATCTATCTTGTGTGTACGCGAGGAAAGGTGTTACCCTAACCTTATTTGATCAATTAAAGTTAGATTTTGTTCTTCAGAGCCTCTGCTTAAGTTACAGCAGAACTTTACATTTTGGCGCCCAACTTTTCAGACCATCCTTCAAAAGGGGAGCACCGCCTTCCTGTCCTCAAGGCAGCTTCTGCAGCCCTGGATTTTCCATCCAGCCTCACCTGTCTTGGCTGTACTTAGAAGCTCGGTCGCTCCCACGGCCCCGTGGACAGTAACGTCTCCATCTGGAAGGCACAGTTCAAACTCTTCCACGGGCCGTTGTCCAGCTTTGAAAAATGATAAAAAGGGGAGAAATGAAAGGGCAAAGGAAGCGTAATGAGGAGAGGGTCTTCACCGGTTAAAAGGCTTCAATCTTCAGGTCGCTCGGGTGGGGGAAAGGGGGGCGGAGGATTAAAACTCAGGCGTGGCATCGCCACAGGAAACGAGCCTGCCGATTGCTCGGTGAAGGAAATTAGCAACAGCAGCAAAGCTACCCTGCAAGGCAAGCTAGCTTGCGTCAGGTGGTCCTCGACTTATGATGGCAATCGAGCCCAAAATTTCTGTTGTTAAGTGGGAAATTTGTCAAGTGCGTCTCGCTCCGTTTTGTGACTTCTTCTTTGGCTACATTTGTTAAGGGAATCGCTGCCGTTGTTTCAGTTAGTAACCCGGTTGTTAAGCAAATCTGGCTTTCCCGTGGACTCGGCTTGTCAGCAGATCGCAAAATCTGAACGTGTGACTTCAGGGTAGAATGGGACAAGTCAACGCCGCACGGCCAACTCGCCATTGGACAACTCGCCGCAGGACAATTCAACAGCTCAATTTAATTACTTCAAAATAGTTATGTCAGGATGCCAGCAATCACTTTAATTAAAATCATGATTCTCGAGCCAAACTTCAAAAAGCTTCAAAGGATTTATTGGAGGCGACATGCTGGCACTGCCCTGTATGAAGCCAACTCTGGCAGGCATAATTTACGGTCCCCTGTGACCCTGTTTCCTCCCTTCTCCCCTGGGTGGTGTCATAAATCAGATTCCCCAATTGAGCACTTTCACAGGCTGGGTGTCATCAATCACGCTATCCAATTAAATATATTCCCGGGCAAATGCTCTGGTATTTTAGTTACAATCTTTTAAAGATAAAGAGTTGGAATGTACTTTTGCTTCCAAACTGCTGCACTGTTCTTCCAGGTTTCCTCTCCCCCCCACCTTTTTTTAATGGCAACTATTAAAACAGGCATAGGAATGTTTTATGAGTTGACAAGTTAAAAGACATTTAACCTTTTTGCCATTCACATTTCATTCTGTCCCTCTCCTTTCGCACCCTTTCATTATTGTATTCCACTGTTTCTCGGATATTATTGTAACTCTTGTCCTATGGCGGGTTGGCTGTGAGGAGTTGGCTGATGTCACCGACCCGATCCGTCATAAATATGAGTCATTGGCCAAGCTTCTGAACTTGGATCCCGTGGCCACGGGGAGGCTGCAATTGTGAAAAACGGCCATAAGTCCCTTTGTTCAGTAGTGCCGTTGTGACTTCAGACACCCATGGTTGTAAGCCGAGGAACTTAAGTTGTATGTCATCCATGCTCTGCCTTTCGGATGCAACGAAAACCAGCAATTATGGCATCCACAATGCCCCCAGAGGGGTTTTTCCTCTCCCCCCCTACCCCCCACCAAGCTGAAGGAATTCAAATTGAGGGAGTAGACAGTGTACCCCTGGGTGACTAAGTGCAAATTAAAGCAAAAATAATGCAACTAATAAATGGAAGCAAAATAGTGCAAAATAAAAACAGACATCACACCTCCACCTTCCCCCTCCCTGAGCAACCTGCTTCCTCCCCGCATATCTCTGAACCATATTGCTAAGTTTTGTTTATTTTTATAGTTTCACTCTTTTCATTCTCGTTCGATTTACATTTTTTAAATAATTTGAGAGTGTGTATGTATGTATGTATTTATGTATGTATGTGTGTGTATATATAT
>NW_020769420.1:1896383-1927982 GCF_900518735.1 Pseudonaja textilis | reverse complement strand
CAGAAAGGAGAAGAACTGAAAGAGAGATTATGAGGGAGGGAGGGAGGAAGGAAAGTGATAAAGACAATTATAAGAGAGGGAGGGAGAGAGAGGAAGGAAGGAAGGAAGGAAGGAGGGAGGGAGGGAGGGAAGGAAGGAAGGAAGGAAGGAAGGAAGGAAGGAAGGAAGGAAGGAGAATTGAAAGCAATAAAGAGAAAGATTATAAAGGAGGGAGGGAAGGAGGGAGGAGAGAAAGACAGAAAGGAGAAGAATTGAAAGAGAGATTATGAGGGAGGGAGGGAGGGAGGAAAGTGATAAAGAGAACAATTATAAGAGAAGAAGGAAGGAAGGAAGGAAGGAAGGAAGGAAGGAGAAGAATTGAAAGCGATAAAGATTATAAGGGAGGGAGGGAGGAAGAAAGGCGAGAGAGATAGAAAGGAGAAAAATTGAAAGTAATAAAGCGAACGATTACAAGAGGAGGGAAGCGCCATATTTTGAGGTTATATCAAAATTAAGACTAATATTTCAGCAACTTTTAGATGTGCAGACTTTTATCCTGCAATCCGCAGGCACTTAAAACATTTGCCTGTCTCAAAGCTGCCAATTTGAAAAACCGGCGATTTAAACCCAGCCTATAAGGCAACACCCAGGAGGAACCAAATCCGGTTTGCCAGTTTCAAATCTCCCCGAAGGGATTCACAGACGTTCGGCTAGGGAGCGGGGCCTACCTCCTCCAGAAGCCTCTGTTTGAGTTCGCGTTCCGTTTCAAGCTTCTGCTGCAGGCTCCGGGCGTTCATCTCCAGCATGGCGTGCTTCTTCTCCAAGTCATTCAGCTGGTTAGAAATGGAACTGGGTTCAACGGGGAGGCAAGGCGTGAAACGCCAGTCTTTCCACGTCTACTTGCCTCTCTCTCCCGCCTTCCTTTTAAAACCTCTGCACAGACAATCCTGGACTTACGACAATTCATTTAGTGAACATCTGCCTCCCGCTTGGGAATACCTGTCCATTAAAGCGGTGGACAAAACCCCTGGTACCAAATTCCTTCGGAGCTATCTTGTCAGGATTCCGGCAGTTCCCCCAATTAAATCATGAGTCTCGAGCCAAACTTCCAAAAACTTCGAAGGGATTTATTGGGAGTAAACAGGCCAGCACTGCCTGGGTGCAGCCGACTCTGAGATACATTCATTGTCACCCTTGACCCTGGTGTTCCCCCACCCCCTGGATGTATCATAATTCATATTCTCCAACGGGACGCATCCATAGCCAAGAATCATCAATCAGGCTCTCCAGTTAGAATTTTGTGCGGCAGAAACTTCAGTCGCCTAGTTATTATCTTTGAAAAACTATTTATGGAATGCACTTTCGGTTTCTAAGCTGCCGCACTGCTCCCCCCTCCCTTTCTGTTGGCAACTCTAAAAGGACCATAAAAATATTTTATGAGTTGACGGTTTTAGATAAGGAAGAAGGTTCAAATCTTAATCTACCTTCTAGCTGAACTGTGTTCACTATGACCGCTGAAGATGAATGGATTTATGATGCTCTTAATGATTGGTTTATAGTGTTGCGAGTTTCCATGATCGGCTCACAACAATATATGCTTTTCGAAGTTGTATAAAAAAAAAAAAGAGTCCACTCCAAGCTGGGGTAGGCCCATGTGAACTTGTTTCTGGGTAACCCTTTTATTTGCCAATAAAAGTTCTCTTCTCCTTTCCACTTGTAAGAGTTTTCCTTTCCACTTATCAAATTTCTCTTCTCCTTTCCACTTATCAAAGTTCTGTTTTTTTTTCCACCCCCGACTTATATCTGGCTTGCAGGCCAAATAAAAGGGCCCGAGCTTTCTGGGACAATATCACCCAATATAAGCAGTCCTCGACTTACAACTACAATTGAGTCCCAAATGTTTGTGGCTAAACAAGACAGTTGTTAAGTTAGTTTTGATTCATTTTGCCTCCTTCCTCAGGCAAAGTTGTTATGTGAATCACTGCAGCTGCCACACGACCTCGGGACACTGCGACCATCGTAAATATGAGCCAATTGACAAGCACCTGAAGTTTGATCTTGTGACCGCGGGGAGGCTGCAACGGTCATAAGTGTGAAAAAGAGTCATCAGTCACTTTTTTCCAGTGCCGCTGTTAACGTCGAGCGGTCACTAAACGTACAGTTGTAAGTTGAGGACAACCCGTATAGCATTTTAAGTGACCGACCTTGTCGGAGAGACTCTCAGCTTTGAGCTTTTGTTCCTTTAATGCTTGTTGGAGAGCCAAGATCTCCGCTTTATGTTCTTTAACCGCAAGCTCCACAACTTGGCGGGATTCCGTGATGCGCTGGTCGGCTCGCACCCTGCACGGAAGAGAAGAAGCCCTGGGTTTACGCCACTCGTGGTCTGCCTCCCTTCCAGGGTCCCAAAAAGGACGGAATCAATAGGAAAGGAGTCTTCAGAGAGCCAAGCCCTTTCTGTTGAAGGCCAGAAGGCCATCATTCGACAGGTAGGTAGGTAGGTAGGTAGGTACATAGATACCATAGATAGATAGATAGATAGATAGATAGATAGATAGATAGATAGGCAGATGACAGATAGATGATAGATAGGATGGATGGATGGATGACAGAAAGATATGATAGACAGATAGATATATGATAGACAGGATGGATGGATGGATAGATAGATGACAGAGAGATGGATGATAAACAGGATGGATGGATGGATAGATAGGATGGATGGATAGATAGATAGACTGATAGATGATAGATAGACAGACAGGATAGATGATAGATATAGAATATATGTCTATCTATCTATCTATCTATCTATCTATCTATCTATCTATCTATCCATCCATACATCCATCCATACATACATCCATACATACATATGGATGGAAGATATAGATAGATGGATAGACAGACAGACAGATAACCTTCATTGTTATTTTTTACGTGGACACTCTGGCACACTTTAAAAATGAAATACTGCTGCCTGCTCTTAAAAGTGTACATATGCAAAATACACACACAGACACACAAACACATACATCTATATACATTAATCAGTCCATCCTGAATACACAGCGGAAAGAGGAAACTTGAGAATTGACAAGGTTGATGGCGTACGGAACAAAACGGTGACCGAATCAGGAATGTTCTGCATTTGGGCACCACAGAGCCCTTTCCTCCTGGAAGGAAAAGAGCTCGTGAAGGGAACGTGTAGCGTCCCAGACCATCCTGGGGGCCCGGCTCAAGCAGCGCTTGCAATATGGCCATATCCTGGGTAGAAGGGAGCGATCTGCCTATCGTCTCTCCTGCCGTCCTCGCCACTCTCTTGTAGCGCCTTCCTGCCCGAAGCAGGACGGCTTCCTAACCAGACCGTCATGCCGTATGACAGCAGGCTCTCCATCGTCCCTCCGTTAAAAATAAAAAATAAAAAAATAGCGGTAAGTGGCAATTCGGTGCTTCTTCTTCCTAGGTTTCCATGCCGCTTATCCACACCTGCTCGGCTGAGAGGGGACCAAGTTGGCACCGTGAGAATCCGGAAGGCAAACGAGGGCCAGATGGTGGCGGTGTGTGAGGGGTGGCTGGCGAACAGCCAATCTCTGTTCTCAGACGTCATGCTCTTCTTGCACAAAGTTCTGTATATATAGCCCATGTATGTTAATTAAGAGCCCAAGAATAAATTGGGTTTAGAAAGCGAGGCTGCAACAGCCCGGCTTCCTGAAACTCTTAAAAACCTTTCCCACCGTCACCCGTCCACGTGTCCTCCTTGAAAAAGCGTCAGGAAAAAAAATATTACGCTGTAAAGTTCACCCAGAGAACGGATATTTCATTTAAAACGGGGTGTGTGTGTCAAACGTCCCCAAGAAAACAACCAATCTCAGAGAGCACCAAGGACTTCACGGTCTTCCTCCTCCTCCTCTCCGGAAACCCCACTCCTTTCTAGCCCTGATGATGTTACCTAGCTGGGTCATGAAACGTCTGCAAGAAAACCATCAAGCTCAGACAGCATCAAGAGCATCCTTCTCCTCTTCTTCTCAGCAAACCCCATCCCTTTCTACCACTGATGATGTTACCTAGCTAGATAACGAGACATCTGCAAGAAAACCACCAAGCTCAGAGAGCAGCAGGGAGTCCCCCTCCTCCCTGCAAACCCCACTCCCTTCTACCGCTGATGATGTTACCTGGCTGGGTCATGAAACGTCCCCAAGAAAACAACCAAGCTCTGAGAGCACCAAGCTCCCTTCAGTCCTCTTCTTCTTCCTCCTCTCCCCAAACCCCACTCCCTTCTAGCACTGATGATGTTACCTAGTTGGATAATGAGACATCTGCAAAAAAAAACCCACCAAACTCAGAGGGCACCAAGGACCCCACAATCCTCCTCCTCTCCTCAAACCCCACTCCCTTCTACCACTGATGATGTTACCTGGCTGGGTCATGAAACGTCCCCAAGAAAACCACCAAGCTCAGAGAGCGCCAGGGATTCCTCGTTTCAATCCTGAGGTACAAATATTTTCCTTCATTGAACTCACTGCCTTCCAGAGGTTCTGGTGGATTCTAGCACACACACACACACACACACACACACACACCGTTTTTCGACTCCTTCCTTTTTCACCGATTTACGGTCACCCCGAACCCAACCCGAAGAGACCGTTGTACCTGCTTTGCTTCTCTGTATCCAACATTCGCTGGAGTTCCCGCACCCGGCACTCAAACTGGGTCTTCTCATCTCCCAGGACGCTTCTCCACGCCTCCCACTGGCGCTCCTTCTCCAAGAGCTCATCGTTCAGGGCCTCCAGATCCATCACTTGCTCCTCCAGCATGGTACAGGTGGTCTTTAAGGCCTCCATGGTCTAAAAATAAATCCCCAGCAGAGGTTTGTTTTTTTTAAATCCCCCTGAAGTTCAGCTGAAGAGCATAATCTCCTTTAAAAAACAAACAAACCCATAATCTCTTGCGGGATGGAGTCTTGGCAACTGAATGGAGCGGAGTGTTTCCTGGCCAGATGCCCTTCCTGTTGCCAGTACGGAGTTTTGTTCAGCAGATATCTTCTCCTCGGGCCCAGAGAGAGAGAAAAAAAATCTGCCTCTACCTAGGATCAAACTCACAGCCTCCTGATTGTGAGGCGAGAGATCCACCTCTGGGCCACCGCACCGCTCTTCAGCTCAAGAGCATAATCCTAGTCTAAAATAAAGCTCCTTTAGATTCCTTACAGAGAGGTTGTTAACATTTACTGAACCTCTTCGAGGAAAGAAGCGCGTGATGGCGCGGTTCCGGATGGTGCATGTTAGATAGGAGAGTGGAACAGCAGCATTAGAAGAATCTGAGGCAGGGCTTCCCAGGTCATAAAATGGGAAAGAATTAGCCTTATGCAGTGGTTTATACCACCTGTGTCAGGTTTCCAACAATCGCCCTAATTAAATACTGAGCCTCGAGCCAAACTTCAAAAAACTTTGAAGGATTTATTAGGAGCGACATGCTGGCACCGCTCTGTATGAAGCCAACTCTGGCATACATCGTTTACATTCACCTGTGACCCTGTTTCCCCTCTCCTCCCTGGGTGTGTGATAAATTTGATTCTCCAATTTAGCACATTCGCGGGCTGGGTGTCCTCAATCATGTTCTCCAATTAAATATTTTCCCGGGCAAAAGCTCCTGTAGCTTATTTACAATCATTTTAAGATAAGTGTTGGAATGTACTTCTGGTTTCAAACTGCCGCACTGTTCTTCCAGATTTCCTTCCTTTCCTTCCCCCTCCCTCCCTCATTTATGGCAACACTAAAACAGGCATAGGAATCTTTTTTGAGTTGACAGCCTGTTCAATGATATGTACTGAAAAAGGACCAAGCCTTTTTCAATAAGTATCTGCATTTAGTTAGGTGGTTGAACGAGACTGTTCTGACCCAAATCCTTTTCCAATAAAACAAACATGAACCAAAGGGGACAGAAACCTTTTAATGAGTCTTACGAATCCCCGGTTAGAAGGCTGCTGCAAACTGATTAACTTCGATAAGCACAAGCCTCGCCAAAATTGTGCGAGACTCCCAAGAATCAGATAACATTTCACAACACAAGAGTGTTCAAATACCAGATTAAGATACAGTAATGTCCACGAGGCTGAGTTTCAAAACGTTTTTGCTTCCTGCAAAGAACATTCACTTCACAGCTGGCTTTTATCTTCTTGAAGGGGGGGGCGCATTACCTTGCAGCCTTACTCCCGAGTCGCCCATGTTGTAACTGCTCTTTTCTCCGAGCAATCCTGCGCACACGCGCACTTGGCACAGGCTCCTCGGGAACCTCCTCATCGCTGCTGCTAGCCCCCACAATCTCTGAAGGCAGCAGTCCACTCCCTAACGGTCCTGGCCCCTCACCTGAGTCCTTGCTCTCCTCAGCTGTCCGCACCTGCTGCCGGCTAACCACAACAGAGAGTTTGCAAGAACTGGCCTTTGTAAGCTGAAATTGGAAGGACTTACTTGCTTTTGACTGGTGAGTTGCATCTCCCGTTCCGTTATCTCGCGACGGAGATGGTCAACCTCGCTCCGCAACTGAACCACCTCGTTGTTTGCCCCGGAAGCTTCATCTAACTGCTTGGAGAGGAAGAAGTTCTGGTTGTTCAGCTCAGCGTTATCCTCGGTCAGCTGGTTCAGCTGCTCTTCCAGATCTGTGATCACCTACACGAAAAGAACAACACGCCGGGAGGAGAAACAGAAAACAAATCTCAGAAACAGGTGAGAACTTAAAGCCGACGAGTTTTCCGACAGCCAACTTCCAAACATCCTCAAACGGCATTCTGGAAGTTTATCATGCAGCCTTGCAAAATAATAATAATAATAATAAATTGCACATGCTTAATTAGCCTGGGGTTGAAGCTAAACCCATAACCAGGTTGAAGATCTGCTGTCCTTTGATCGTTTCGTGTAAGATACACCTCAACGTAAGAGGTTTACTTTTCATGCTACGACCTCGGTTGGAAGAATGCAAGAGCAATGCGCAATCGGCAGCCTGCGGTTGCCTGGCCAGATCTGCAGATGTTCAAATGACGGTATAAAGCAAATTGATTTATCTTCCCCAACCTGGTATTATCCTCACCGCGGACCACAGATGCTAAGTTCCGTGAGAGGAACACCGATGACTTGTAGAGAGGCCTTGGAAGAGAGGCAGATTATCTGTTTGGTGACTCTTTTGAGATTACTTCAACAAGAGAGGAAAACCAGAGTGTTGCGGCCTGTCGGTCGCTGGCACCTCCAGCAGCCAAATCAGAGGAGGTGCCAGCATCAAGCTCTGAGAGGGAAGAGAGAATGGAACTGGCAGAAAGAGAGAGACGGAAGCGGAGCCTGGGCCGCCCGTCAGCCCTCCGATGGAGAGTCAACAGCCCCCAGGTCTGGAGGTGGCTGCTGAGGAAGAGGAGGAATAGCTGGGTCCAGTGCCTGATGTGTAGATTCTCAGAAGGCAGAGGAGAGGAGAGCAGTGGAAATCTATGGGCCGGACCTTGGGACGGAAGAGCCACCGCTGCTAGCGAAGCCCCACCCTAGCTCTGGGAATAAAAGTCAGGGGGTGGAGATGAATAGATGTGGCAGACAACTATTCATCTCCTTGCCGGACAGACTTGTTAGCCTGCGGTGAGAGAGAAACTTTTGTGCCGGGGATGCCGGCACTCCTCATAAAGGAATCTTTGAGTTAACTTCAGGGGGGTTGTCGTGTTTGGGGAGATGGGTCAGGACACAGGGTGATGCCAACAGCTAACCGGCCTCCCTCTACCATTTAGGGTTCGGTGGTCAGTTAAAAACCTCAGGGTGAAATATGACGAGCACCTGCCATTCCATTCACACACATTTTAGAGAGGCAAAGCTAATATAAGCGCGTCAGTGAGAGGCAGACAGGCGACAAGGCTTTTACGAAGCAAAGGAAGCTGGGGTCCACTGAAGCAGAATGGGAGTGAAGATGAGCCCCTTTGGTCCACCCCAGATGTTTCGAATGCTGCTGGATAGACCGCCGGTCAGAACATGGGAGGGAAACGACTGGACGAAGACATGCTGCGCGGCTGAAGCACAAGCCCCCAGGATTTTGGAAGGGCTTCCAGACCATGCTTGACCGGGCCAACTAACGACAACACTGCTTTCTCAAAAGTTGTCCCAATGCACACAACTTGCACTCGTGGTTGTGACTCCCCAACCAATGGTCGCGTCTTCGTTTTCTTCCCGGCAACCGAGGAAGAATCGACGGGAGGAATAAAGCAACGTGAATAAGAACCGGGCAAATGTCACACAGCAATTCAAAAACATCCTGAGCACGTGGCTCCCGTGCTTAGATATTGCCCACCTAAGAGCATCTTCTCTTGGTTCACTGTATCTGTTGAAATGTGGCTAACACAGATTTGTGATCTCCCCCCCTGGCCCCCCCCCCAAGTATTCCTTGTTTAAATCCACTGGTCCATCTGTACAAGGATCCGGGTATGACTAAACGCTATGAGTAGCTTCTCGTATCGTTTGGAAATGAACCGTGGCTGCAAAAGAATTTAACACCTGACACATTTGAATTTCAATTCACTAGTGAAGCAGACTGCGGATGCGAGGACATAAACAAGAAAATAGTTTCACACACCCCCTTCCCATGCTGCAGGTTAGTTATAAAACTTGGTACAACACTCAGGGTTACCTTGGTAACTTAGATAGGCGGATAGACCGATTGGTAGTTATGTAATCATTACAGAAAATACTTTTGCTTATAATTTCAGATTTATGTGAAGAGCACGTGCTGAGGAGCAGGGGCCAGAGGCAAAAGCAGGAATATACAGAATTATTATCATCCTATTGATGAACTGTTCTGACCCAGGCACTGGCTTCTGGTTTTCGGGCAAAACTGCACCCATAGTAAACCACTGATTTGTTTAAAGACTTGTTGAAAATTGGCACTTACTTTTGGTTTTTTTGGCAAAACTGTGCCCGTAGTAAACCACTGATTTGTTTAAGAAACTTGTTGAAAATTGGCACTTCTGGTTTTTCGCCAAAACTGTGCCCATAGTCAAACCGCTGATATTTATGACAGTTACAACCCGTGACCGTAATGGGCAGGTTCCCTTAGGGTTGTATGTTAAAGGGCTGCCTGTAGTTGCTCTCCGCCTTGACATCACCACGAGAAGCAAATGTTTAAAGCGGAAAAAGAAATCTTGTCCCTTAACAGGAAAGCCACCTTCTGAATTCATCCAGAAGCGATTTTTTGTTCAGAAATCCACTATCGCAAGCCAAAGGTATCGCATTTTTAGCCTTCACCCCAAGCGCCTGAACTTTTAGGAGGAACACAGAAGGAATTGCTGAAATGTTCTCTTCTGGGCTTCTGGAGGCTAACGCTGACACTACTGCACTGAAAGCTATCCACGCACTCCTTATGTACCAAGATGGATGAGACATTTAGGAGTTTTTTTAAACAGAAAAACCAAAAAAAACCCTGAACTTTGTAAATAGCTACTCATCGCTGGCAAAGAAACATTTCCTACGCAGGTTAAGAGAACAAAGCAAGTTCTTTTCTTTGGCTGGAAACAATGGTGGGATTCGACCGGTTGTTACACCGGTTGAATCCCGTCCCTGGCCGGAAACTATGATCGTTTAACAGAATAAAAGAGTTGGAAGAATTTCACAGGAAGAGTTCTCCGCTCCTCTACTCGTTGCAGAAGACCTTATGCCACCAGACTTGAAACTCTAGACCTAGAAAACCTAGAACTACGCCGCCTTCGGTCCGATCTAAGTATAGTACATAAAATCATACCTTGCAATATCCTACCTGTCAATGAATACTTCAGCTTCAACCATAACAACACAAGAGCAAACAATAGATACAAACTCAAGGTTAACCGCACCAAACTTGATTGCAGGAAATACGACTTCAGCAACAGAGTGGTCCATGCCTGGAATCCTCTACCTGACTCTGTGGTTTCTTCCCCAAACCCCAAAAATGTTTAACCTCAGACTGTCTACCATTGACCTCACCCCTTTCCTAAGAGGTCTGCAGGGGGTGTGCATAAGCGCACCAATCGTGCCTACCGTCCCTGTCCTATTGTTTCTTTTATTTTTCTTATATGTATCCATGTATTCATAACTATGTAGATACTTATACCTGTATCTTGTAAGTGATTGACAAATCAAAAAATACTAAAATACTAATACCTTGGAGGTCTTCTAGTCCAAACCCATCCCCCCTCCCCCCTCCCGGCTATAGAAGGAAACCCTACCATTCTGGGCAATTGTTTCTTTTATTTTTTAAAAAATTTTCTTATATGTATCCACGTATTCATAACTATGTTTTTACTTATACTCTACTATCTTGTAAGCAACGGAAAGACCAAATAAATAAATAAATAAGCAAAAAACAAATAGCCACTCAATCTTTTCTTAAAAACCTCCAGAGTTGGAGCACCCATAACCTTGTGAGGCAAGTTGTTCTGCCGATTAATTGTTCTCACTGTCGTGACCCAGCGGCCCCCAGATTATTTCAAAGAGGTAGTGCTCGATGTACATTCGCAACTGAGCCCAACGTCTCTGCTTAACGAATTGTTAAGTGAGTTTTGCACCATTTTACCATCTTCCTTGCTACGGCTGTTGAGCGAATCCCTGCGGTTTGTTAAGTTAGTCACAGCGGTCGTTAAGCGACTCTGGCTTCCCTGTTGACTTTGCTTTGTCAGAAGGGTCTCAAAAGGGGATCGCGCGACCTCCTCGAGGACACTGTGACCGTCGTAAATATGAATCAATTGTGTTTGAATATTGATCCCATGACCACAAGGAGAGTCGTTAGGGTGAAAAATGGTCATGTCGCTTTTTTCATGCGATGGTAACTTTGAACAGGCACTAGACCTACTGTTGTAAGTTGAGGATTACCTGCATAAGCCTCTACAAGGAACAAACAGAACATCGATATACCTAATATCTATTAGGTAATGCCACTGTATAAAGCCTTAGTAAGGCCACACCTAGAGTCCTGCATCCAGTTTTGGTCACCACACTATAAAAAAGATGTTGTGACTCTAGAAAAAGTACAGAGAAGAGAAACCAGGAGGATTAAGGGACTGGAAACTAAAACATATGAAGAGCGGTTACAGGAACTGGGCATGGCTAGTCTAGTGGAGAGAAGGACCAGGGGACACAGGATAGCATCCTTCCAATATTTGAGGGGCTGCCACTGAGAGGAGGAAGGGGGTCAAGCTATTTTCCAAAGCCCCCGAAGGCCAGACAAGGAACAACAGATGGAAACTGAACAAGGAGAGATTCATCCTGGAAATAAGGAAGAACTTTTCTGACAGTGAGAACCATCAATCCGTGGAACAGAAGTTGCCTTCAGAAGTTGAGGGAGCTTCATCACTGGAGACTTTCAAGAAGAGATTGGACTCCCATCTGTCAGAAATGGTGTAGGGTCTCCTGCTTGGGCAAGGGGTTGGACTAGATGACCCACAAGGTCCCTTCCAACTCTGATTATCTGTTTGTACACTGTGACAGTTCCACCATCCGTTGTTCGCTTGTTCATTCCTGTCAGAAGCATCACAATTAAAATAAGGCATGCTATGTCCTATAAAATTAAAAATATAAAATAAAAGATTAAAGCATGTACATTTTTTTCCTTCTTCTTTTAAATCCAGTCCTTGGAATAGCTGATTTGTACATTGGCTGTTCAAAGAGCTGGAAGAAGAAGAAGAAGAAGAAACAAAAAGCACAAAATTAAAATCGGAAGGACCAGGGCCTTTTTCCAATTCAACTCATGCGGTGCTGCCTTATGCCTTCTTTGCTCCCTGGTGTAAAAGAAGTGTAAAAGATTTAAGAGGCTGCAGCGTTTCTGAAACGAATTCGGTGGAAGAGGCAAAACAGACAGGCAGAAACCAATGGAGGAGAAGGTTCAGGAAGGAGAATCTTCCCCCCCCACACACACAAAATAAAAATAAAATGAAAGAAACTTTATTTTCCTTGATCTTTGGGCAGGTGGGCTGTCCCTTACTTGGAGAACAGGATAGAATTTGAGAGATCTAACGCAAAATGCTTCTTCTATCTATATATATACAACACAATCATGTTTTCATGAATCACATCCCAGCATCCTTACGAGCCATAAATACCCTTGGCTGCCCATGTTTAGCATAATATTTTCAGCTAAGAATAACACCAGGCGCCTCCACCTCCTGTTCTCTGCTAAGAAATATAACCAGGAGAGCAAAATTGGTCCTGTCGAGGCACCAAACCACTCGGCTGCAGCAATAAAAGCAGCAGCCAAGTTTTAATGAAAAAAAGACTTTTAAAATTCCCCAGGAAAGCAAACGCCGTTTTGGTGAACGGTGCCCAACCAGATCAGCCCTTTGATTGAAGAAAGCACCGATAGCAAAGGCACGCCAGGAAAAAAATAAACAACCGTTCCAAGCTTGGGTCAATGAGTTTGCCGTAACGGATATTTTAGCTCTCCAGATTTAACTCCCTTAAGCGACTTACAGCCTCCTCCGAGCTATTTCTGAATTTAGCAGCCGGTCTGCAGCCTGGATATTAATACACTACAGAAAGAGGCACGGGGTTTAAAAGAGTTGGAAGGGACCTTGTAGGTCATCTAGTCCAACCCCCTGCCCAAGCAGGAGACCCTACACCAGAAGGTCTCCAACCTTGGCCACTTTAAGACTTGTGGACTTCAACTCCCAGAATTCCTCAGACAGCTTTGCTGTCTGAGGAATTCTGGGAGTTGAGGTCCACAAGTCTTAAAGTGGCCAAGGTTGAAGACCCCTGCCCTACACCATTTCTGACAGATGGCAGCCCAGTCTCTTCTTGAAAGCCTCCAGGGATGAAGCTCTCACAACTTCCGAAGGCGAGTTCTTTCCTATTGAATATAGAATAACAGAGTTGGAAGGGACCTTGTAGGTCATCTAGTCCAACCCCCTGACCAAGTAGGAGATCCTACACCATTTCTGAAAAAGGGTAGTCCAGTCTCTTCTTGGAAGCCTCCAGTGATGAAGCTCCCACCACTTCCAAAGGCAACTTCTGTTCCATGGGTTGATTGTTCTCACTGTCAGAAAGTTTCTCCTTATTTCCAGGTTGAATCTCTCCTAGTTCAGTTTCCATCCATTGTTCCTTGTCTGGTCTTCAGGTGCTTCAGAAAATAGCTTGACCTCCCTCCTCCTCTCTGTGGCAGTCCCTCAAATATTGGAATATTGCTATCATGTAACCCCTTAGTCCTCCTTTTCATCTAGACATCCCCAATTCCAGCAACTGATTTTTAAATATGTTTTAGCCTCCAGTCCCCTCATCCTCTTCGTTGCTTTTCTCTGCACTCTTTCTAGAGCCTCAACATCTTTTCTTACATCGCGGTGAGCAAATCTGCACGCAATATTCCAAACGTAGCCTTATTAACCAAGGCATCATCAAGTGGCACGAACACTTCACGTGATCTCGATTCTATCCCTCTAAACATCAACAACGGATTTGTGATTTGGCTTCGGTTTGGGGAGGCCCAATCTTTGCCACGAATTCTTGGGCCTTGTTCTTTTCCGGGAACTTACTTTTAAGAAGTTTAAAAACAGCAAGTGGGAAGAGGAATGACTTCTTCAGAAAGCAACAGGACGTCATTGGTTCTTACCACTACCAAAAGGACCCATGCCGGCTTTGGAAGCACGCACAGCTCTCGTCTTAAAAATCGCATGCATTTTTTTTTCCTTTTTAAAGTTTTCTGCCCCACTTCAAAAATCTACCTGAACTCAGAAGCCAGTGGGCATTTTTGGAGAATGTCAGCTTCCCTTGCCGTGTGTGTGTGTGTGTGTGTGTGTGTGATAGGGGTGAGCTGCTGGGGGTTTGCAGGAGTTCAGAACAGCCCCTAGCTAAGATGTTCTGCAGTTCCAAGAACCCCCAAATCCAACTCCTGGCTGGCCCCACCCCCACCCCTCCCAGGAGTCCCCATGTGGCCCGTTTTGGATGCAGGTAAGTGCAGGGAGGCTCGGGGAGGGTGAAAAACGGGCCTCCCAGAAGTTCGGGAAGGCCAGAAATGGGGCCGTTTCCGGCTTCCAGAGAGCCTCCGGAGCCCAAGGAAGGCCGTTTTCATCTTCCCGGAGACTCAAGGAAAGCCTCCGGAGTCCAGAGAGGGGGGAAAAAAACACCCCCCCCCTTCCCGCTGTGATGCAGGAGGCCGACTAGGCCACACCCACCCAGAATCCGTTGCTAAAAATTTTTGAAGCCCACCCCTCCCTGTGTGCGTGTGCGCGCGTGCGTGTCTCGTTGCAAAACCCTTCTTTCGAGGGCCTTCCGTTCGTTTCATGGGTGCGTGTTCTAGCATGCGTTGCTCCGCATGCAAGTTGCAGCCTTGGAGAGACGGCGAGAGGGGCTCGCTCAAGATGCCGCCGGCAGCCAAAGGAAAAGTGGAGGCGAGCGTTTGCATGCATGATGTGGAGGGGGGGGAGGGGGAGAGGAGAGAGAAACCTCGGGGTGGCTCGGCGTGTTTTCCCCCCCCCCCCATCCAAAGGGGGAACCTGCGGCAAAGAAAAGGCGAGAGGCATCCGCGCATGCAGCCATTCCCCCTGCTTGCAGCGAGAGGCAACGCTCTGTGTCGCCATCCCAAAAGCGACGGTCCCGAAAAGGCTCCTCCCTTACGAGAAGGATGGAAGGTTGCTGGGCTCCCAGTTTAATCTGCAGGGTGAGGGAGTATCGTCTGAGCGACGGCAAGGCCTGGTTGGATGCCCGAGGGTTCGGGTACAAGGTATTTCCCACAGTTCCGGAAATGTCATATCGTCCCCATCGTTTGTGGCAGCTGCTTAAACCATTCTTATTAGCTGCACTGAAATGAGATATTTTTTTTTCCCTTCCTTCCAATTGTTTTGGCCTTTTTTTTGTTTTTTGGTTTTTTGAAGTGGCCAAGGCCAGATTGAAAGCTTCCACAGCTCCAGAGAGAAGATTATATATATATATATATATATACACTTTTTCCTGGAGATTCTCAAATGAACAATTCAGATCAGTCTCGGTTCTGCTAGCTCAGGGGAAGCCAAAGACTCCCTTTCTAGAAGCCTTCGTCTTTCCAAGGAGCAGACAAAACACAGTGTGTGGACCGTTTCCTTCCTCATCCTCTTGATTTCAAAATAATTCAAGGATCTGGGTTGAATACTCACTGTGCAGCTATTACGAAGGGCTTCAAATTTACGCTGGATTTCATCTCTATGTGCCTAGAGGAGGTAAGAATTTGATCATCAATGTTTGCACACATCAGAGGCAGCATCCAACAGCTGTTGCTAAATGAACCACAGAACAATTTACCAGCAAGCAAAGTTTAGGGAGGGAAGATCCTGCAGGTTGTTAGTCCTGGCTGGGCAAAACAACAACCACAACCACCCAGTTGGGTGGCTTGTGTATGTATGACGTGGTGGCAAAAACCACACATGAAACGGAAGGTTGGTGCTGTGAAATAACCAAGTTATATGCTTGACTGTCCAAAGAGTAAACAGAGCTTGGGGGAGGAGGGGAATCAAACAAGTCATCAGCCTAGAATTGTTACGTTCCCACAAACAGTTTAAGTCCACCCCCTCTGAACTTAGACTTAGTTCATTCTGCTAAATCTTATCTAGCGCCCATTTAGTGCTGAATGTTAGTTGTCCAGATTCTTGTGTGTAGACGCGAGCAATAAATCTTCTCAACTGCAACTTAAGTACAATCTTGATTCTTTGTGCCTGATGATACTCAATTCATTTGCAGAGGCTGTTGCAATCTTGTTCCACAAATGGAAGTTAGAGAAAAAGACCTACAACAAAGCATTACACATCCTTGTCTGCTAAAGAACCCATTTTAGGGGGGAAAGGGGAGGAACGCAGGTCGTTGAGGGATGGGATTTTCCTGAGCTTGTTTTTTTTTTTTTGCATTTGGAAACGAAAGGATCGAACAGGTAGTCCTTGACTTATAAGCAATTGATTGAGCCCAACGTTCCCGCTGTGGAGTGAGACATGGGTTAGGTGAGGTTTTTTTGCTCCACTTTATCACTTTTCTTGCTACCGTTGTTAAGCGAATCACTTCTTAAGGGACCCCCCCTTGGATGGACACAGCAACAGCTATAAATATGAGTCGTCGCCAACCATCTGAAATTTGATCACGTGGGGACGCTACAAAGATCGTATGGGTGAAAAATGATCATAAGTCACTCCCCCCCCCCCCCCGTGCCGTTATAATTTTGAGCGAACTGTTATAAGTCGAGGACCACCTGTATTATTGGGGCAACCTGCTCAAGAAAAATCAAGCACTGGAAATGCCTACAAAAAGATTTATCGGGTGTCCTAATCTTTCACCAAGGAAGCATCTCTTCCCGCCACCTATGTTTCCTGGGGATAAAGGGAAACTCCAAGAGACACCAAAAGACATGAGAGCCTTCAGTTTACAGATTTTTTTTTTTAGCAAAACCTATATTATTATTTTTTCACAAGCAAAGTTTGACATCAACACTCAACCTCCAGCCCCCAGGTCCTTCTCCAATCTTAGCCTAGAAGTTTAGTAAGTTTTGGGGCTCACTGGATGGTTATTTCGCCTCCTGCATTTCAGCCATCCGTCCTGAATCCAAGAAAGTAAAAACTGTTTCGGCTCATCGAAAAAGACCAACTAGAAAAGGGGGGGGGGCTTCCTTGCCCACAACCAGCTTCAGGGGGAGGGCTGAGACAAGGTCATGCCAGCCAAGTATGAAGATCAGTAGTAGTGGAGATGGAAATGGCTACTCTTGGCAGGGAAAACACTGCCCGTCGATGTATGATTTGACGGCTAAGTCAACCGATTTTTGGAATTATTGGATTAGGAGTTAAGTCCTGCTTCCCAAGGTTCCACAGGTGTGGAAGGATGCTTGAAGGAAGGAAGGAAAACGGACCTCTGCTGAAAAGTTATTGCGTAGAGGAGCAACAGACAACTTGTACAAGGATGCAACAAACCAACAGATGTGGATTATGGCACATACTCAACCCACTTCATCATTGCTATGGGGGCAATTTATACCCACTGAATTTGGAAGCTAACAGCATCACAACCTATTCGAGCATGGCAAACTGTTCATCTCCATGGACATCTCTTAATATTTGATTATGACACCAAGTCAGATGTATACAAAATCATTTGCCCAACATATTCAGTGTCCGAGGACTCCAGGTGTTCTCCAACCAGATGCTTTCCAGACAAGCCAGAATCACAAAATCCCAGATTCTTCTGGCTGGTCCGTGCAACCATCTCTCATGCTGGCTGGAAGTTTTACGGGGCGGTAGTTCCAACCACTCTGGAGAGCATCAGGCTGAGAAAGGCTACAGAAGTCCAGCTAGCAGGGAATTCTCCAGAGCTTCGGAAACAAGAAGATTTGCAAAGCAGTTACACCGTGTCTTATATAAAAATCACAATACAGTGCAGCAGAATGCTATCCAAACTAATTGGCTCTAAAGAATGCCGCGCTTTCGCGTGGCCGAACGCTGAGCGGTGTCACTTACAAACCCAAGCCTCATGACATCCATGACTTCTGAGTTTCCTACGTGGGAGGTGGGATCCAGTTCTGCTAAGCCCACAAAATGGATAGCCTGAAGATCCTTTGAGTGAAGACTGGTATATGCGGTAGTGGGCTGCTGCCGGTTCAGACTGGTTCTAGCGAACTGGTAGTTCCAACGATCAGCTGACCCCGAGCTATCCTGTCCTGTATTTCCGTCTTTCTTAACTCCGCTGATTCGCGGAACACAGTGGATTTCCACGCCTCAGCTGTTTTACTTACTGGGGGCTTCCCTAGAAGTTAAGTGTGATGCCCCTGTCAGAGTCTGAATCCGAGGAAGAAGACAATCAGCTGACAGGGAACGGGAGTAGGGCTCCGTTGGCTGTGGAGGAAACTGGGGAAGGGCAAAGTCCGGCTGGGCAGAGCAGGGAAGAGGTAGAACAAGGGAGAAGGAGTTCAGAGGAAGACCCAGGCCCACCCCCTCTTCATCCTAGGGCACACAGGGAGGGACAGAGAAGGGAGCAACGTGGGTTGTGTGGCTTACAGGGGAGGAAAGGGCCCCGATTCCCTTCATTAGCCACACCTGGGAAGAGTTTAAAAGAGATGCAAGCTGAGTGCAGAATCTGTTGGGAACAAACATGAATTGACTTTGCTTATCTATCTGCATCTTCCCAACCGTGTGGAACTATTTCCGTGCCTTCATGTCTGGAAGTCCTTCTCCTGCCCTGCCAGACTAATTACCTCATTTTGCCTTGATTGGACTTACAGTTACAGTTTTTGTTGACCACGTTTTGGACTTGGCTGTTCCTGGGAGAGTTTTTCTCCAACCCAGCAGGTAACCAGGACATTGGGGGCAAAGTTGGAGCGAATAAAGGGACTCCTACTGATTATGTGACTGTGTGGCCTTTGTGCCACGCCCCTTTGGGTCGTCACAGTAAGCTTTATAGGTTCATATTGGTGCCTTTTGAACGAAGCACGCGCGCGCTCACAGAACCGGTTGTTAAACCGGTTGCAGCCTACCACTGGGTATATGTGTATCTGGATGGTCATTCTCTTCCACCACGCTTGCAGCTTCAGGAGGGACACATGTGGGAGGAAGGGGGGAGGAAGGGGACATCTGCCTAGATAGCCAGATCAACCAAATCAACTCCGGCAACCGATGGGGTGACAGATGTGGCAGCCAGATCGCCCTGTCGTTTTACAGAAATCCTCTCCCGAACACTTCAAGCTCCATCTAGCAGCTCAAAGGCAGAAACGGAGTCCCTTGTGGGGAGGAGACAACGGTGTTTTTGCTTTTGGGAGCTTCCGCAGGTTCACAATTCCATCATTTCACGTCATTTCACAATCCCTAGATCCCCCACAAACATCCTTGGAAACGCTGCTTCAGCCAGAAGCAAAACCCAGCCACAGTACCACTCACCACCTTGGCCAGACCGAATGAAAAACAATCCAACTTCTGAGAAGCCATTTTGATCCATCAGAAGTTAGAAAGAAAATTGAAACAGGGAAAGCACCAGATCAGACGGCTTTCCAGGTTTTATGTTATAAAAGTTTTGAAAACCAAATGGAATTCCGTTTTTAAAAAATGCAATGAATGCTGTTAGCCAAGGGTCTGCCTGGCCAGATTCATGGCAAAAAGGACAAAAATATTGCTTTATTATCAAAAGAAGGACAAGATTTGAATTAAAGGCTGTTCTTGTTATTGACCGATGGAGTATAAATCTTTTACAAGACTGGCTGATAATAATGCATAATAATACTCAATATTTTTATGTATAATTTTCAATTATTTATCTGGCTCAAGTGCCGATTCATACGCCGATCAAGCAATATTCAGATGAGCTTTCTTTCAAGCACTTAGTTTCTCACTTTCTATTATTTCCTACTTTCCATGTATGTTGTATTTCCACTTCATTCTTTGTTCAAATCTGGAGCCACAAAATAAAACCAATCCCCTACCCTTAAAAAAAGAACAAGAACAAGAAAAAAAAAGTGGCTGAGAGAGTTAAAAAAACTGTTAAAGAGAATTTTATCCATGATGATGTGGACCAATCTGGATTTCTATCCAGAAGACCATGAAAGGATAATGTTCTAGATATAGAATATTTTCAACATCATAATGAAAAGCAAGTTGCACTGATTTTTTTAGATGCAGAAAACAGGGCAGCATGGAAAAGGGAGATTGCTAAAACTCCATAAACGACATCGTATATATGCAAAACAAGGATATTTTCTTTTAAAAAATTGTCCAAGGAACTAAATTAAAGCAACTTACCTGTAAGTTACCGTAGCCTCTTTCCCTGCCTATCAGTGTTAGCAAACTTTCACAAAAAAAGAGTCAGAGAGCTTATTAAGTTCAGGCAGTCCTGGGCTTACGACCACAATAGACCCCAAAATTTCAGTTGCTAAGCGAGACATTGGTTAAATGAATTCTGCCTCATTTTACGACCTTTTTTTGCCACAATTGTTACGTGAATGGCTGCAGTTGTTAAGTTAGTAAGACGATTGTTCTGTGAAACTGGCTTTGCTTGTGTGGAGGTCGCATGACCTCCTGGGACACTGAGACCGTCATAAATATGAGTCGGTTAACACGCATCCGAATTTTGACCAACTGTCTATGGGGATGCCGCAACGATCGTAAGTGTGAAAAACAGCCGTAGAGTCGCTTTTTTCCGGAGCCGTTGTCACTTCCCACGGTCCCTAAATGAACCGTCGTAAGTCAAGGACTACCTGTAGTGCATTTGAGGTATAAGGATATATCCCAGTAGGGACTCTTTCCAAGGGAAGAGCTCCATTGTGGTTATTAGCTCCCAGGGCTAATACGGAGAATTTAAGATTGTCACCGAAGACTGAGTCAGAAGGGGAGAGTTCTGCGCATAAGAGAACTCGCATCCTGCAATCCCAAAGTAGCATTCGTAGAAAGCAGTAGGGGGGACACGGCCCCCATCAATTGTAAAAGGTGGGCTGGGGTGAAAACATAACGTATCTGGGTTGCATTTCAAAATCAGAGTGAGATTACGATGGGATTTGAGGAGGACTTTCAGCCACAGGCACTTCTGAACATCAGAGGAGGAAGAGGAGGCATGGAATCAGGATCAGCATCAAGGCAATGAGAGAGCTCCGAGGGAAAAGAAGAGGGAATGGAGCCGGCAGAGAGAGCGAGACAGAGAGAGAGAGAGACAGAGGCGGAGCCTGGGCCGTCCGTCAGCCCTCAGATGGAGAGTCAAGAGCCCCCCAAGTCTGGAGGTGGCTGATGAGGAAGAGGAGGAACAGCCGGGTACAGTGCCTGACGCGCAGGTGCACAGAAGGCAGAGGAGAGGAGAGCAGTGGAAATCTATGGGCCGGTCCTGGGCCCAGTGCCTGATGCGCAGGTACACAGAAGGCAGAGGAGAGGAGAGCAGTGGAAATCTATGGGCCGGTCCTGCGCCCAGTGCCTGACGCGCAGATGCACAGAAGGCAGAGGAGAGGAGAGCAGTGGAAATCTATGGGCCGGACCTTGGGACAGAAGAGCCACCACTGCTAGCGAGGCCCCACCCTAGCTCTGGGGATAAAAGGCAGGGGGCGGAGATGAATAGATGTGACAGACAACTATTTATCTCCCGGCCGATCTGCCTTGCCAGCCTGAGAGAGAAACTTTTGTGCCGGGGCTGCCGGCGCTCCTAATAAAGGAATCATTGCTTCGACTGGGTTTGTCATGCTTGAGGAGATGGGTCAGAACACCCTGCTCTAGGACCAAGGTTATCCTTGGTTCAGGATCCAAGGTCTTCCAAGGGCTGTTTGAGCTATGCACGTCTGTATACCGGCCTGCCGTTTGCAACCTTTGCAAGCAACGTTCATTCCCACCACAAACATGACATCAACATAAGAGAATCTTTGTAGCTCAGGGTTGAACGGTGGGGTCCTTGGGGGTGGCTGAGTTTGGTCGTTTTCTTGCAGATGTTTCGTTACCCAACTAGGTAACGTCATCAGGTCTAGACGGGAGTGGGGTTTGCACTGATGTTGTCATCTAGTTGGGTGTCAAGCCCGTGGTGGAGACTGACTCTGAGGGAGAGGAGGAACAGCCAACAGGGAATGGAAGCGTGGCTCCGGAGGTTGTGGAGGAGGCTGGGGAAGGGCAGAGGCCAGCTGGGCAGTCAGAGGAGGACCCAGGCCCATCCCCTCTCCATCCTAGGGCACGCAGGGAGGAGAGGATAAGGGAGAGGCATGGTCTACGGGGGAGGAGAGGGCCTTGATCCTCTTCATGGGCTGCAGCTGTGACAGCTGGATAAGAGGACGGACATGCGTATGGGCCAGCGCTGGAAACGAAGGGTGGAAATATCTCTAGTTTATGGTTCCTCTCTGAGTTTGGCGTCCTTCCCTTAACTGTGGACGTCTTCAAGCCCTTATCTTGCCTGGTTTGTGTTGCTTTTTACTCTTTAACTTCTTTTATTTAAACAGCATTTCCTCCTTCTTGTAACTGCTTGTGGGGGAGTTTTTTTGTCTCCAGTCAAGGATATTTGGAGCTTGGAAGCAAAGTGAAGGAATAAAAGAGGCTTCACCTGTTTTTTTGTGACTGTGTTTATTCTGTATCCCACCCTGGGTCATCACATTGGGTAATGCAACGTCTGCAAGAAAATCACCAGGCTCAGCGAGCAAAACAAGGACCCCACAATCCTCCTCCTCTTCCTGCTCCTCACTCTCCCCACTGCATTCTAGCACTGATGATGTTACCTAGCTGGGCAATGAAACGTCTGCAAGAAAACAACCAAACTCCAAGGGCATCTTTCTGTCGCTTTACTTCAAACCGGGAGGTGCAAAAATAAAAAATAAAAAGGGGGTGTGGCAAACCACCGCGTGAGCTTTGAAAGTTCACCAGAGGCTTTCAAGAGGAAAAGGGCTGTCCCAAACCTTCTCCCACCGCTTCAGGCTCCAAGCCAGCAGCGCGCAGCTCCTGAGCCCGGCCCAGAATTCGAAAGCTTACCGTCAGCGCTTGGATCTCTTCTTCCGCTTCAGCCGTGGTCTCCTCCAATTCGGTTTTCGCTTCCCGGAGTTGACTTTCCAGGGCTGCCCGGGCCGCTTGCAACCCAGAAATCTGAGATTCCCTCTCCTGGAGGGTGAGCTGCAATTCAGTCAGCTGTCGCTTCAGCTCCAGTTTTTGCTCTTCGTGTTCAAGGCTAACCTGGAGGAGAGGAGAGGAGAGGAGAGGAGAGGAGAGGAGAGGAGAGGAGAGGAGAGGGGAGAGGAGAGGAGAGGAGAGGAGAGGAGAGGAGAGGAGAAGAGAAGAGAAGAGAAGAGAAGAGAAGAGAAGAGAAGAGAAGAGAAGAGAAGAGAAGAGAAGAGTTGAGCTGAGTTGGAAGGGACCTTGGAGGTCTTCTAGTCCAACCCCCTGCCTGGGCAGGAAACCCTACACACCACTTCAGGTTATCCAACATCTTTTTAAAAACTTTTACAGCCCTCTCTAAGCGGTTAGAGTCGGCCTGTTGTCCCCAACAATCAGGCTCTCCTCATTTTACTGCTTAATGCAAATGTGGAAGAAGGGGAACTTCCATATTTCGACTCAACAGTATCGCTCTAACCTATCAGAATCCATCTCGGGAAGCCACAGATTATCACAAATGTTCTTAGTTTCCTTCCCCTCCACAGCCTTTTGTCTGCTTTCACCCTGCCAATGTGTCTGGCACTTGAGAAACAGACTCAATGCCATCTGATTAACAGGAAATTCATTTCTTTCATCTGGGCCACAGTGCTAGCTTTTAAAAAAAAAAAAATTAAAAACTTTATTAAATACAAAAAATTAAAATATACAAAAATAAAAGGTAAAAAGTACAAATAAACATCACCACGTGTTCTATAAATTAATCGTATTTTTCTCTAATACATTTTGAGAGTGATTTAAATATTTCATAGTAGTGGCAGTTACTGCCTATATCTTGTAAATTAGCTGTTATCTATAGTATATAAAGACATAATAGTCTATTATTAACATTGTTATTGGAGTGTAATTATGTGTTGTTATTATTTATAAAAACACATATCCACAGTGCTAATTTTGGAGGGTTTTTTGCCCATGTCAATGGAGTCCTTCTGAAAGGACTTCCTCGCACCTTTAAGCAGGTGCCCAGCCTGCTTGCTAAATGGTGCAAATGGTTCCTGTAGGACCCAGAGAAACCTCCAAGTGGCCTCAACGACCTTCTAAAAGGATGCAAACGACCAGCTGTCTGCAAGGAGTATCAATCCTTCCATTCCCCACCATCCAAATCAGAGCTGAAGAAGCTTCTTGGGTGAGAAGCAAAACGTCTTCAAAAGAAAAAAAACTCAAGAAAGTCCAGTTTCCTACTGGAAAAAAAAAAAAAGCGCCTTTGGGCCAGATATTATGGAAAGCCAGAAGGGTGAAGAAGGCCTGTTGAACCTCAAAGAGTCGTCCAAAGGGTAGAGGCTCCCACGGCCAAAAGCCCACTTCCTAACTCCCATCCAGTGGCAATATTTAGAGCAAGGGTCTTCGAACTTGACAGCTTTTAAGACTTGTGGACTTCAACTCCCAGAATTCCTGAGCTAAGATGGCTGGAGGAAGAATTCTGGGAGTTGAATTCTTCGGGGAGTCTTAAAAGCTGACAAGTTTGAACATCCCTGATTTAGGGAAAGGGACAAGCAAGCTGCCCACCCTGTCTGATCTTGTAGGACTGGCGGGCGTCTTTAAGAAAGAAATGGTCATTAATTGGTAGGGTGAACGGTTAAAAATATCCAACCGTTGTTTTTTTTTTACCTCTCGTAACCTCGTCTCCAACTCCAGGAGGCGAGTCTTGTCGGCATGATCCTGATGGCTGATTTTTTCCAATTGTTCCTCCAGTTTATTGTTGTGCGCTTCTAATTTCCCGGCCTGGGTTTCCAGATAAAATTTCTGCTGCCTGAGCTCAGAAATCATCTCTTCTTGGGCTTTCCTAAAAAATAGGGAGGGAGGGAGGGAGGGAGAGAGAGAAAGATAAGGATAGATAGATAGATATGAGTCCCCGCTCTTCTCAGCCATCCGCACCTGCTGCCAGCTAACCACAATATCCTCTGAACTCCCTCTCCCTTGTTCTACCTCTCCCCTGCTCTGCCCAGCCAGACTGTGCCCTTCCCCAGTTTCTTCCACAGCCAACAAGCCACGCTCCCACTCCCTTATCAGCTGTTCGGCTTCCCCCTGCAAGTCAGATTCCGACAGGGCCATGACACACAACTTGCAAGATTTTAGGTATCTCGTGCAATTTTTTTTTTGATAAAGATGCCAAGGCCGCATAAACATTTGGCAATCTTTCTGGCTACAGACAGACGGGAGGAGATGCACAGGCATTCTCTGCAGTGGCTGTTCTAGGCCTTCCTCTGCTCCATATACAAAGGCACATCAAAAGGAAGGCTCTACACAATGAGTAACAGGCTTGCCAAATTTCTCCAAATTGGTATGAGTCAAGATAACATAATAGCAGCATTTATGCTTACATGTTCCTCTGAGTGAAGAGGCTGCTGTTGGCTGCCAGCTTGTTAGCTTCAGACAGTTCCACTATTCTCTGCTCCAGAGATCTGATCTTCGAATCCATGGCATTGATCATCTGAAGAAAGACATATATCTATGGCTTAACACAGCTGTATTAATAGCGGTGTTCAAACCACAATGGATGTATTCGATTTCTCCAGCCGCCCAACTCCACCAATTGACTCTGGGCGGCTTACAATTCACAAATTATAAAAACAAGTTTCAAACAAAACAAAACAGATACCCGCTCCAGAATAAAACCAAGGATGACGTTGGCCATCTTCTCAAAATGGCCGCTTCACCAAGCCCTTCTGAGGGTCTCTTCTAAGGGACTTCCTTCTGTCGGAAGGTCATGGAAAATCGCCCTGGAGCTCTACAGGAATTGCGCGCCCGTCTTCTAAACTCTGCTCAAAATATTCTACGGCAGTGATGGCTAACCTTTTCATCGCTGTAACCTATGATGCAATGCGTGTGCGACTCCCACTTGAGCGACCCCCCCCCACACACACATCCTGCCCCCACACCAGATACCTGACAATCAGATACCTGACACACCAGATACCTGACAATACCTGGCTGGCGGGAGGCATGCGCGTGCATGCACAGTAGACCTAATCTGGGGCAACGGCTCGCGGGCTGGCAGAGATAGCTCTGCGTGCCCCTTGCAGTATGTGTGCCATAGGTTCGCCGTCATGGTTCTACGAGCTCGGGGGGGTGCGTTTGTGTGTGGTGGAAGCCCCCCCCACGGGGTTCCCAACACGGGAATTCTCATGAGAATTCCCAACAGCTCCTCCGGCAATGCAAACATATCCTTACACCGGCAATATTGATATGACAATTAGGCGTCTTTAGCTCGCGCCGGCAATCTTGCTAAGTCGGGAGCAAGTGCCATTTTACACGCTCGGATGTGACTAAGATCACCTACGAGTCCCGGTGAGTCAACCTAATTGAAGCCATGCATGATCTGAAGAGCAGCCTCTGCCTTACCGCTTTCTGCTCGGCGAGGATTTTGCACTTTTCGTGAGCCTCCTCCTCGTGCTTCCTCAGCATGTTCTCCAGAGCGTCTTTGTCTCCCAAGTCTTTCTTCATCTGGTTATCAAGCACCTGCGGGGATTGCGGGAAGGAGGAAACAAGACAAGGCCTTACGTGTAAGGCCTGTGGATGTCCCAACCTAAGACTTGGGTGGCCTCGAGCCATTTCGGGAGAGCCCAGGAAAGTGTTGGAGAAACTTGAACAGGAAATTTGCAAAAAAAGTTTTCTGGGGCTGAAAAGGCCAGAGTTGGCCTCCTGAGTGGCATTCCAGATGCTGCATTCAAAAGGAAGCTCACAAAAGGTGTTCAAAATGGACTGTGATTAGTGTGAGTGTGTGTGTGTGTGTAGCATATGTATATATCTATGTGTATGCACACATATGGAGATGGATGGAGAGAGAGATGACAGACGGACAGACAGACAGATGTAGACAGGTGATAGATGACAGACAGACAGATTGGAATAGAATAGAATAGAATAGAATAGAATAACAGAGTTGGAAGGGCCCTTGGAGGCCTTCTAGTCCAATTCCCTGCCTAGGCAGGAAACCCTACGCACCACTTCAGACAAATGACTGTCCAATCTCTTCTTTAAAAACTTCCAGTGTTGGAGCATTTACAACTTCTTGAGGCAAATCGTTCCACTGGTTAATTGTTCTCACTGTCAGGAAATTAGATTGGATGGATGGTTGGATGGAGATAGATAGATAGATAGAGTAGAGTAGAGTAGAGTAGAGTAGAGTAGAATAGAATAGAATAGAATAGAATAGAATAGAATAGAATAGAATAGAATAGAATAGAATAGAATAGAATAGAATAGGGAGGTAAATAGGTAGATAAGGTAGATAGGTAGGTAGATAAGATAAATAGATAAGATAAATAGATAATATAGATAGGTAGGTAGGTAGATAAGATAGATAATAGATAAGATAGATAGGGAGGGAGAGAGAAAGAGAGAGGGGGGGGAGAGGGAGGGAGGGAGATTGAGAGCAGGTATCAGAAATTTTATTTTTGAATGTGTGCCAATGTGTTCACAGCAAAACAAATGACAATAAAGTTTATCTTATCTTAAAGCCAAGGTTGAGAAACACGGATACTGGGTGAAGGATTCGTTCTCCGAGCTTATGGGTTGGCTTCCAAACATTTCGCTACCAAACTAGGCAACTTCTTCAGCGGGGGTTTAGGGGATGCCAGCGTCGGGAATTCTAAGGAAGATCGGCCGCCAAACCGCACACCGCTACAGGCCTTATAGATAACAGGAGCAAAAAAACCCCCAAAACATTATTTGAGCTGAAGAGGAGGCTGGCGTGCCCAGCTCAAAAGGCAGCGCTACTTAAGAGTCTGATTGCTCCGTTGCCTGGCGCCGCGGACATTATATTTGGCGAGAGTTTTTCATTAGACTCTTTTCTTCGTATTTTCTGCCTGGGTCAACCTGACATCTGAATAGCCGCCCAACAGTTCCATGGCAATTTGAGACCCATCCTCCTTCTTAACAATCGCTCGCAATGTGTCTTTCTGGATTTTCCCAGGGGTTCCTTGGACAAAGTGGGGAAGAATGAAGACTCCAGAATCGTCCCAGTCAGTTTTCTTCATTTCAGAAGGGGTCCCTGGCATAATAACTTATTATTCCCTTTATTGTCAGAGTACAACACGTGTACAATCAGATTGGCTGAGCCTCCCTTCGTGCACACACACACATCCTCAACACAACTCACAGTGAGGACAGAAGTCCCTAACCCAGTCCCGTTCTTATTACACTAGGTAAACTTGCTGCACAACCAAGATGTTGCAAAGCCAAGATTTTGGCACTCGATGGAACGCCGGCATTGATTTTCTGCCTGGGTGGCATGGTTGTCGAATGTTTTCAGCCGCATGGCTGAGGCGCACACAGCAGCCAGGCGGTTGCATCAAGAGAAAGACCGCAGCTGGAATCCTCCCCTTGTGTTGTGTATTTCAAGTGTGAGGGTTTGTTTGCAATTTAATGCAACAGCTGAGATAACTGGACAGGAGAGAGAGGAGGGGGGGTTGAAGAGAGAGAGATTGGGGGGGTATGTGACATCTCTATCCTTGATTTCATTCTTTTTTTATGCCACTTCGTTAGTTTTGGAAGCCAAGTTCCGCCCCATTTGCTCTAGGGCCGAACTGGTTAGAACGTAGAGTATTGCAGGCTGGCTCTGCCCCACAGACAGCAGTTCGATCCATGAGGATGAGGATGATTCAGCCTTCCATTCTTCTGAGGTCATCAAAAAAAAGGACCCAGATTGTTGGGGGGCAATTCGTTGACTCTGTAAACCGCTCAAAGAGTGCTGTGAAGCACTATGGAGCAGTATATAACTCTAAGTGCTATTGCTTTTGTGATAGGATAGATAAATGGGTGGATGAATGGATGGATGATGATAGATAAGAGAGAGAAAGAAAGAGACAGACAGACAGACATAAATACAGGCTCACAGCTGACTCATCCTTCCATCCTTCCGAGGTCAGTAAAATGGAGACCCAGATTGTTGGGGGAAAGAGGCTGACTCCGTAAACCGCTTAGAGAGGGCTGTCAAGCATTGTAAAGTGGTATATAAGTCTAAGAGCTAAGTGGGAAGGAAGGAAGGAAGGAAGGAAGGAAGGAAGGAAGGAAGGAAGGAGGGAGGGAGGGAGGGAGGGAGGGAGGAAGGAAAGGAAGGAAGGAAAGGAAGGAGGGAGGAAGGAAGGAAAGGAGGGAGGAAGGAAGGAAGGAAGGAAGGAAAGGAGGGAGGAAGGAAGGAAAGGAGGGAGGGAGGAAGGAAGGGCCATGGTGCACAGTGATTAGAATGCAGCATTGCAGGCTAACTCACTGCTCACCGTCAGCAGTTCGATCCTGACCAGCTGAAGATTGACTCAGCCTTTCCATCCTTCCGAGGTCCATAAAATGAGAAGATCCAGATTGTAGAGGGGTTTGCAAGAGGCTGACTCTGTAAACCGCTTAGAGAGGGCTGGAAAAGCTCTGTGAAGCGGCATATAAATCTAAGGGCCGGTGCGTTTTCCTTTCCTTTCCCAACTCAAGGCAGCAGGGGGTGAGAAAAGCAACCTTCCTCCCGAGAATCAAACCCCTCCTTACTTTGAGCCTTTCTTCATACATTTGTTCTTTCTGCTTCAGGTGCAACTCCAGGTGTTGGGCCGCCAACTGAGCTTCCCGGTGTTTCTCTTCCAGTTCCTGGGGAGAAAATACACGTTTGTTCAGCATCTCAGACTCAAAAGGAGAGGTGGAGACACCCAGAAGCGCACCTGCGAAAAATCACCTGCACAAACCCACAGGTGAGCCTCGACTCACATCCACAAACAAGCCCTACATTTCTGCCATTAAGCGAGTGTTCCCCCCCACCCTTTTTCCCACCATAACAACACGAACAAGCCATTTCTATAAAGATCTTATCAACCTGACTGGTAAAACCCAAGGTCCAAGTTTCATTCTTTCCCGCTTTTAAGGACAACGTTCAGAAGCGTTGTCTCCATGTGGAAACAATTGTATTCTTGTATTCTTTTCTTTTAATCAAAACGGTCCTTTTCGCCACTTCTCCAGCCATTCGCCCACGGTAGGAATCAAAGTGTCCTTCCATTTTTGTGCATACAATAGACTTGCTGCCGTCAAAATATATATATATACTAGCTCGATCCCCGTGCTTCGCTATGAAACTATGTGGTCGGGCTTAGCTTTTTGGGGAGGGAAATAAGGGAGGGAAAAATTCTGCCTCTGCCTGCCAAGCACCCATCGGTATTCGTCTGGCTAGCGCCCTGTCAGTGTGAGTTGAGAGCTGTTTGGAAAGGGAAACATTATTTGCTGTGTGAGCAAGGAGACAGCTAGGAGCCTTGGGCGTGGCTTCGCTCAACCGTTCTGTACTAAAGCTTCTTGGTGCTCTGAAACTGAAACTCCTCTGCTTGTGTTTTGCATTTGGAAGAGATTTCTTTTCAGGTGGGGAGGGGGGGAGTAGAGTTGGAAGATACCTTGGAGGTCATCTAGTCCAACCCCCCACCATCCCACCCAAGCAAACCATGTCCGATATCGGCGTGCGCCCCGTAAACAATTATACGAAGATCATTCAGTTCGCTTTTCTTTTTTTTTTTTTTTTTAAACTGGAGACCAGCACGCATCTCTCCCTCTCTCTGCGATCGGTTTAAACATTATATTCGAAGGCTGCGGCAGCAACAACCACCAACAATAAAGAACAACAAAACCATCATGGTGACCTATTTCCCCCAAACGGAGAGATCTTTCCAGAAATTTAAGAAGTGCAAGTCCAAAGCTTGTTGCAGACTCCGGGGCAGAGAGAAGAAGAAGAAAAAGAAGAAAAAAAATCACTTGAAATCTTCTTTTCCACAAGCTCCTTCTCCTCCTGCCCCCAACCTCTGTTGCCATAGCAAGCTGACAGCTTCCACCTACACAGCTAAAAGCCCAGGGAAAACATAAGACTTGCAATGTTTTCTCTTCTTTGAGGGATGGATTTTTTTTTTCCCTCTCCTTTTTCTTCTTCTTCTTCTTCTTTGAAGTAGATCCCAACTCAAGCAGCCGCTTCGTTCTGAGGGGGAAAAAAATGCTCTTCGCTTCTTTTTAGGCGGGGTGGCTGGGTGGATGAAACTGTTCCCAAACCCATGGGCCGTTGGCGATTCTCCAGAATCTCCAAGGGTACCTTTTTGGGTTAAAAC
Organism: Pseudonaja textilis; assembly: GCF_900518735.1. The sequence continues at coordinate 1,897,382 of NW_020769420.1, read as the reverse complement.
AATGCAAATCCCAAAACACACAGAACCATCAAAGCCGGACCTCGGAGGTCTTCTAGTCCAGGGGTCGCTAACCTTTTGGACCTCAAGGACCAACCAATACGGTTAAATACTATTTTATTTGTATCGAAATGTATGACACTCTGGTGCTACACCGTTCACACCTTGGTACGTTTGTAAAAAATATATTAAAAAAAACAACCCTTGATATTTTTTTAAAAAATGTGCCTGGGCATATTAAAAAGGGGAATTTGGACCACCCGTCAGCGCAGGGCCCGAGAACTAGCGAGAAAGAGCGAGAAAGCCTAGCCAGCCGCGGCGTGAATTCCCATCGCCAGATTATTTCTGGAGAGGAAAGCGTTCAAGATGATTAATTCGGTCCGTCTCCAGCACGGAAAACCCAGCAGATTTCGGGATGGCGGGTGAGGATTGCCAAGGCTCCTCCAGCTTGGCTTCATCGTCACGTCACTCCAACATATTGTCGGGCAGGGAGTTTACGAAACACCCTCTCTTTTTTTTTGAGCTGGGGAGCTTCTGTCGCGGCAACTGGAAGCTGAGCCTCTTCCACGGGGGACGCTGTGGGAAAGGCCCCCGGGGGAAATTGGGCTCAACGGGGGGGACTCCCAACAGAAGACGGGGGGGTTGGGCTGGAAGCGTCATTATTTCTGGCATCTCCAAGAATTAATTAGTTACTTAATTAATTCTTTCCTTCTTTCTTTTGGTTACTTTTTCCTTCTCCATCCTTTTTCTTTCTTTCCTTTCTTCTTTCTCTCCCTCTTTCCTTCCTTCTTTTTCCTCTTCCCCCTTCTTTCCTTCCTTTCTGGCTTCTTTTTCTTTCTTCCTTTTTTTCCTTCTATTTCATTCCTTTCTTCTTTCTCTTTCCTTCCTTCTTTCTCTTTCCTTTCCTTCCCTCTTTCTTTCCATTCTTTTTTCCTTCTATTTCCTTCCTTCTTTCTCTCTTTCCTTCCTTCTTTCTCTTTCTGTCCTTCCCTCTCTTTCCTT
>NW_020769420.1:1864100-1874538 GCF_900518735.1 Pseudonaja textilis | reverse complement strand
TATCTATCTATCTATCTATCTATCTATCTATCTATCTATCTATCTATCTCTATCTCTGTAAGTATATATGCATATAAATATCTTTATATTTATGTATGTATGTATGTATGCAAGCTTGCTTGCTTGCAAAGTTATCATTTTAAGAACCTCCCAAGTTTCTTTGGAACACAGTTTAAAAACTCATTTTCTCTTCCATCTTATATTTGGTGTTAGTTAAAGTTTAAACAAAATCCCAGCTGGCTGAAAAAATGCAAAGGAGGCCAAGTAGTTTTTTAATTATAATTTTGCATTGTTTAAAAAAAATTACTCGAGGTCAGTAGACAAGGAAAACTACGGCTTTTAGCCAGGACTCATTTAATGTGTAAAATTCTACCCATTCAATTTTTTTAATCAAGAGGCTTTTCTTACCACAATAAGAGACAAGCAGTTCTAAGCATAATCAAACCCACCATTATTTATCGGCCATAACCTCAGCTTCTTCAATTACTCATGTGTTGTTTTTCCTCCAAAATTAGAATGCACATGGTTAAACTCAAAAAGACCAGGACATAGCTACCCATGATCGGTGTCACCCAGATGTTCCCTTAGGAAGAAGCAGGATAATTGAAAAAAACAAATACCAAAAAAACAAAAATACTAATAAGAGAAAGGAAGAGTAAAGGAGACTCATTTGTACTGCATTGAACCAAGAAATTCCCAACCTATATATGTCGGATACTAAGTAGAGCCAGATATTTCTCTCTCTGAGCACAATGAGAATATATCTGCTGAAAATAAAACTCCGTATTGGCAACAGGAGGGCATCCGGCCAGTAAACACTCTGTTCCATTCAGTTGCCCAAAAGTGATAAAGGGGTCATTAAAAGAAGAAGATATGTCGGATGCTACCCGACTATAACTTTAAGATGTGATGGAGTGCAATAAAGAGGTGGATCCCCAGGAGGGAGGGGGTTGGCATCCTAAGACACAACTCAAATATCGGGTGTGAGAGAAAGAGGGTGAAGACAGTTCCTCCTCAAGAGTTCCCAGAATATATTGTAGATGCAGATGGCAGTCCTCCACCTGGCAAGGTTTTGTCTGTTGGTGTGATGCAGTAAAGAAAAAACACCCCTCAGCTTGAAGGAATCACCACGTGTCATTCTTGGGAGCCTGACACGTGGTGACTGAGGAATCCTGGGAGTTGAAGTCCACACGTGGTGGCTGAAGAATTCTGGGAGCTGAAATCCACACACAATGTGATGGAATTTATTAAGGAGGTGGATCCGCAAGAGAGAAGATTCCAGAGGAGGAAGAGGCAACTCAGCCTGGATATTGTGTGTGAGAAAGGGGGTGAAGACCGTCCCTCCTCAATCTGGCAAGTTTTTTTATCTGTAAGAATGAAACCCTAAGGAGCTTGGAAGAATCACTATGTGACATTCTTGGTTTTAGGCCTGACAAACGTTCTGTAATCCTTGACAATGCTGGTTGAGTAGCAAGGGGCTGTGGCTCAGCATCGTGTTAGAGTCACTGCACAAACAATACAGGGTTTGACCATAGCCATGGCTTAATCAGAGCATCAGGCAGACGCTTATTTCAAGAATTTGGCTTTCAGGCCAATTTAATTTGGCCCCCATTGCTTTTCCGAGATCGTCACCTGTCATCTGTGTAACTCTGTGATACAACTGCAGTGGAGGGCACTATCCAAGATGAAATGTCCATCTTTAATTTCCCCATTTCAAAAAAAAAAAATGTTTATTACCGTTTTATCCACCGTCATTTTGGCAGCAGACCCAAAATCCACCAACTTGACGTGTCCTGTTCTGTCAAGCAGGATATCCTCTGGCTTAACGTCTCTACAAGGCATAAAGAGGGTGAAGCAGGAATCAATAAAACCCTCTTTCTGAAATTAAAATGGCTTGTCCCATCGCGCCGCTGAAAACCATTACAAGGATAAGTAATTAAAAGAAAAAAGAAAAAGAGGCTTTCCGATCTTCAGAAGAATTTTCTACTACATTTTATCAGAAGCAAGCTGGGTTCGTACAACTGTAACCATACTGAAAACTTAGCTCCATGTGAAAACGAAGTCAGAAGTATTTATACCCTCCACAGAATTGTTCAACCCCACCCCAAAGCTAAAAATTGCAAAAATGGCTCAAAAGGAACCATATCATCCTCAATAACTTTTTGCATTGTTCGTATGCCTTACTCAAACTTTATTCTACAATCTGGGTCTTAAAAAAATGAAGGAATGTGTTATTCTTTTATTTATTTTATATCCCGCCTTGATTATTTTTTACAAATAACTCAAGGCGGTGAACGTATCTAATACTCCTTCTTCCTCCTGCTTTACCCATTACAACAACCCTGTGAGGTGGGTTGGGCTGAGAGAAAGGGACTGGTGGTCCAAGTGCACTCAGTAAGCTTTCATGCCTAAAGCGGGACTAGAACTCCCAGACTCCTGGTGATTGGCCCAGTCACCAACTGGCTTTCATGCCTAAGGTGGGACTAGAACTCAGTCTCCTGGTGATTGGCCCAAAGTCACCAGCTGGCTTTCGTGCATAAGATGGAACTAGAACTCCCAAACTCCTGGTGATTGGTCCAGTCACCATCTGGCTTTCATGCATAAGGTGGGACTGGAATTCACAGTCTCCTGGTAGATTAAAGTCACTCAAGTGCTTTAATGCCTAAGGCAAGACTATAACTCACAGACTCCCACTTTCTAGCCTGGTGCCCTAACCCTTAGTCCAAACTGCCTCTCTTATGCTTGGTTAGGTATGTTGAACTGAAAAACTCACCGATGGACATAACCCATTTGATGGACGCTGTGAATGGCCAGAACTAATTCTGCTAGATAAAACTCTACAGTGCTTTCATCCAGTTGATCCTCGTATCTGTTTAAGAATGAGAGTAGATCGCCTCCCGGCTCGTAATCCATAACCTTCACGTCGTTTTGGAAGCAATCAGGCACCCATGCAGAGGGAAGTAAAATTTGTGAAATAATTGTATTAAAGTCGATGCAGTCCCTTGAAAATTAAAATGTTCGTGTTTGCCTGCAGTTAAAGATCAATAAATATCTCTACTTTTTGAAGAACGTTTGTAAACAAAGAGAAGAGTTCAAGTCACAAATGCCCCAGGAAGATTCTCCATCATCCAGGTCATGGTTCTCCCAAATGTGCTATTTTTTTCAGGAGGCAACTGGACTTTATTTTCCTTGGAAGACGTTTTGCTTCTCATCCAAGGAACTTCTTCAGCTAAGACTGGATGGTGGGGAAGGGAAGGATTTATATTCCTTGCAGACACAGCTGGTCATTTGATTCCTTTTAGAGGGTCGTTGAGGCCACTTGGAACTTGCTCTGTCCTTAGGGTCACCTGAGTGATGCAAATGATTCCTAGTCTTCAATTATTGGACGCAGATAAACCTCCAAGTGGCCTCAACAACCCTCCAAAAGGATGCAAATGACCAGCTGTCTTTAAGGAGTATAAATCCTTTCATTCCCCATCATCCAGTCAGAGGCTGAAGAAGCTTCTTGAATGAGAAGCAAAACTACTTCAGAGAAAAACCAGAAAGTCATTTAACTGCCTCACTTTAGCAATAGAAATGTTACGCTCAATTTATGGTTGTAAGTCAAGGACTAACTCTATATGATAATCCATAACCTTAACATACATACATATATAAACAACACACACACACATACTATTTGACTCAACACCAGTGAAAGCCAAACTAATTACTTTGTGGCTCGGCGTGTTCGAACACAACCGGGCGCAATCGATTCGATATCCATCACAGTTGAGGAAAATGTGGGTCCATCACAATCACAGTTCTAGCTTTTAACATGGATAAAAAAATTGTGTGTTTTTTACATTGGAAAGGCCTTGAAAAACACCCTTTCGGCGCCTCCGTAGGTGAAAAATTCCGCACTCCCAGTAAAAACACAAAACTCGAAGTTTTGATTCCGCCTGAAAGGATCCTTTGCAGGATTTTTTTTTTCTCCCCTCCAGAACCGGTCATTTCATCTATGATGGCGCTAAACGAAGGGAACTGCATTGCATAATTTTTATTTGCTCTTTGTTCTTTGCTTTTCCCTCCCTGTTTAAGGTTGCAACCTCTGTAAGAAAGGGAGGAATATGCACACAAATACACTGTTTTTATGCTTTTGAGGCAGTCTTGGCTCTTAAGCGAACAACAGCTGGACAAGTCCCTGCGGTTTCCTTGGCAACATTTTCGGAAATGGTTTGCCCCTTGCCTGTTTCCTCCCCCGCGGAGGGAGAGAGAGAGAGACTGGCCTAAAGTCACCCAGCTGGCTTTGTGCTTTAAGGCAGGACTAGAACTCACAGCCGCCTGGTTTCCGGCCTTAACAACTATATCACCCTTCCTGAAGTAGGTAGATGGAGAAGTTGGTGCTGATACATATACGCCTCTATTTTCCCTTCAAACACACTTAAAAAGTTTTTTTTCCACTCATTACAAGTAGTCCTTGAGTGGTGGAGTTCTCGCCTCACAGTTAGGAGGCTGTGAGTTCGATCCTCGGTAGACGCAGGTATTTCTCTCCCTGGGGACAATGAGAATATATCTGCTGGAAAAAAAACTCCGTACTGGCGACAGGAACAGCATCTGGCCATTAAAACACCCAGCTCCATTCAGTTGCCCAGACTCCTCCCTGCAAGGGATTATGGGGCAATGTCATGCCCCTGGTGGAGACTGACTTGGAGGGAGAGGAGGAACAGGGAGTGGGAGTGTGGCTCCAGAGGTGGTGGAGGAGGCTGGGGAAGGGCAGAGGCCGGCTGAGCAGTCAGAGGAGGACCCAGGCCCATCCCCTATCCATCCTAGGGCACGCAGGGAGGAGAGGATCTGGGTAAAACGTGGTCTCCTCGGGAGGAGAGGGCCTTGATCCTCTTCATAGGCTGCAGGTATGAGATCTGCATAAGAGTTTGGACCTGTGTGCCAGCAAACGCTGGAGACGAATTAGTGTTTCATTCCTAGAGGAGGTTTATCTTGGTTGGCGTTCTTCCAACGGACTATACCTGGTTATCTTCCTGAAGTTTGTAATTACTTATCCTGGTCTGTCGTGGAACTTTATTCAGTCCGGTTTGTTTTTGGTTTTTGCTTCATTATCTACTCTTTGAATTTGAACCCTATGTTTCTTTCGTTTGGAATGTTATTTTGAAAATAGTTTTAATCTTCAACGGTGAACAATTAAACAGTGAAGCCAAGCTGAAGGCATTAAAGGACCTTTATTTACGTTTTGGTTTTTGTTATATTTTTGATAACACTCCAGGTCATCACAAGCTATTAAAAGATGATGACAGCTGCAGGTAGTTCTTGACTTACAACAGTTCATTTAGTGACCGAAGTATCGACCACCCTAAAAACAGGGATTTATGACCGTTTTTCACACGGACAATTGCTGCGGCACCTTGTGCTTTTAAAGCTCTGTTTAACTCAATGCTATCACTGAGTAATGTGCTGCACATATTTTATTACCAACGTGGGCCTGAGAGATTTTAAACAGCCCCTTGTTTTGAAAAACTAGCATGTAAAAAGATTTAAAGATGGACATATTTGAAATAGGCGGACTAGCTACCCTTCACGCTCCGTAAATTCTCCCCTTCAGTTTAATATCTATCCTAATTTCCCACTAAAAACTGCTCTGAAGGCAGCAGCTCAGCCCGGTCTAACATGCCAACTAACATGCCTTGACCCCACAAAGCCACAATGAGATTGTAAACTTACCAAGTAGAGATTCTTTTCATCCTGGAACGCATAGTGAAGACGTGGAATCCAAGGACTGGCATTCTGTGATAGAATATTTCTCTCTTCCTCAAAGAATACCTTTTTAAAAAGGAGGGAGGGTTTTTTTTTTTAGAACAAAACCCTTAAACTCACGAAGGGACGGTGGGGAAACATGGATATAACTTTTGAATTTTGGAGTTGCATAAAAAAAAAAAAACAATCGTGCAGATCACAAGCTAGAGATTGCTCAGGGCTCATAATCCATTTAAGGAGCTCGCAATTTCCCAACTTAATAAAAACAAAGTTTCTATGTAAAGAGGTAAACATTTCAAAGTTGGCTACTAACTGAATTGAATTCTTTATTGTCATTGTACGTGTATATACACAGTATACATACAACGAAATTCACACAACACCCAGAAACCAGACTTAACATGCACACACACACACACACACATGACAATCTCCAAACGCCTCTCCACCCTACTAACATGGCTAAATATACACTTCTCGGTCCTAACGAAGGTTTTGTCCCTTTATGGAAGGGTTAGGAACATCAGGACACATAACACAAATATGGCGAGGTTTGGGCTGCAATGATACAACGCAACTGTCAGGATTCCGGCAGTTACCCCCAATTAAATCATGAGTGTCGAGCCGAACTTCCAAAACTTCAAAAGGATTTATTGGGAGTTAACATGTCGGCACTGCCTGGATGTAGCCGACTCTGAGGCACATCATTCATTGTCACCCTTGACCCTGGTTTTTCCCTCCACCCCCTGGGTGTATCATAATTCATATTCTCCAATGGGACATCTCCATAGCCAGGAGTCATCAATCATGCTCTCCAGTTAGATTTTTTTGCGGCAGAAACTTCAGTCACCTAGTTACTATCTTTGAAAACATTTATGAAATGCACTTTCGGTTTGCAAGCTGCTGCACTGCTCCCCCCTCCTCCCTTTCTGTTGGCAACTCTTAAAAAGACCATAGAAATATTTCATGAATTGACAGCAACTTTTGCCGGACTGTTGCAGCCGATTCTCCCTTCTGTCCTGGAAGGACAGAACAGAACATTTCGTATCAAGCCTGTCTGTATTTCTGACAGGTCCCCCCGGGGAGACGCCAAGGACTGGAATTGCAAATTTCCTGCAACTGCTATTCGACCTCCGTGGTTAGAAAATTCTCACACTGAACAGGGGCGTACCTGCTCTTTGGCCAACAGGGCCTCCTTGCTCATCACCTTCATGGCGTAAATGTCACCAGTTGCCTTTTCTTTCACCACCTGGACTTCGGCGAAACGGCCGCATCCTACCAGATTCCGGATTTCAAAGTCTTTCGGGCTGGGTTGGAGTTCCCGGAACGACGTGATTGAATCTGAATCTGCGGAAGATCGGGAAGGCAGGAGAGGAAAGGAGCAAGGAAAGGCAGCTTTAAGGTGTGGGTCAACTCATAAAAATATGTCTATGGCCGTTTTAGAGTTGCCAACAGAAAGGGAAGGGGGAAGGGGCTTTGAAAGAGCAGTGCGGCAGCTTGGAAATCGAAAGCACATTCCACAAATTCCAGTCTCCTGGGATCGTGTGATCCCCTTTTGCAACCTTCTGACCAGGGAAGTCCAAGGGGGTGGGGGCAGCCAGATTTGCTTAACTGCGTCGCTAACTTAACCAGCTGCAGCAATCCGCTTTACAACTATAGCAGGGAAGGTCACAAAATGGGGTGACGTCACTTCAGAACCGTCTTGCTTAGTGACAGAAATTTGGGGCTCTGTGGTGGTGGCAAGTCAAGAATTGCCTGTATGGGCCAGGCCAAACCACGCTGTCAGGATTCCAGCAATTGCTCTAATGAAGCGATTCTTGAGCCAAACTTCAAAGGATTCATTAGAGGCGACATGCTGGCCCTGCCCTGTAAGAAGCCAACTCTGGCCTACGTCATTTACAGTCCCCTATGACCCTGTTTTCCCCCTCCCCCCAGGGTGGTGTCATAAATCATATTCTCCAATTGAGCACCTTCACAGGCTGCGTATCAATCGCGTTCTCTGATTAAATATCTTCGTGGGCAAAAGCTCTGGTAGCTTAGCTACAATCTTTTAAAGAGAAGAGTCAGAATGTACTTTCGCTTCCAAACTGCTGCACGGCTCTTCCAGATTTCCTTCCTCTCCCCCCCGCCCTTTTTTTAATGGCAACTACCAAAACAGGCATAGGAATATTTTATGAGTTGACACACACACACACGAGTAGATGGTTATTAGGCTGGCTTGGAAAGCGAAGGCCACTAGAATTTCATGCGGAAAAATTGCGTTTAGAAGCTCTAGGTGACGGGTGTTGGCAACCCGTGGCTCTGGAGCCGTATGCGGCTCTTTGGGCCCTCTTCTGTGGCTCCCTGTTGGCTGGCTCCGCCCCTTCGCCCTCCCCTCCCAGTCACTCCTCACCTGGCCTGAGAATGTAAAACACAAAAAACAGAAATGTGTGTGTGTGTGTGTGTGAGAGAGAGAGAGAGAGAGAGGGAGAGAGACCCATTTCCCACAGAAAACACTGGGACCCACAAAACCTGGGTAGGCATGGCCGGGGTGCGTGTCATGTGACTGGGTGGGAGTGACGTTGAGTAGGCCACGCCCACCCAGGTTTTGTGGCTCCCGGTGTTTTCTTTTCCGTGGGAAATGGGTCCCCAATGGCTCTTTTGAGTGTTTAAGGTTGCCAGCCCCTGGTTCTAGGAGGAAGTGAACAAGGCATACGCTTTTTAAAGAAATCGCCTGCGTGTTTGGCTTTCATCAGCAGAGAACGGCTGCCTTCCTCATACAGCACCAGAAGGGAGTCCAGAATGCCTTCTCTTGAGAACGGAGACATCTGCTGTTGTGCCAGAGATGGGAACTTCCCCTGAAAACAAAGGCAGCTCTTAGTGAAACAAGAGCAGAACCGTCGTATTTATATACAATTCGTAAACCGTCCTGTTTTAGGAATGTGTTATGCAGTACCCAGGGCTGTTGGAGGGGTACAATAATGACCCATTTCTCCTTCACATTTACAGGTTAGTTTCATTTACTTTATTATAGTCACTGCACCTCGTACAACTAAATTAATGACTATCTTCAGTGTACATTGTGGCTATGAAAATAAATACAAACACCCATCCTTTACATTCTATACATTGAATTGAACACCGCATTAATATTGCACTATGCAGGAGAATTCAATAGAGCTACTGCCCTGGGATAGAAGCTGCTTTTCAGCCTATTTGTCCTTGTTTTTATTATTATCCTGTACAAGCTGCCAGATGGTAATAATTCAAAAAAAAGGGTGCCCAAGATGAGATGGATCTTTGAGGATGTTTTGAACTTTCTTAAGGCAGCGGGAGCTATAAGGCTCTTCCAGAGAGGGGAGAGGGCAACCAGTGATCCTCTGGGCAACGACCTTAACCTTCTGGAGTGACATCCTATCTGCCCCTGTGCAATTGGCAAACCATACAGAGGTGCAGTAAGTTAAGATACTCAAACAGAACAGTTTGAATAGGAAACAAATTCACAAGCAAAGTTACCTGAAGAAGCAGGTTAAGTCGAGAAGCGCGGCTGGCAATAGAGTCCATTGTGCCCAGTTCTGCCGGATGGGGTGTTGCATATTTAAATTTTAGCATCGCGAGCAGCAAAAAAAAACCCAGCCCCACTGAGGTAGAAGCTGTAGTACAAAATCTCTATTAGAAAAATTAAAAAAAGAGAGGAAAATATAAGATCTTCGGCACTTTTTAGTTCTGAAAATCGCATTATATCCTGCCATTAATCATTTTAAAAGCAGTTTGGTCTAGTAGTTAGGCACCAAGGTAGAGACCAGGTGAGTTCCACCTTAGGCATGGAAGTGGCTAAGTGACTTTGAGCCAGTCATTCTCAGGCACCCCACAGCCTGGCTGTTGTTATTGTGGGGGAAAACAGTGGAGGAAGGACTACTGTATGCGTTTGCCTTGGGTTATTTATAAAAATAAATAATAAAGGCAGATTAAAAAAAGAAACACGCTAAAAAGCAACTTAGCTGGCAGAGACTGAAAATAGAGAGTTCATAAACACTATTGTTTGAGTAATAGGCAAGAACTCCAAGGAATCTTATGATTGAATATATCAGCTTATAATCGCTCCTCTTAGGCCCATAAGGCAACCAGCAATCCAATGGTAATGCACAACCGCTTAAAGACAAATGACAAAATGACAACTAATTTTCTTCCCAGTCCAAAGAGCTCAGATGAAGAAAGACATCCCTCGGTTCTTCAGGATGAGGGTGTCAGGGATGCGTGCAATTCTTGCTTCCACGGTTTGACAATCAGAAGGGGACATAAAAGTTATTAAACGCTGACTTTAAACCGCAAATGGGTTTCCTGGCCCCCATTCTTTTTTTCCCTTGGTCGGACAGATCAGCCATTAGCAAGATGTCAGAGGGAGGGAAGGGAATGATTATTTGGAGGCAGCTGTTAGCAACGCTGGGAGAGTCATTGTGATGAGAATCAACCTTCCCAGTTTTCTCCCTGCTGGGATGGAGATACTGCTTTTCTTTGCCCAAGAGAGATGGGGAGGTTATGGGCTTCCTGCCCCATCCAAAAATAAATTAGAATAGAACAGAACAGAACAGAATATTGGAATGAAGAATGGAATGGAATGGAATGGAATAGAATAGAATGAAGGAAAGAAGGAGAATGGAGTGGAATGGAATAGAATAAAGAATAATAGAAAGAATAGAATATTGGAATG
>NW_020769420.1:1836780-1851938 GCF_900518735.1 Pseudonaja textilis | reverse complement strand
TCTCTCTCTCTCTCTCTCTCTCTCTCTCTCTCTCTCTCTCTCTCTCTCTCTCTCTTTCTTTTTCTTTCTTTCAACAGTGCTAGAGGAAAATGGAAGGAGCTCCACCCCACTTGTTGAGTTTCCATCTTTCACTAGAATAGGGTTGAGCCAAGGACCACTTGTAGTAGACATTTGTTGAATAAAGACTGATTTAGCGTTGCCTGCAACCTCCCGTAGGGTACCTACACCGTGAAGGGGTGGATGGGTAAGCGAAGGTTGGCAGGAGGCCGCAGACGAGCCAACCCAAATACCTTTCAAATGCAAACTGCGCGTTGTGCAGAATTAGGCACCCTGTGTGCCGATTGATCGATCCAACTTCCTGTTCCGGGTTTTGTTCTTGGAAAGGCCCTCAAGCCAGAAGGTTATATTTTGCAGATGCATGAAGAGCTATGCATCCATCCGTAAATGGCAAGATACCGACATTCTCTCAAGTGTAGTGCCTGAGTAGTCTTTATTTGATCCTTAAGGCATAACTGACTGGGTTTTGCACACTGTAACAGAATAACGGGAAGGGATTTTGGAGGTCTTCTAGTCCAACCCCCCCCCCTGCTCAAAGCAGAAGATTTATACTGTAGGAAGCTAGCACCCACCCGTCTCCTAGAAAATTGAAATATCCTAGGGAATATTAAAAAGGAAGAATATTTCCCCTAAAAAGAGTAGAAATTCAGAAGCAGAAACTCACCTCCACCTTTGTTAATGGGTGGGCCATTAAGGCCTGGGCCAGAATACTTTACATAACAAAGATCTCCAGGTAAAGGTATAGCAATTGCCCAAGAGCCCTTTCAGCGCATCATTCTCCAGCAAGGCTCAACCAAGCCTGGAATTCAGGAAAACCTACGAAGTTAGCTAAGACCCTCCCGCCCCTGGGAGTCTGACAGCCAATGGGATACATTCCTTGCACAGGAGCAGGAAACACTAAGGCGGGGCCCAACACAGGGTATATAAGGGTCTCTCCGCATCTTGGCAGGCCCTTCTTTCTCTTTCCCTTCACCTTGGAACATGTGATCATCCTTCTTTGGAGCTCCAAGCTGTGTGGTCCTGCTGCCCACCATTAAACCATCTTTCCAAATAGCCTCCATGTTTCCAGGGTCTTCCTTCCCCACTTGGAACTGAACCCAGAAGGATATTTCTACCAACAATACTATTCTGTCCATTCTTGAAAGCCTCCACTGATGGTGCACCCACAACTTCTGGTGGCAAGCCGTTCCCCTGGTTAATTGTACTCAGGGTCAGGATATTCCTTAGTTTTAGCTTGGGTTGTCTCTTTGATTAGTTCCCGTCCATGCACCTTGCAACAATTGTGTTCAGGCATCCTATTACCTCCCGAAAGACGACACCTTATGTTTTGTGCAACGTTTAATCCAAGCCAGAGAATTTCAGGGGTCCTTGGAGGCTATTCTAGCCCAACTCTCTCTTAGCCTAGAGATGTCTAACTGAGCAGGTGTGGGATTCTACCTGGTCGGACCAGTTCTATAGAACCGGTCGGTTACGATTCTGTGCAGTTCGGAGAACCGGCAAATCGAGGCACTGGCTGGCCCCTCTCCTCCCCGCCCACCCACTCCTTACCTGGCATGCGAGCCATCCAACTTGCCTGCTAACTTGCTATTTCCCCCCCGCCCCCGCTCCAAAACCATCAGCTGTTCTGATGTGCCAGGAGATTTAGATTAGCTAGAAAGTAGGAAATTGTTGGATTTCTTGCTTTCTAGCTAATCTAAAAGCAGAGCCGAACCTTCCTTAGGACCGAAGCTTCTATTTTTCAACGCAGACTCAGGTAGCAGATGGCAGAAGGGTAGATCTCTGAGTGAACCCGTGATTCTGTGAGCAACTCAATCTGCCTGCCTGCTTTGCCTGATTTTGGGCAAAAGTTGCTCTTTTTTTTTTTGCAAATAAAAAATTCAATATTTACATAAATATTTATAATATTTACATACAAGCCATGCCCAGCCAGTCGCATGACCACCAAGCCACACCCACAGAAATTTGAATCCCAGCCCTGCAACTGAGGGTCCCCCCAAAGAGGTCTTCCTTCCAGCTTTGATATCCCTGAATACCTACTGAGCTACTTTCTGTAACCAACGGGGAGCTGCTCTTCAAATTCAGGCGTTGCCTCCAATTTTCTGTTTTCTGTCAGCCCGAGCCTGTTCGTTCTGTTGCAAGAGCTCACAGTGTCCTTTATTCCCAAGGCTCCATCTGTCCATGTGAAGCTGGGTGTCTTCTGCTTTCCCCCACCCCCCCACCCCCCCACCCCAATTCGATCCGATTTATATAAAGAGGCCTTCATTCTTTTTTCTCTCCCTGGAACCGGTTTGGCGGCACCGAAGGCTCCGGTCCAACTCCTCTTGACCTCCGGCTGGAAGGCTTTTAGGAAAACAGGAAGCCGTTGAGAAAAATAACAGTTCGGCATTCAAAAGCAACCAAGCGTTCCGTAAAACAGCTCTTGATCTTCTCTGAAAAAGCAGCCGACCCGGGGGTTGTGGGGAAGCGGGGGCTGGGGGCGTCTCTCCACTTTTTCAGCCCTGGAACAAGGCTCCCAAACAGATTTGCAGTTCAGAATCAGGCAGCGACACAGCAACAGGCTGCAGTGAAAATTCTCTGTCCTTAAAAATAAGGATCATCGTAACTTTTTAAAAGGGCAGTTTTAAAAACAGGGGTTTCCAGTTCATTTGCCCTTGAGGTTGACTGCTCCGTTCTGTTCTATCTTCTATTTTATTCTATTCTATTCTATATTCTATATTTTCTATTCTATGCTATTCTATCTATTCTATTTTCACTATTCTATATCCTATATTCTATACTATTCTATTCTGTATTCTGTTCTATTTTCATTCTATTTTATATTCTATTCTACATTTTCTATTCTATTGTATCTATTGTATTTTCTATTCTATTCCATATTCTATTCCTAATTCATAATCTATTCTATTCCTAATCCATATTCTATTCTATATTCTATTCTATTCTATATTCTATTCTATTCTGTTTTCATTCTATTCTATTCTATATTCCATTCTATTCCATTCAATTCTATCCCAATCCCAACACAACTCAACCCAACCTTCGCATCACATCGCATCGCATCCCATATATTCTATTCTGTTCTATTCTATTCTATTCTATTCTATTCTATTCTATTCTATTCTATTCTATTCTATTCTATTCTATTCTATTCTATTCTATTCCATTCCATTCCATTCCATTCCATTTCCTATCCTATTCTATTCTATTCTTCATTCCATTATTCTATTCTATTCTCCTTCCTTCTCCCCTTCTCTATTCTATTCTATTCTATTCTATTCTATTCTATTCTATTCTATTCAGATCAAAGTACTAAAAGTACTAATATGGCTTCCAAAGCTGACATCAATCACCTATCTATTCTATTCTATCCTGCTCTATCCTGTTCTACGTTCTCTTCTCTTCTCTTCCTTTCTATTCATTATTCTATTCTTTCCCGATGCAGCACCTGGAACAAGAGAAGCACGAGCTCAGGAGACGCTTCGAGAACAAGGAAGGGGAGTGGGAAGGTCGAGTCTCGGAGCTGGAGAGCGACGTCAAGCAACTGCAGGATGAGCTGGAGAAACAGCAGGTTCACCTGCGGGAAGCTGACCGGGAGAAGACGCGGGCGGTCCAGGAACTATCTGAACAGAACCAAAGACTCTTGGACCAGCTCAGCAAGGTGAGGGGGGGCACCTTGGCCATGGGGGGAGGGGAAGGGCGGTTGCTGTTGACCTTGGCCATGGGGGGAAGGGAAGGACGGTTGCTGTTGACATGGCAAGACTCCGTCGCAGTTGTTGGGGTCTCCGTTGTCCCTTGAACATCATGGCACAGTGGTGAGAGTGCAGTACTGCAGGCTACTTCTGCTGACTGCCGGCTGCCAGCAGTTTGGCAGTTCGATCCCGACCAGCTCAAGGTTGACTCAGCTTTCCACCCTTCCGAGGTCGGTAAAATGAGGAGACCCATATTGTTGGGGGAAAGAGGCCGACTCATAGAGAGGGTTGTAAAACTTCTGTGAAGTGGTATATAAGTCTAAGCGCTATTGCTATTGCTTTGCTTTTCCTTTTCCTTTTCTCCTTCCTTCCTTCCTTCCTTCCTTCCTTCCTTCCTTCCTTCCTTCCTTCCTTCCTTCCTTCCTTCCTTCCTTCCTTCTCTAACCCCTGGGAAGCACTATAATGGTCATAAATACGAGTCACTTGCCAAGCCTTTGACTTTTGATCTTGTCATTATGGGGATGCTGCATTGGTCACAAGTGTGATAAAAATGGTCAGAACTCACTTTTTTCAGTGCCGAAAACTTCAAACGGTCATTAAACGAACTGTGGTAAGAGGCGGACTACCTGCACTGCAGTCCCTTGGCACCCTTTCTTGATGGTTGCTTACCTGTCCTACGGTTTAAAAATATCTCCTTATCAGAAGTTGCTGGATTTTGTTGTGCTGGTTTAATTGCTTCCAGAGCTTCCAACCTGGGAGAAGCTGAGCTGAGTTGAGCCTTGGATCTCGAAATATTTTTTCACAACATTTGCTTATGACTTTTACGCTCCTGTAGCTTTTCCTAATCTCGAAAAAACAGCCGCTGCCAGTTTTAACCAGGCAAATGCGCTCCAATGGCCCCACAGGTCCAAAACTTACTTGGGAGTGTGTAAATTTGCACAAAAGCCAGCTGTGAAAGCTGATTTTTTCCTCCCTGAGTTCTAAACAGGAAGTTCTTGACTTACAGCCACAATTCAGCTGAATGTTTATGTCGCTAAGCAAGGCAGTTGTTAATAGAGATTATTAACGTTAGCGTGAATTGGATCAATATGAATGATACCTAGTCAGATTTGTTCATATATAATAGAGAAATGTTTAGATTGAACAAGAAAGATATAGATAGAGACAAAGATGAGGAATTAGACATTTTTTGTTTATGTATGTTTGAACAATATAATGAGGATTACTTAAATTTGATAAATGTAATAGAAATTACTAATATTTTTATTGTGAATTGGATTAATATGAAAAAAATGGATCAGAATTGAAGCATTAAAGAGAAGAGATGATGGATAGAAAGAATTGCCCTTTAAATATTAAAGTAGCCTGATTATAAACTGAAAGAGGCAGAAATAAAATTAGATAGGGGAAACATTAGAGCATAAATTTTTATAGAATGAATAAAAATAATAGAAAGATTAGAAGTTTGCAGATGTCAAGCCTTTTTATTTAATGTATGTTTAAATAATATAAGGAGGATTACATAAATTTGATCAACGTTACAGAGATTATTAACAATGTTAGCATGAATTGGATCAATATGAATGATACTTAGTCAAATTTGTTCATATATAAGAGAAATGAGGAGTTAGGCATTTTCTGTTAAGTGAATCGCACCGCATTTCATGAACATTATTGTCACAGCGGTTAAGAATCTATCAATCATCCCAGTCATGGTTGTCCCAAAGGTGCTTTTCCCAAAAGGCAACTGGATTTTCTTCTTTTTGTTTTGTTTTTTTTTCTTTAAAACATTTTGACTTTAAAGTTGGCAACTTTAAGACCGGTAGACTTCAACGCCCAGAATTCCCCAGCCATCAAGCCTAGGTGGAAACTGCTGGTTCAGAAGAAAGCTTTTCGACAAAGACTGACCAGGCCTAAAAATTCAAAACAAACTGGGTTTGAAAAAGCCAGGAATCCAAGTTGCTGAAATCGGTCAAATTGGTTAAGGAAAAGTTTGTGCAAATCTTCTTTTCAGTGGAGCTGGTGACAGGGAGCCAAGCTCTTCGTGACAAATTACGCTTAAATTGGATGAACCTGGGTTTCTTGTTGGTGGTTTGTTTTTTTTTGTTTTGTTTACCAAGAAGAGTTGGACCATACGATCATTTCTCACTTAGGAACCCTCAACCTTACTTAGCTCCTCTAATCTCCTGCCAGGTTAAGCGATGTGCTGCCTTGGTGCTCAGTTATAATCCTGCAGCTCACTAGTAACACATATGGTATGTGAAGCTTCTGGGTTTAATCTCAGGTCCAGATGGAACTGCCAGCTTGTTCCTCTGTTCATAAGCTCAAATTTGAAGCGAGGCTCCAACTTCAGAAATTAAATGGTCGTGTTCTGATCCAGTTCCCCAAACACGACAATTTAAATCGAAGATTCCTTTATTAAGAGCGCCAGCGACTCCGGCAAAAAGTTTCTCTCTCACCGCAGGCTAACAAATCTGTCTGGCAGGGAGTTATGAATAGTTGTCTCCCATACCTATTCATCTCCGCCCCCTGCCTTTTATCCCAAAAACTAGGATAGGGCTTCGCTAGCAGCGGTGGCTCTTCCATCCCAAGGTCCGGCCCATAGATTTCCACTGCTCTCCTCTCCTCTGCCTTCTGGGCATCCATGCGTCAGGCACTGGGCCCAGCTGTTCCTCCTCTTCCTCATAAGCCACGTCCAGACCTGGGGGCTACTGATTCTCCATCTGAGGGCTGATGGACAGCCCGGCTCTGCCTCTGTCTTTCTGTGTGCCAGCTCCATTCCCTCTTCTTCCTCCTTGGAGCTCTCAGGTTGCCTTGAGGCTAGACCTGATTCCCACACCGCCTCTTCCTCCTCTGATTCAGCTACAGGAGAGGAGAGGAGAGGAGAGGAGAGGAGAGAAGAGAAGAGAAGAGAAGAGAAGAGAAGAGAAGAGAAGAGAAGAGAAGAGAAGAGACGAGACCTTGGAGGTCTTCTAGTCCAACCCCTGCTCAGCCAGGAAGCCCTATACCATTTCAGACAAATGGCTCTTCTTAAAAACTTCCAGTGTTGGAATATTCACAACTTCTGGAGGCAAGTTGTTCCATTAATTAATTGCTCTCACTGTCAGAAAATTTCTCCTTAGTTCTAGGTTGCTTCTGCCCTGGATTAGTTTTCATCCGTTGCTTCTTGTCCTGCCTTCAAGGTGCTTTGGAGAATAGCTTGACTCCCTCTTCTTTGGGGCAGCCCCTGAGATCTTGGAAGACTGCTCTCACGTCCCTCCTTGTCCTTCTTTTCTCTCGACTTCCTGCAACCGTTCTTCTTATTATGTTTTCACCTCCAGGCTTTTAGTCATCTCCGTTGCTCTTCTCTGCACGTTTTCCAAAGTCTCAACCTCTTTTTTTTTTTTTTTTTGGTAACGTGGGGACCAAAACTGGAGGCCGTGTTCCAGATCAGGCCTTCCTCAGGCTTTATAAAGCGGTACTAATAATACTTCACATGATTCTATGCCTCTGTTTATAACAACCAAGGATCGACCTCCGTGTATGCTCCCCTTCCCTCTGCCTCCCCTCCCTTCCCCAAGATGACGTGCCTTCTATGTGTCGTCCCCACACACACACACACACACATTCAGCTCATCAGAACAGCTCAGATCATGCTGGGCACGCCAGAGATGATCAATCCCAGCCAACGTCAGGACCAAAAGCCGTGCTCCCTCACCGGTCGCTAGGCGACCGTATATCATCGTCTTCCAGGCAGCTGCTGTTGCCATGGTAACCCCATGGTGGTTCCTGGTTTTTGCAGGGGTTTTTTTTTGTGTGTGGGGGGTTTCCGCTGTACCGTTACGGTGAGCCTGGGGATAATGAGGGAGACACGGACGATGACGTTCAGGATGACTGGGAGTTTTGCGAAGGCCTCCGCCCTTCCTTTCCTTTGCATCACGGGCATCCTTCGTGCTAGTAACATGCAGCTGGACACAGTGGCAGAACATTGACTCCCCGAACACCGGTAGTCCTCGAGTTATGGCCATGCTTGAGCACAACATTCCCATTGCTGAGTGAGACCTTTTTTTTAAGTGGGTTTGGTCCGCATTTTCTGCCCCGGTTTTGAAGGGAATCGCTGCCGTCGATCAGTTAGTAACATGGTTGTTCGGTTAATCTGCCTCTTCCCCGATGTCGGAAGGTCACAAAAAGGGATCGTGTGATCTCAGGACACTGCAAGCCATCATAAATAAGAGCCAGTTGTTGCGCTGATTCACTGTTCTCGCTGTCAGGCAATTCCTCCTTAGTTCCTAAATGAATGACCTAAAATGGACCCCTAACATCAAAAACATCATCAAAAAAGCACAACAAAGAAGGTTCTTTCTGCGCCAACTCAGGAAGCTCAAACTGCTCAAAAGAAGCTGCTGATCCAGTTCTACAGAGGAATGACTGAGTCCGTCATCTGCATCTCTAGAACTGTCTGGCTTGGTTCTGCAACCCAACAGGACAGGCACAGACTCCAGAGTCTGCACTGCTATTGCTATTAATCTTCTCATCGTTCCTTATCACCCATCCCCTCCCACTTGTGACGGTATGACTGTGACTTTGTCGCTTGCATCCTTACAATTTATATTGACTGTTTCCTAGTATGATTTGATTGCTTATTGCACCCTATGACTGTTATTAAGTGGTGTACCTGATGGTTCTTGACAAATGTATCTTTTCTTTTATGTATACTGAGAGTATTTGTACCAAGACAAATTCCTTGTGTGTCCAATCACCCTTGGCCAATAAAAGAATTCTATTCTATTCTATTCTATTCTATTCTATTCTATTCTATTCTATTCTATTCTATTCTATTCTATTCTATTCTATATTTCTATTCTACACTATACTATTCTATTCTAATTTTTATTGTACCCTATGACTATTATTAAGTGTAGTACCTCATGATTCTTGACGAAGGTATCTTTTCTTTTATGTATACTGAGAGCATCTGCACCAAGACAAATTCGTTGCGTGTCCAATCACACTTGGCCAATAAAGAATTCTATCGTCTATCTTCCAGGTTGCTTCTCTCCTAGATTAGTTTCCATCCTTTGCTTCTTGTCCTGCCTTCTGGTGCTTTGGAGAATGAGTTGATCGCCCTCTTCTTTGTGGCAGCCCTTCAAATATTGGAACATTGCTATCATGTCACCCCTAGCCTGTTCAGAGTATCACAGCGTAAATTCAGTGCCAGGAAAGTCTGGCCGAGGCTTCATTTTAACTTCTTTATAAACACATAAAGTAAATTTTACAATACCAGTTGTAGATTTCTCCAGCGTGGAGCGAACTCAGACAGAAGCAGACATGTTACAGGTGCAGAGCACAGCTGCAACACAGGAGCTCAGGAACAGGCAACAGTTTCACTTTAGTTCAGCAGGCAAGCAAGACACACAACAGAGGAGAGAAGCCGTTTCATTTTCAATAGACAGACTCAGAGCTCAACATAGCATCAGAGCTGCAGAGCTTAATATAGAGCCACACCTAGGCTACTTCTAGTTTCAGTTTCCAAACAGTCCTCATTGGCTGACTTAGTTGCTATGCTTATTCACTGGCTTACCTCGTTACCAAGCTCTATTCCAGTTCATGAATAGACTCTGACCATAGTCCTTCTTTTCGTTCAACTAGATGTCCTCAATTCCACCAACTGTTCTTCGTATGTTTTAGGATAGTTGGAGATCTTGAAGGTTTTCTAGTCTAACCCGTTGACTAAGACAGGAAGACCTTTTTCCATTCCAGACCAGTGGCTGTCCAATTTCTTCCTAAAAACCTCCAGTGTTCGGAGGTGCCACAACTTCTGAACCCACAACTTCTGAAGGCAGGCCCTTCCACTGAATAATTGTTCTCGCTGTCGGGAAATCTCGCTTGAATTCTAAACTGGATCTCCTTTGATAAGCTTCCCTTGGTTACTTCTTGTCTGAGCAGACACGCTGATGCGTCTTCAAGCAGAACATGATGACTGCAGCAGCTCCTTCATCAGGACTGACAGCTGTCTGTTGTGGCCCGCCGGCTGCCAGCAGAGCTAGCAGCAGACACGGACAGTGAGGAGGTTGGGGAGGAACTTGGGCCAGTCCTGGAGTCTGGAGAAGGCTCTGATGGAGGCTCTGCATCAGAAGCAGAGATAGGGCCAGGGCTGCCTGACATTTCCCAGCTGCCTACGGAGTCGGAGATAAGTGGGGAAGAAGAACAGCTGGAGCCTGTTCCAGATGTGCATATGCACAGAGCTGTCAGGAGAGGAGAATAACTAAGGAGCAGGGGGCAACCTGAAAGGAAAGGCACACGTGGACGCTGAGTGGCTCCTCCCTGGGGAATAAATAGAAGCAAAAGTGGTGGTTGCAGGAGACAATGAGTTCATATTTCTTTTGGAAGATTTGTGTGAGTTCGTGCCTCACAGAGACCCCTTGCCAAGTATTTTATTTACAGCTTTGCGACTGGAAGCTCTCGGCCTGGCAACTATCCAAGGACTGATAAGATCTGTTCTTGCAGCTAACCCTGGGGAGGATTATTGCCAGGACTTTGCTGTGTGTGAATGCCGTGAATTCACAGTAATTCAATAAATAGGGGTTTTTTTCAGGACAAGGAGTCTGTTTCTAGCTCCTGCTAAACCTGGTTTGCAGCCTTTCGCATCCTAGTAGAAGGCCATGTTCCATCAACATGATAAACCGGCTGAGACATGCCTTTTGAAGTCCCTGGAGGAGACTGAAGATAAGTTCATTCAATCTCCATCTCATTTTCTTTTCTCTCTTTTGGGAAGTCCTTGGTCCTCAACGGCCTGGTAAACAGGAAAGTGTGCAGGAGTCAAAACCCACACATTTTGACAGCTCAGTGTTATTAAGGATTAATTCTTGATTAATTGGTGGTGAGATATAAAGTTTTACCTTTAAGTGAGAAAACTCAAGTGCACAACTGCAGAATAGGTGGTACTTGGCTCAACAATATTGAATATGAGCCAGCAGTCAGTCTGTCGTTCATTCGTTCCTTCCTTCCTTCCTAAACTCCAGACCTTCCTTCCTTCTCTTTTCCCTTTCCCATCTTCTTCCTTCCTTCCTTCCTAAACTCCAGCCCTTCCTTTTCTTTTTCCCTTTCCTACATTACTTTCTTCTTTCTTTCCTTCCTCCCTAAACTCCAGACCTTCCTTCCCTCTCTTTTTCCCTTTCCCCTTTCTTCCTTCCTTCCTTTTTTCTTTTCTTTTCTCTCCTCTCTTTTCTTTTCTTTTCCTTCTCATTTTCCTAGGCCATACTCCCTAGATTTCCTGTTGATTTCTCATCCAAATATTAACCACATCCAACCCAATGTAGGTTTTCAAGATATCCCGAAGTTTATTAGTGCTATTAGCAAACTAAAAACATGCCTCCCTTAAACGTGAATTAATGTTACGGTGTCTTCTTATATTGCAGGCGTCGGAAGTGGAAAGAAAGCTTTCCACACAGGTTCATGTCCTCCAAGAGGACTTCAGGGAGAAGAGGTCATCCACCAACCAGCACATAGTTTGTCTTGAGAGCCTTCAATCAGAGGTGAGTCTCATCCAGGATTGGGCAATCTCGGAAAATCCTACTCTACCATCAATTCAGTTTAGTTTATTACTGAGATCAGAAACCAGAACAAATAAAAACACTCCGTCAATATGCCATTTAAATTTCTAGTATAAAATCATAAATCACAGTTAAAAAACCTATGATAGTCAACCTCTCAATGGAAGGGAACTTCATCTCCCAGGATTCCAAGCCAGTCCCCAAAAGTTTGGAGATCTCCAGGTTGGAGAAGCTTTGTCTGAAGGTGGCTTTGGAAAAGGGTCTAGGACAACTTGCCACGGCCAACTCACCCAAGGGTAGGATTCAAAAGTCCCAGCAACTGGTTCGTTGCTCGGTTACTGGGTGGACATGGCCATGGAAACTTCCTGTTTCCGGCTTCTGGTGGGCCTCCAGAGCCCAGGAGAGGCTGTTTTCGCTCTCCCAAGAGTCCAGAGGCTTCCCTTGGGCCTCTGGGAGGGCGAAAACAGCCTCCCCTGGCCTCTGGAGGCCCCCCGGAAGCTGGAAACAAGCCCATTTTCCCCCTCCCAGAGCCTTCATGCAGATCCTGCCCTTATCTCCATCAAAAATGGGCCATGTGGAGACTCCTGGGAGGAGAGGAGAAGGGCAGGGTGGATGGGGCCAGCCAGTCGGTTGAAGTACCAGTTCGGCAAACCAGTTGTAACTTTAACATCCGGTTTGCCTGAACTGGTCCAAACCGGTAGAATCCCTCCCCTGAACTTACTGTGGTCATCTCTCCAGGGCAACCTTGCTGTGGCTAACCCTCCGCGGCCATCTCACTGTGGCCACCTCACCATAGTAGTTGGTGTTTCGGAATTATGGCCACGAATATTTCAACGTGATAGATCATCATCTGCCACGGTTTCTTTGACATGATTTCTTTTGACCTGAAATTGAACCTCCAAGGTCCCTTCCAAGTCTTATTCTGATCAATTGATGTCATGTGGTTAAATAGGAATTTTGATCACTCTTTTCATCCACTCTTTCTGCTCCAAGCACTCCCAAAAAAGTTTGGAATGAAAAGCATGCATTGAAATTCTCAAAGTCATCGTGGATATAGATGTTGGAACAAACAAAACCATGGTTGCTTAAAAACCAGAGAATTTGGCCTAGAACCTGGAAAAGTTTTTCAGAGTGCCTACATCATATTTGAGTTGTCCATCAGAGGTATTTCCAGATCACCTTAAGAGAACATAGTTGAGATGTTTCCCTTCCTTAATCTTACCAGTTACTTGTTCCTGACCCCACAGTTCGTTAACCCTAATTGTCCCATTTTAACCTTCCTAACTCCTTCCCCTTCCTCCCTCTTATCGGAGCAGCAAATCTTGGAAGTAAGTATGAATATTTTCACCAAGGTTTGAACTGCATGTCATCAGATCCGACTTTTGCATGTCATTTTCATTCTCATCTATGGCTTTCTGGTTTCTTGGCTTCTTCATGGCCTTTGTGTCTCACTGGTCTGCACACAGGGTGCCGGTAGAGTCGTTCACGTGTAACATACCCGAAATAAACCCGCTGTCTCTTTCTTCGGAAGCACACACCATCTTTAAAAGCTCCGTTATTGTGTTCGCTCGCGAAACCTCGGCCAGTGAAGCATGTCCGGCCAAACCGTCCATCTCATTCGCCATCTTCCGTGGTCAGTGGGATACTCTGAGGAATTTCCCATCAAGCTCTGTTCATGAGAATACTTTGGCAGTTTTCCAAGTTTCCAGAGTTTTGGAATTTTAGGATGGAGAAACGCATCCGAGTGGAATAGCTGGGGAGAATCTGGGAGTCCTCTTAGGAATTTCTACGAGCAGTCCTTGAGTTATGACCGTAAGGCAGCCTGCCTGTGATGGTCATAATGGTCAGTGACCAAGATTTTCTTGCAGCCGCCGTTAAGTGAATTTGGAGCTCATCAGTACGAATGTCACCTCTATCAAACAAACACTTCCTTAAGGAAACCCGTTGTTCGCTATGGCAGAGTTTTGCCGAAAGCCAGAAGAAAGTGCTGGTTTGGGGCAAAAACTGTCGTAAAATGCAATCACATCATTGTGAGCCTATCTGTCAGAATGTCATATCCAGGTTATAAGTCTTTTTTTTTTCAGGTAGGTCATAACTTGGAACAGTCACAAGTTGAGGACTAGCTGCGATTATTAAAATGATCCAAGTTGTGGCAGGATTCCACTCTGAGATAAGTGCAACCGCCCTGTCAAATTGGTTTTCGGGATTCCAATTGGCAAGTGGATTTGAAAGGTCAGCTCCAATCCATGGTCTCCAGATCGATGCCGGCGCATTGGCCGTTCTCTCTCTGGATCGAAGGAAACACTTCCTTTTCTTTAATTGAATCAGACTGGAGTCAATCGATTCGGAAGCCACAAAACGAATCACGCTGCCAGTTTTTTGCAAAACAGATTTTTCTCTCATTCACCCACCCAAGAGAGTCACTAATTCCCCCGGGGAGGGATTCTGTGTAATAGGTATTGAGAGAGGTGTCTCACTTAATCAAGCCTCATGAAGGTATCACGTGGGAAATCTTTCTTAAATTCCCAAAGGTGCTACAAGAGAAATGCAATATGGAAGAGAGCGGGTCTGTCTCTGAAGCGGAGGATCTTTAAAAAGTCCACACTAAAATTGGCCCGCGTTTTCGTGCCCATCTCTCCAGTAAAAAAAAAAAAAAAAAAATCTGCATTTTTTTTGTGCGTCTTTTTAAATCATGGGCAAACAACCAGTCCTCTTCTTCCGATGAATAGAATTCAAATTCTTAACGCCATGCCAGGTTCTTGAGTAAATCCCACCTCACTGTTTTTACAAGTCTTTATTTACAAGCTTTTCTTTTCTTGAATATTTTTTTTTTGTCTTCCTCTCTTTTGGCTTGGGAGACTTTTGACTCCTTATCTCATTCCTGACCCGGGAACAAAGATATACCTAAAGAGAGGAGGAAAAAAAATACTCAAGGAGTTACTCACGCCTGCTAAAAGCAGAATTCATGAAAACAGGAGAAGGGAAGCCGTCACAAATCACAGCTAGACGTTAGGAAAACAGGAGGTCTGGAGTAAGTTTGGGCTGCCCACTTTCTCCAACTCCTGGGACATTCTTCCCGGTTGCGTTTCTTCCTGGAAACGGTGGTTTGTTATCTCAGCAGAGAGAAAAGGGGGAAATTCTGCTTGCTGGCTGGGCAAAATGTTATATATTGCGATAGCGGGTTATGCAACCTCAGTGTTGGAACTGCTGTAATCTAACAAATACGCACATGGGTGTGTGAGCACACCTAGGCAGACAGACGCCTTCTGAGGGGGGGGGGGAATAGGGGGTAGGGGGCATCTGGGCAGCCAAGGGGGCGGCTCCAGAGGTAGATTAAATGAGAAAGAGGCCGTGGCTTTGGTGGCATGGTTCCACCAGCTGCCATCTTGAATTATTTGACCTCTGGTGCATTCCTCTGTGCCTACACTCCCTCGTGCACGCATTCGTGTATGCGTGTTTCTATATGTGAATACACGCATCCATGTACGTATATGCACACACACACACACGCCCATGTGCATTTACGTACATGTGTTCACATGTATGTATATGCACGTATGCACATTCGAACATGCGCTTACACTTGTTCATGATATATCTACATACACATACATATATATATACATTCATATATATCTCTATATCTCTGTCTATCTATCCCTACATCTCTACATTATATCTTATCTAACACTACATTCAATCTATCTATCTCTTATATTTTATCTTATATCTGTCTATCTCTACATTCTATCTCTATCTCTTAAAATATAAGATAGATAGAATGTAGAGATAGACAGACAGATATAGGATAAAATATATCTGTCTATCTCTACATTCTATCTATCTATCTATCTATCTATCTATCTATCTATCTATCTAT